>JAUIMM010000725.1:5255000-5357500 GCA_031769625.1 Taudactylus pleione
TTACCTACCTTGAGAAAGGGACATTGTGGTCCCGAAATGTTGGTGTTGGATGTTCTTGTGAATATATAAAGTTTTTCTAAAAGTCTCTGAGTGCCGCCGATTTTTGTTGCAGTATGTATGTGTGTATGTATGTGTGTATATATATATATATATATATATATATATATATATATAAATATATATAATGTGTGTATTTAATAGATAAAGATTACCAATTGGGCGGATGGAGCTACAGCTCCAGGCCCCCAATCAAAAAAGGCCCACAGCGTATGTGACTAACCTGCTGCTGTATACAGGATTGTATTTTCCTGCTACAGCAGCCTTCCAATGGCCGTCCAAAGCCCAGCCCCCAGCTACGAGCCGCAACCTCCCCCTTCCCCCAGCCACGTCACTGGTGGATCATGCGCGGCACACATAACGGCAGTTACACGGGATGTCAGTGCAGTGAAGGGCTTCTCTAATCCTTCCTGCGCGGGCAAACGCTGCAGAATACTCATATTGACACAGCGCTTCCACGGTGCTTACCTGAAGCTGCGTGAAGGCTGACTGAAACAGCATGAGGTGAGGTCAGCAGCTGATCATGGGGCATGCAGGCTGACTGGCTGAGAGTTGAGGCACAGACAATATTATTATGGAAATTGAGAGTGTTCTGTGTATACTGCTCTGGTAATGTTGTGTACATTGTATCTGTGGGGGCAATGCTGTAAATACACACATATAATATACACAATTATTTGCTCCATAACAGCAGTATACACAGCATTTCCCTCTACAGATGTAATATATACAATAATATTACCCCAATATAAGTGTTATTGGGGTAATATTATGTATATTACATCTGTGGGGGCAATGCTGTATATATTGTTGGTATAGGGGTAATATGTATATTACATCTGTGGGGTCAATGCTGTGTATATTGTTGGTATAGGGGTAATATGTATATTACATCTGTGGGGTCAATGCTGTATATACTGTTATGGGGGTAATATTCTGATTATTACATCTGTGGGGGCAATGCTGTGTATACTGGTGTTATGGGGGTAATATTATGTATATTAAATCTGTGGGGGCAATGCTGTGTATACTGGTGGTATTGGCGTGATATTCAGAATATTACATCTGTGGGTGCAATGCTGTGTATACTGGCAAATATATATATATATATAAAATATATATGTATATCTCTATATATATCTATATCTCTATATATATCTATATCTCTATATATATCTCTCTGGGGCAGCACAGATGGTGTAATAGTCAGTATTACTGCCTCCCAGCATTGAGGTCCAGGGTTTGAGTCCCACCATGGCCCCTACTGTGTGGAGTTTGTATATTCTCCCTATAATATACTTGTCTATATTTCCTCTGGTACTCTATAGTACTCATTAAAAGACAATTTCCTATTTCCGTCAAGGTGGTTATCTGGCATTAATGGATGGCTGGTCACTGATAAGTGATCCTTTTTTTATCCAAAGTATGATTAAAATTGGCTGATATTTGTACGTAATACATGTGGATATAATGCACCATGGGCCTGATCAGGGCTGCACACAATGCCGATGTTGTCGTATTTCAGTGATGTTTTGCTACTGCGCATGCACGAAAATCACTATAAATTGGTACACTGCATGCATCACACTGTGTGTATGCACAAAGACGCTTCTGTGATTGAGATGCATGGTATCAGAACTGTCTTGGGAAAGTGATGAGCGTTCCTGGCCAGTGACTGGGAGTGGACTATTACTGCGCACAAATATGTTCTGTGTCAGCTTTTGGATTTCTTGTATCATAAATTTAAAAGTCTGAGTGTTGACAAACAGTTAATTTTTTTGTGGAGAATGGGAAAGAGTGGACCCAATGGATCTCTGCTAGTCTGCTAAAAGTCTATATGTCGCTCCAATGTCTAAGGCAAAATTATCGTTATCAGGTATATTTCTGTTAATAAAATAAAAATTGTTGCATTTTAATAATAACCATAGTTTGTATTTTTACAATTTTTTTATTCAGTGGTCAATAATGTAACAGGGGATCTATGCTTCATATTAGCACACCCCACAGCACAGGCCATACCTCCACAGTACTGGACACATCCTCATATCACTAGCCACATCCTCATTTCAGTTGTCACGCCCCCTGCGGCGGAACACAATAGGCCCCTCATAAAATTCAGCTCCAGGACCATGAGGACATTAATCTGGTACTGGCCTACTCTTTTCAACATTATGGGGTCTATTTACTAAGCTGTGTTAGGAGACAGAGTGAAAAGTGATAAGGTGCCAGCCAATCAGCTCCTAACTGTCATCTCACAGGCTGTGTTTGAAAAACGACAGTTGGGAGCTGATTGGCTGGCACCTTATCACATAGATAGATATCTATCTATCTCTCTCTAACTAAGGGGTCTATGTACTAAGCAGTGATAAGAGACAGAGTGAAAAGTGATAAGTAAAGGGGGGCATCCACTAGACTATTTTATCCCTGTCCAACCTCTTAACGATTTTCCCTTGAAGTTTCCCTTGAAATTTGATCTTACACTCTGAACAATTTGCAAAAGATCTAACGATAAACTGTTGTTTCAAGCTGTGATCGAGAGCTTTCAGCTATAGTGGGCAGATAGTGGTTCATCGTTTGATCGTTCAGCGTGAACGATGTGTAAACGATTTGGAAGCAATCAAGTGAAATTGACCTGCATGTTCAAATCGATGGAGGAGACGATCAAACGACCAGCGGGAGCGCGCATCGTACATCGTAAGAAACAATTACTGCACGATTTGCAAACGATTTTTAAACTATTGAACGATATCTTTATCGTTCAATCGCCTACTAAAATCGTCTAGTGGATGCCCCCCATAAGTGATAAGGTGCCAGCCAATCAGCTCCCAACTGTCATCTCACAGGCTGTGTTTGAAAAATGACAGTTGGGAGCTGATTGGCTGGCACCTTATCACTTTCTTATCACTTTTCACTCTGTCTCGTATCACTGCTTAATACATAGGGCCTGATTCAGAGCCACTCATAAGCAGCAGTACGCTAGTTTCCCGAGCGATGTTCGCCCATCTGCGCATGCGTACAGTTTATAATACGCATGCGCGAACCAGTCAGTGCGGCCAAAAATCATTTGTTTGCTATATAGCGAATGCCTGCTATTTTGAGTGACAGAATGAGGCGTATGTGGGTGATAACAGGGGAAGGTGCTTGAAAACGGGGAGTGGAGTTCAGAACGCAGGCGTGCTTAAATCAAAACGGGCGGTTTAAGGGTGTGCATAATTAACAAAGCAGCGTCATCAACCACATCAGTTGGGTGTCTTTTAGCCAAAACTGCTCGCAATATTGCGGTAGGAAAAAACAACCACAAGAATAGCGAGCAGTTCATACGCTGTTCGATGTACTCGATTAATCTGATAAATAGCGGACATGACGTATGATGCAAGCGCCAGGGGGCGTATTTTTCAAATAAACGACCGCATGTTTTGTTCGCTCGTTCAGACATGAGGGCGGCAAAAGACCGCAAGGAGCAAATGGTTCATTTGAATAGCCACCCCCTTTTTCTGTACGAGCGAGCGCTAATAGCGTTCAGCTCGGAATCAGGCCCATAGACCCCTATATCTGTCCAAAGATACAGCATTCAGGTCATAATGATTGCCATACCACCTTATTGGGGAGCAGGGGCTTTGGATGTGTGTGGAAAAAAAATAAAAATAAAAAATATATATATATATGTTTTAAAATTTATTTGTGCCGGACCTGGGTAAGTAGTACCTGCTCGCGCCTCCTCCCCCCCCTCTGCACCGCTGTGTACGGGCGATCGACTGATTGCCTGTACACAATTGCCGATGGACAGATATGTCTGCAGATATCTGTTCATTGGCTGTGCAGCACAGCCAATGCCATATGTCTGTGAATGACGTCGTTCACAGACATATCGTCTGTACACACTGGCCAACGGGGGCACGATATATTGATCGGCCAATATATCGGCCAGTGTGTACCCAGCTTTAGGGGTTTATTTCTGTGTTCTATCTGTTACAGAATAATTCTGAAATATTGCTTGAAAATTTGCCATTAAAAAGAAAGGTGGTGAATCAATTCTTTGCTATGTAAATAGCGCTGGGAAGGAGTTTCTGGAAATGTTAAATTGTCCCCCTCGCATCCAGGCACTTAGTCAGCAAATGGGGGTAAGCACAGGCGTTTAGGCGTGTTAAATGGCACTTTCCTACTTAAACTCTGGGCCTGATTCAGAGCCGCTCGTAAGCGGCCGCTCGTTCGTTCCGAGCGATGTTCGCACATCTGCGCATGCGTATGGGTTTTAGAACGCATGCGCGAACCAGTCAGTGCGGTCAGAAATCGTGTGCTCGCAATATAGCGAATGCCTGCTAATTTGAGTGACAGGATGAGGCGTTTGTGGGTGGTAACAGGGGAAGGTGCTTGAAAACGGGGAGTGGAGATCCGAACTCAGGCGGGCCAAACGGTCAAAACGGGCTTTTTAATGGTGTGCATAATTAACAAAGCAGCGTCATCGACCACGTCACTTGGTTGTTTTTTAGCCTGAACTGCTCGCATGATTGCGGTAGGAAAATCCTACCACAAGCACTGCGAGCAGTTCATACGCCGTTCGATGTACTCGATTAATCTAGTAAATAGCGGAGATGACGTATGATGCGAGCGGCCAGTGGGCGTTTTTTTCAAAATTGCAACCGCATGCTTTGTTCGCTCGTTCAGACATAGAGGCGTCAACAGACTGCAAAGAGCGAGCATTTAATTTAATTATCCGGCCCCTTTTTCAGAACGTCTGTCCGCAAATAGCGTTCGGCTCTGAATCAGGCCCTCTGTTCGCAATTCTGTTTATGCTGCGCTAAACTGTAAAAGACCTTTGCAGCCAACACTTTAGTTGCATTTCTGTTCTTCACCTCTGGAGGGAGTGAGCAGAAAAATTCAAAATCAGGCTTAACAGCGTGGTAAGTGGAATAGCTCTGGGAAACCCTTACAGGTGCAATTATAGTTAGAGTGTGGTGTCTGCAGTACTTAATAAAAGTACCTGTCACAACTCACGCAGTTCCTCTTTCCTGCCTGAGGTGTCTCTCTGCTCTGGTGCTTCTAGTACACTTTGGTCTGTATCTCAGCAGTCTGTTGAATCTGAGTGCGCTTAAACACCGGAGCAGTGAGTGCCATCCCAGGCAGAAAAGAAGAACTGCACGGGTTGTGACAAGTGCAGGGTGCTAGAATAAACACTATAGATGATGCAGATTTCCATTCTGATTTCTGTTGAAAAGGTGTGACTGTATTTAGTCAAGTAATCAGTAAGAGCACTTTTTCATGCTATGGGGCCTATTCATCATCACTTATTTTTCACAAAAGCATGAAATTTGTGAAAACTAAATGTCAGGGCTATTCATCAAGTTCCCCCAATAACCTTGACAGGCTGCTGTTTACACAGCAGCCTGTGAAGATTTACAAGGCATCCACAGCCGAGGGATGGATCTATTAAGATCCCTCCCTCCTGTGTCTGCGGGGCCCTGCAGACATGTGGCCACCCTCACTGGCCAAAGACACTGACGTGATGGATCAGGTGAGAGGGGATGCGGTAGGGAAGGGGTGCATTGGACACTTGCGGGAGGGGAGGTGTCAAACACCCGTGGGTGAGATCGGACTCCCACGGGGGGGCATCTGCACCCGCGGGAGGGGGGTGTGCAATGGACACCCAGGTGGGTGAGAGGGGGGCAGGATTGGACATCTGAGGCACCATGGGGGAGGAGGTGAGCCAGCAGAGGAATAGAGGGGGGGAGAAGGGGTAGAGCCATGCAGCAGTGAGTAAATCCTTGTGGATACCTTAGCTGCAGGTGGAAAAGTATCACTTTTCCAAAAGTGGAGTCTGCAAAAAGAACAGCTTTTCAGAAGTTCTTATGTTAGGGAGGCATGATGTTTGCCTCCATAACAATTTAAACTTTCAGCGAGTTTAAAACATAATTTTCTACTTCAGGGTCCATAAGGGATCCACAGGGTTGACCTTGGGGTATAGCTGGATCTGGATCCACGGGCAGTTAAAGCTTTAACTGCTCCCAGGATGCACTTGGGTCCATCCTCCTCTATACCCCACCCCCCGAGCCACAGGCACCTCAGTTTGAGTTGGTGCCTGGCCGGAGTCGGGTCACCCTGAGCAAGGGGGCTGCAGGTGCAGCCCCCAAAAGCTTTTTGGGTTTTTTTTGTTTTTTTTTAATGGCTCTTTAGTGGCAGTGAAGGGCTGTCTATACAGACGCCCATGCTGCCGCTCTTATTTCCCGCTGGCACCGCGACGCCAGTATCGCACTGGGGATCGCGGCGGGAGGCCAGAGTCCGTACTAGCCGGACTCTGGGGACCTCCCTGGACTGCTGCCGGAGACGCCGGGGACAAAGTAAACCGAGAGTCATCGATTAGCGGTGGCTCGTGGGTCTTGCCAGAAATGCAGTCCTATGCCCCCGGTTCTAGGGGACAGACCAGGGGCTGCTAGCGGTGGCGGCGGGCTCCCCCTCTGCGGAGGAATACCCCGTGAGACCACTAGACCACCAGAGATTTCAATGGAAAGCGGGAAGCCGGCAGCCCTGGGGTTAATTGCTAGCCAGGGGAGGAAGCCTTCCCTGTTTAGCGGCTCCTCCCCTCAGCTCAGCGCACCTTTCAGCACGTAGTCTGGCATCGCTGAGCTGCAGATTACTTTGCCACTCCTCCTCTGAGGTCTCTGGGGGCCATTTTCTCTGTGGCAGCGCAGATACTCTCAGGGAGCACGCGGACCGGTCCCCCTGGGTACCTCTCCCCCGATCAAGGACGGTGTACACAGCGCTATAGCCCTCCCAGACACTGAATCTGTGCAGGTTGATTGTAGTGGAAAGGTGCAGTGAGTATATTTTCCTGCATGGTATGTGACTTTTGCTAGTGCTGCCTGTCTGTGCTTATTTCTACTTACTGTCAGCCTATACCTATCCCTTTACTTCTCCTACAGGTGTGTGGGGGAGGGGAGTTTCTACAGACCTCACCTATATAAATCACGTATTTGTGAGGTCCGTCACATACAGTTGTGTGCTACACAGTGCCATATTGTGGGCTGTTGTTCAGCACACTGGTGAGTGTGCTTGATTCGGCTCTGTTGCCAGATATATTTATTTATATAATATATTTTGTCATGTCGGACGAGGAGATTGAGCACTCCGTGGCTCCAGTATTGGTCTCCTGTGGACGCTGTTCTGCAGGAGTGGATAGGGAGGATTTGTCACAGGATGGCCTGTGTAGATGGTGCCAGGTGGTTCCTGGCCCATCAAAACCTCCTATGATGCAGGAACCACCATGGGCGATGTTTTCTCAGGAGCTGGTGTCTATTGCGAACCGTCTGTCGGTCCTGACTGCGGTTCCTGCTAGGGCGTTGCCCCAGCCGGCCGTCACCCATTCCCCGGGTGTCCCGCAATTATTGCGCAGGCCCCCCGGGTCTCAGTCTGTTGGTCCTTATGCAGGGTTGCCTATGTATCTACAGGCTTCTCCTGGGTCGCAGCAGTCTGTGGCGGCTCCTCCACCCTGGATGTGCTCTCCAACTCCGTACAAAATTTGGCGGCCGCGTCTTCGGCTTTTCAGTCAATGTTGCAGACTGACATGCCTTCTAGGGCGTCAAAACGCACACTAATGGCACGGGCGGCACATGTATCAGACTCAGAGGTGTCCTCAGATGATGGGGAGGTTCCTGATGACACTGACTCGGACACATCAGTCCAGGAAGTGGATACCAAGTCGTCCATTAATGTGCGAGCACTGGTAAGGGCGGTGCGAGTCATTCTCCTAATAGAGGATGAGGCACCAGCTCCTAAGTCGAAGTATCCTAGTTTTAAAAAAACTAAGGTGGCTTCTGCAGGGTGTTTCCCCTGTCTGATCAGTTGACGGATCATATGGCGGTGGCTTGGCAGGCACCCAGTAAGAGATTCCTACCTCAGAAGCGGTTGGCTTCTAATAACCCCTTTCGTGAGGCACATTGTAAAAAATGGGAAACTCCACCGGCGGTGGATTCTCACGTCACCCGTTTAATACGGAGCGCTACTTTGCCATTACCATCTATATCCTCGCTGAAGGATCCCACGGACAGGAAAGTTGAGACTCGCTGAAAGTCCATTTACTCCCTCTCAGGGGCAGTGGTCCGACCGTCCATGGCCATCTCCTGGGTGGCCAAGGCCATTGAGGGATGGGCCAACGCATTGGAGGATACCTTTCCGGACGATGCTCCAGATGTCCAGAGGGTGTTGTTGGGACAGATGAGGGACGCTGCTTCCTACATTGGAGAAGCCTCTTTGGATGCTAGTCTGCTGACTTCTCGAGTATCGGCTGTAGCAGTGTCTGCCCGCCGATCCTCATGGCTGAGGTCCTGGAGAGCGGACTCCGATTCAAAGAAGGGCCTGGAGGCCTTACCTTTCAATGGAGAATAACTATTTGATCCGGACTTGGACAAAATAATGGATACCCTGGCTAAATCCAAGTCAGCTTTCCTCCCTTCAGCGGCAACGCCTGCCAAGGTCCGGAGCTCGGCTTTTCGTTCCCTACGGGTTCAGGGTAAGGCAAAAGGTCAGTCCTTCCCAAAACAGTCGGCGACTAAGACCGCCTCTAATCCCAAGAAGCAAGCCTGGAGTGCTCGGCGCCCTTCTTCCACGCAGGAAGATAAACCTGCGGCCTGATGGGACGGACCTCCCTCTGGGGGACCTCAGAGTGGGAGGCCGACTTCTCCAATTCGCCAGTGTTGGCACAATGCCACCACGGATGCCTGGGTTCGAGAAGTAGTCTCTCAGGGGTACGCCCTGTCTTTTCGGGTCAGGCCGCCCGCCAGTTTTTTTGCACGGGTCCTTCTCTGGACAAGACCAAAGCTTCCCAGATTCAGGTGGCTGTACATTCCTTGCTACAAGCAGGGGTCATTGTTCTCGTTCTGCAGTCTCAATGCGGGACGGGGTACTATTCTACTCTGTTTCTGGTACAGAAGCCAAATTGTTCTCATCGCCCTATCCTGAAGTTGAAGTCTCTGAACAAATACCTCAGGGTTCCGAAGTTCAGGATGGAAACGTTACGTTCCATCATTCTGGCGATGGAACCCAGGGACTACATGGTCTCCCTGGATATCCAGGATGCCTATCTTCATGTGCCCATAGCACCGGTACACCAGAGGTATCTGAGGTTTGCTATCCTGCAACATCACTACCAGTTTCGGGCATTGCCTTTTGGCCTTTCCATGGCTCCGAGGGTGTTCACCAAGGTGATGGCAGTTATGGCCGCCCACCTTCGGGACCAGGGCATACGGCTGCTGCCGTATCTGGACGATCTTCTTCTGCTGGCGGGCTCCCCGGAGGTAATTCGACATCTCCACCTGACCATTGCTTGTCTTCAAGCACACGGGTGGTTGATAAATTGGAAGAAGTCATCTCTGATTCCATCACAACGGATGGTTCATTTGGGAGCCCTTCTGGATTCTCGTCAGCAAAGGATTTTCCTGACTCCGGAAAAGGTGTCTTCCCTACAACTGCCGATACACAGTTGCCTGAGCAGGGCCAGGGTGTCGGTACACTCGGCCATGAGAGTCCTAGGGTCCATGGTGTCGGCATTCGACATGGTGGAATTTGCCCAGTTCCATTCCAGGCCCCTGCAGGGGCAGATTCTATCGGAGAGGAACGGGTTGCCTCACCGGATCCGATCCCAGACTCTGGTCTTGTCCTCGGAAGTGCACCAGTCTCTAGCTTGGTGGCTTCAGCCAGCTCATCTCATCGAGGGTTGCCCTTTTTGGATCCCTGACTGGGTTCTGCTCACAACAGATGCCAGTCTCCGGGATTGGGGGGCAGTGAACGGCTCGTTGTCTCTTCAGGGCCGTTGGTCTGCGGAGGAAGCAGTTCTTCCTATAAACGTGCTGGAGCTGCGGGCCGTGTACAGGGCTCTGCTGTCATCAGGCACCGCTCTTCACGGAAGGGCAGTGCAGGTGCAATCCGACAACACCACCACGGTGGCGTACATCAATCACCAGGGAGAAACTCGCAGCCAAGCTGCGATGTCAGAGGTGTCACAGATCCTGGCTTGGGTGGAGCGCCACCTTCCAGCGATCTCGGCAGTCTTCATCCTGGGAGTCCTCAATTGGGCGGCAGACTTCCTCAGCTGTCACGACATGCATCCCGGGGAATGGTCGCTTCACCCAGAGGTGCTTCAACTTCTCGTGAACAGATGGGGACTGCCAGAGTTGGACCTGATGGCCTCTCGTCACAATTACAAGTTACCCGTGTACGGCTCAAGGACAAGGGACGCAGGCGCAAGCCTGGTGGACGCGGTGTTGGTGAAATGGACATTTCACCTAGCGTATCTGTTCCCTCCGATCTCCCTGCTCCCTCGGGTACTAAGAAAACTCAAACAGGATGGGGGCACGTTTCTGCTGGTGTCTCCAGCGTGGCCCAGATGTCCTTGGTACTCCGATCTCAGGAGCTTGTCCGTCGACGCTCCATTCCTCCTACCTCAGCGTCGGGACCTGCTGTCTCAGGGGCTTTGCCTTTACCCAGATCTGGGTCGGCTGTCTTTGACAGTGTGGCTCTTGAGACAGCCGGGGTTTTTCAAGCCCTGTCATCGGTACCATGCTGAGGACGCGTAAACCGGCCTCTGCACGGATTTACAACAGAGTGTGGCACACTTATTTTCAGTGATGTGAGTCTAGAAACTTTGATCCTCAGGTGTTCAGGGTTTCTAGGATTTTGGCATTTCGGCAGTCAGGTCTTGACCTGGGCTTACGTCTTGCTTCCCTGAAGGTTCATGTATCGGCTCTGTCGGTGTGGTTCCAACGTAGAATCGCTACACTGCCTGACGTTCATACCTTTTTCTAGGGTGTTCTTAGATTCCAGCCTCCCTTTGTGCCTCCAGTGGCTCCGTGGGACTTGGCGGTGGTTCTTCGGGCCTTACAGGGTCCTCCTTTTGAACCTCTTGAGTCGGTTGACCTCAAGTGGTTAACACTTAAGACTGTGTTTCTCCTGGCAATTGCTTCGGCCAGGAGAGTATCCGAGTTGGGGCACTTTCCTGCACAGGAGCGTCCCCGCCCTTAGTTGAACTGCTTTGGGACATCCCCAAGGTCAACCCTGTGGACCCCCTACTATGGACCCTGAAGTAGAAAGCAAGAGATATGGTAAGAACTTACCTTTGTTATCTCTGTTTCTACGAAGTCCATAGGGTCCACAGGGCGCCCGCCCTGACGCACCTGGCTTCAAAAGGGCTGTGTTTGCTGGTCACCAGTTTTCCGTCTCCCTTTTCTGTGAGTATGGTTTTCTTGTGTGTTCCAGTCTTCCTTCTCTCTGTTTAGTCTCCTCCTCCGGCCTGGGCTGCTTACCAAGTGAGGTGCCTGTGGCTCGGGGGCGGGGTATAGAGGAGAATGGACCCAAGTGCATCCTGGGAGCAGCTAAAGCTTTAACTGCGTGGTGCCCATGGATCCAGATCCAGCTATACCCCAAGGTCAACCCTGTGGACCCTATGGACTTCGTAGAAACAGACATAACAAAGGTAAGTTCTTACCATATCTCTTGTTATCACTAGTGATAATTATGTTATGATGAATAGGCCCCTTGAATGTATCTCTTTTTTAATGTGAACATTCCAGTTTGCACAGTTTCTTGTGAAAAATTTGATTTATAAGCGATAAGAGTTTAGGCACTGCATATCTTTGATATTAAATAGCTGTACCACTTGTTGTGAGATGCCTGACATGAGGGAGCCTCCAATTACCGTGCAACTCTGCTAGCATCAAGCCCTTCTTTTTTTTTTTTTTAATGCGTCTAATATACAAGGAGGATGTACTAGGACGCACCAGGACTCAGCCAATTGCTTTAATCAGCAAAAGTCTGAGTCTGTATACGAAGCACAATAGAACTTGACGTGTAAAAGATCTGCAGCATCGTAGTATTTGATATGCTTATTGAATTTCATTGTTTCACACAGATATACTAGTGTTCCATCTCAAATTAATCAGCTTAGTTTCCCGATGTCTTATAGTTGCATGGTATTGCGCCTGTGACTTAGCGTAAGTATACTCATTGGGCAAAACTATAAGAGTTGCACATGACCTATTGCAACAGGTGGGTCTCTTTTTTTATCTTTTATATTATTTTTTTTGCAGTACTTAGTTGCATGTGTTTAGCACAATGAAGAGGTCACGCACAAATACTAAATCTATAGAATGGTATTTCAAACGTCAAAGGCCCAAGGGAGAAAATGTGCCTGTAGGTATGTATCACTTAAGCATTAATTATTTTGAAAAAAATATATATAATTTGATATGTTTTGAATTTTAATTTAGATTGTATGTTATTTCACAAGTATGAGCAAAGAGTAATTAAAATTGTTTGATAGTAATTTATGAAAAAAGTTATTGGACCTAAATTGTTTAAAAAATTTTTTTTATTGGAGTTTAATTTTATACTGTTAAAGATATATAATAGTTTCTCCTTAACATTAATTTTAATTGACATTTAGACTTTCTCCCATACATATCCTAAGACTACTTAATAGGATGCAGACAATCTAAAAATTGTTTTTGTAATTAAGATGATTATTATTAGTGTGCTAAATACTGTGTTTCTACTTCAGGGTCCATAGGGGTCCACAGGGTGACCTTGGGGTATAGCTGAATCCTGGATCCTCGGGCACCATGGAGTTAAAGCTTTTAGCTGCTCCCAGGATGCACTTGGGTCCAACCCTCCCTATACCCCACCCCCGAACCACAGGCGCCTCAGTTTAAGATGGTGCCCGGCCGGAGTCGGGTCACCCTGCGGGGGGGGGCTGCAGGAGCAGCCCCCTAAAGCTTTTTATTTAACTAGGTTAAATTTATTTTTACTATAGTTTTGTTCTGTACAGACGCCCACGCTGCCGCTCCTTCTCCCTGCTGGCGCCGCGACGCCAGCACTGAACTGGGGATCGCGGCGGGGGAAGCCAGAGTCTGTACTAGCCGGACTCTGGTTTCCCCCGGGACTGCTGCCGGAAGACGCCGGGGAGCTTAAGGTAAGGTGGCGGCGGGCCCCCCCTCTATCGGAGGCATACCCCGTCAGACCACTAGACCACCAGGGTAAATTAAGCGGCAAGCGGGATGCCGCAACCTTGGGGGTTAAATATGCTAGCCAGGGGAGGAAGCCTTCCCTGTCAGTGGCTCCTCCCCTCAGCTCAGCGCGCCTTTCAGCTCGGAGTCTGGTGTCACTGAGCTGCAGATTACTCGGGCCACTCCTCCTCTGAGGTCTCCAGCGGCCATTTTCTTACTGGCCGCGCAGATGTCTCAGGGAGCACGCGGACCGGTCCCCCTGTGTACCTCTCCCCCGACAAGGACAGTGTACACAGCACTATAGCCCTCCCAGACACTGAATCTGGGTGGTTGATTGTAGTGGAAAGGTGCAGTGAGTATATCTTCCTGCATGGTATGTGACTTTTGCTAGTGCTGCCTGTCTGTGTCTTTTTTCTACTTACTGTCAGCCTGTACCTATCCCTTTCCTTCTCCTACAAGCCCTACAGGTGTGCGGGGGAAGGGCGTTTCTTCTGACCTCTCTTATATAGATCACGTATTTGTGAGGTCCGTCACATACAGTTGTGTGCTACACGGTGCTATATTGTGGGCTGTTGTTCAGCACACTGGTGAGTGCGCACGTTTTCTTCCTAAGTCATGTCTGAGGAGGAGATTGAGCACTCCGGGGCTCCGGCATTGTTCTTCTGCAGGCGCTGTTCTGCAGGAGTGGATAGGGAGGATTTGTCACAGGACGGCCTGTGCGGACGGTGCCAGGCGGTCCCTGGTACGTCTAAACCTCCCATGTTGCAGGAGCCACCATGGGCGATGTTTTCCCAGGTGCTGGTGTCCATCGCGGACCGTCTGTCGGTCCCGACTGCCGCCCCTACTAGGGCGTTGCCCCAGCCTGCCATCCCCCATTCCCCGGGTGTCCCACAATTATTGCAGACTCCCCCGGGGTCTCAGCCTGTTGGTTCCTATGCGGGGTTGCCAATGTATATTCAGTCCACCCCTGTGGCACAGCCGGCTGTGGTGCCGTTTCAGGCTCCTGTGACAGCTCCTCCACCCTGGGTGGATGCGCTTTCCCACACTGTCCAAGATTTGGCGGCAGCATCTTCGGCCCCTCCAGGGCGTCTAAACGCTCAGTCATGGCACAGGCTGCACATCTTTCGGATTCTGAGGGGTCCTCGGATGATGGTGAGGTGCAGGATGACTCAGCCTCAGATGCCTCAGTCCAGGAGGTAGACACTAAGTCTTCCATCAATGTGCGGGCTCTGGTTAAGGCGGTGCAGGCCATTCTTCTGATTGAGGATGAGGCACCCGCTCCCAAGTCATGGTATCCTAGTTTTAAAAAAGCTAAGGTTACTTCTACAGCGTTCCCCTTGTCTGATCAGTTGACTGATCACATGGCGGTGGCCTGGCAGACGCCCAGTAAGCGTTTCCTGCCACAGAAATGCTTGACATCCAATTATCCATTCCCGGAAGCGCATTGTAAGAAATGGGAAACTCCGCCTGCAGTCGATTCCCATGTAACACGCCTCATCAGGAGTGCTACTTTGCCATTGCCATCTATATCCTCGCTGAAGGATCCTACGGACAGGAAGGTGGAGACTTGTCTAAAGTCTATTTATTCTCTCTCAGGGGCTGTAGCCCGGCCGTCCATGGCCATCTCCTGGGTGGCCAAGGCCATTGAGGGGTCGGCCAACGCCTTGGAGGACACGTTTACAGATGAATCTCCGGACGTCCAGAGGGCATTGTTAGGACAGATGAGAGATGCCACCTCCTACATTGGAGAAGCATCTTTGGATGCTAGCCTGTTGACCTCTAGGGTTTCGGCGGCAGCAGTGTCTGCTCGTAGATCCTTGTGGTTGCGGTCTTGGAGAGCAGACGCGGATTCAAAGAAAGGCTTGGAGGCCTTACCTTTTAATGGGGAATTACTATTTGGTCCGGACCTTGACAAAATAGTAGATACCCTGGCAAAATCCAAGTCAGCCTTCCTCCCTTCAGCTAGTACACCTGCTAAGGTCCGGAGCTCGGCGTTTCGTTCCTTTCGGGTTCAGGGCAAGGCAAAGGGTCAGTCCTTCCCGAGGCAGTCCGCACCCAAGACTGCCTCAAAGCCAAAGAAGCAAGCCTGGAGAGCTAGGCGCCCTTCTTCCAAGCCAGAAGATAAGCCTTCTGCGTGATGGGACGGGCCTCCCTCTGGGGGACCCCAGAGTGGGAGGCCGACTTCTTCAATTCGCCCAGTGCTGGCACAATACCACCACGGATGCCTGGGTGCGAGAAGTGGTCTCCCAGGGGTACGCCCTGTCTTTTCGGCACAGGCCGCCTTGCCAGTTTTTTTGCTCAAGTCCTTCTCAGGACAAAACCAAGGCCTTGCAGGTTCAGGAAGCCACAGAGGCCTTGCTGACGGTGGTCGTCATTATACCCGTACCACAGTCTCAACGTGGGATGGGGTATTACTCTACGCTGTTTCTGGTGCAGAAACCCAATTGCTCCCATCGCCCCATCCTCAATTTGAAGTCCCTGAACAGGTTTCTCAGGGTTCCCAAATTCAGGATGGAAGCTTTGCGTTCCATCATACTGGCAATGGAACTGGGGGATTATATGGTCTCCCTGGATATCCAGGACGCCTACCTCCATGTGCCTATAGCAACATCGCACCAACGGTTTCTGCAGTTTGCTATTCTCCACAACCACTACCAATTCAGGGCTCTACCATTTGGTCTCTCCACGGCACCAAGGGTATTTACCAAGGTGATGGCGGTCATGGCGGCTCACCTTCGGAGCCAGGAGATACGGTTGCTACCATATCTAGACGACCTCCTCTTGCTGGCAAGCTACCCGGAGGTACTGATCCAGCATCTCCACCTGACAGTCGCTTGTCTACAGGTGTACGGCTGGTTGATCAACTGGAAGAAATCCTCCCTCATCCCATCACGGATGGTTCATTTGGGGGCCCTGCTGGACTCTCGTCAGCAACGGATTTTTCTGACTCCAGAGAAGGTCTCCTCCTTACAGCTGCAGATTCACAGTTGTCTGAGCAGTGGCAGAGTGTCGGTGCACTCAGCGATGAGAGTTTTGGGGTCCATGGTGTCGGCATTCGACATGGTGGAGTTTGCCCAGTTCCATTCCAGGCCCCTGCAGGGGCTGATTCTTTCGGAATGGAACGGATTGCCACACAGGATCCGCTCTCAGATGCTGGTGTTGTCCTCGGAGGTGCGTCTGTCCCTAGCCTGGTGGCTGCAGACAGCTCATCTCCTAGAGGGGCGCCCCTTTTGGATCCCGGAATGGGTTCTGCTCACGACAGATGCCAGTCTCCGGGGTTGGGGGGCGGTGACAGGCTCCTTGTCACTTCAGGGTCATTGGTCGGCGGAGGAAGCGATTCTTCCCATCAACATCCTGGAACTGCGGGCAGTATACAGAGCCCTGCAGTCGTCCGGCACCGCTCTTCACGGAAGGGCCGTTCAGGTGCAGTCAGACAACGCCACCATGGTGGCGTACATCAATCACCAGGGAGGGACTCGCAGTCGAGCTGCGATGTCGGAGGTGTCCCGCGTCCTGGCTTGGGCGGAGCGCTATCTTCCAGCTCTCTTGGCACTTTTCATCCCAGGAGTCCTCAATTGGGAGGCAGACTTCCTCAGCCGTTACGACGTGCATCCCGGGGAATGGTCGCTTCATCCAGAGGTATTCCAACTACTCGTGGACAAGTGGGGGCTGCCAGAGCTGGACCTGATGGCGTCCCGTCACAATCACAAGCTGCCTGTGTACGGGTCAAGGACAAGGGACGCAGGCGCAAGTCTAATAGATGCGCTGTCGGTGAAATGGCTGTTTCAACTGGCTTACTTGTTCCCTCCGATATCTCTGCTGCCTCGGGTCCTGCGCAAGTTCAAACAGGACGGAGGCACACTGATCCTGGTGGCCCCAGCGTGGCCCAAAAGGCCGTGGTACTCCAATCTGTGGAGCCTGTCCATCGACGCTCCGTACCTCCTACCTCAACGGCGGGACCTGTTGTCTCAGGGGCCCTGTCTTCACCCGGATCTGGGTCGACTATCTTTGACGGCGTGGCTCTTGAGACAGCCGTCCTGAGGTCTCGGGGCTTTTCTAGCTCCGTTATTACCACCATGCTGAGGGTGCGCAAGCCTGCTTCCGCGAGGATCTATCACAGAGTGTGGCACACTTACTTTCAGTGGTGCGAGGCCAGAAACTATGATCCCCAGGTGTTCCGGGTTTTGCATATTCTGGCTTTCCTTCAGTCGGGTTTGGACTTAGGATTACGTCTTTCTTCACTGAAGGTACACGTGTTGGCTGGGGAGACTTCCTTAGACATTGTCCGGGCACTCCAGGTTTATGTGGACCGGACTAGTTCTGTGAGGAAGTCGGATTCTTTGTTTATCCTCTTTGGTTTTCACAAGAGGGGTTGGCCTGCCAACAAACAGACTCTAGCCCGTGGCTTCATTCTGTTATTATTGAGGCTTATATGCAGGAGGGTTTATCTGTTCCAGCCTCTGTTAAGGCTCATTCCACTCGGTCCGTGGGCCCTTCTTGGGCTGCTAGCCGTGGCGCCTCTGCTGTTCAGCTCTGTAAGGCGGCCACCTGGTCTTCCATTCAGACCTTTTTGAGGTTCTATGCGTTTGACACCTTTGCCTCTCAGGATGCATCCTTTGGGCGCCGGGTTCTCCTATCAGCACAGGAGCGTCCCCGCCCTTAGTTGGACTGCTTTGGGACATCCCCAAGGTCACCCTGTGGACCCCTATGGACCCTGAAGTAGAAAACAAGAGATATGGTAAGAATTTACCTTTGTTATCTCTGTTTCTACGAAGTCCATAGGGTCCACAGGGCACCCGCCCTGACGCACCTGGCTTTATATTGGCTCTGTGACTGGTCACCGGTTTTCCGTCTCCCATTTCTGTGAGTATGGTTCTTGTGTGTTCCAGTCTTCCTCCTCTCTGTTTCGTCTCCTCCTCCGGCCTGGGCTGCTTACCAACTGAGGTGCCTGTGGCTCGGGGGCGGGGTATAGGGGAGGTTGGACCCAAGTGCATCCTGGGAGCAGCTAAAAGCTTTAACTCTGTGGTGCCCGAGGATCCAGGATCCAGCTATACCCCAAGGTCACCCTGTGGACCCTATGGACTTCGTAGAAACAGAGATAACAAAGGTAAGTTCTTACCATATCTCTTGTTTTTTTCATTTCACTACTTTTAGGTCCTCCATCTACGTTGTTTAAAAATAAAGAATGTATGTCTACAGAAGTCATTGAAACACAAGATGTAGACTTCACTACAAAGGACCCATTTCAGGCCACAGTCTCTCTACAAGGTAAGTTTGCATTAAACTGTAGTAATAATTTGGAAAAAAAAAATACTTATAATATCATTGAGCCCCCTAAATTCCATACTGTGAACTTTTTAAATATTTAGGTAATAGTATGGAGTACAGGGAGCTTGCTGATTTCATATGTATTTTTTACAATATAATACAAATCTAGATGCCACTAAGTATTTTTCTACTTTAGGAGCCCAAACGAGTTCACTACAAGAGTCTAGGACTCCAGAAGTCATTGAAACACAAGATGTAGACTTCACTACAAAGGACCCATTTCAGGCCACAGTCTCTCTACAAGGTAACTTTGCATTAAACTGTAGTAAAAATTAGGAAAAAAAAAATACTTATAATATCATTGAGCCCCCTAAACTCCATACTGTGGGCTTTTATTAGTTAATAGTATGGAGTACAGGGGGCTTGCTGATTTCATATGTATTTTTTACAATATAATACAAAATCTAGATGCCACTAAGTATTTTTCTCCTTTAGGAGCCCAAACGAGTTCACTACAAGAATCTAGGACTCCAGAAGTCTTTTAAACACAAGATGTCATTTTCATTGTAACAGACACATTACAGGCCACAGTCTCTCTACAAGGTAAGTTTGCATTAAACTGTAGTAATAATTTGGAAAAAAAAATACTTATAATATCATTGAGCCCCCTAAATTCCATACTGTGAACTTTTTAAATATTTAGTTAATAGTATGGAGTACAGGGAGCTTGCTAATTTCATGTTTTGCTTTTTTTTACAATATATTACAAAATCTAGATGCCACTAAGTATTTTTCTCCTTTAGGAGCCCAAACGAGTTCACTACAAGAATCTAGGACTCCAGAAGTCATTGAAACACAAGATGTAGACTTCACTACAAAGGACCCATTTCAGGCCACAGTCTCTCTACAAGGTAAGTTTGCATTAAACTGTAGTAACAACATGGGGAAAAAAATACTTATAATATCATTGAGCCCTCTAAACTCCATACTGTGAACTTTTTTTTTTCTAAATAGTATGGAGTACAAGGGGCTTGCTGATTTCATATGTTTTTTTTTTTTTACAATATATTACAAAATCTAGATGCCAGTAAGTATTTTTCTCCTTTAGAAGCCCAAACGAGTTCACTACAAGAATCTAGGACTCCAGAATTCTTTGAAACACAAGATGTCGTTTTCATTGTAACAGACACACTACAGGCCACAGCCTCTCTACAAAGTAAGTTTGCATTAAACTGTAGTAATAAATTGGGGGAAAAAAATACTTTGAGCCCCATAAACTCCATACTGTGGACTTTTTAAATATTTAGTTAATAGTATGGGGTACAGGGGGCTTGCTGATTTCATATGTATTTTTTACAAAATCTAGATGCCACTAATAAGTATTATCTTTTTCAACTTTAGGAGCCCAAACGAGTTCACTTCAAGAGTCTAGGACTCCACAAGACATTTCAACACAAGACGTAGTCTTCATTGTAACAGACACACTTATTCCTCCTAATCACGCCGAGGATGAGAGAGAGTCTTCCGATGATGAGATAATAGCCATAGATGGTTCATCAGGTGAATGTTCCAGTAACAAATTTAATGACAAAACTTCAGAAGGTATTTTATTTTAAATAATATCATTAGTAAAAAAATTTATGCAATACCTGTAGTTAAAAAAAAAATAAAAAAAATTGCAAACACAATTTGTTTTTCATTTACAGGCAACAGGCTTGTCCCATCTGCTCATGATGACCCATCTTTTGGAATACCACAAGACAGACTTGAAAGGAAAGCAAGAATAAAGCGTGGACCATTTCAACCATTAAATGCTACTTACCCTGAAAAAACAATAGGCAAAAAACAAAGGTCTTTCAGGTCACAGTGGTTTTCTCAGTACCACTGGTTAGAATACAGCATTGAAAAAGATCGTGCCTTCTGTTTTCAATGTAGATTCTTTGCCCATAATGAAAGCACGCATGCTGGTACCATTGATGTGGCATTCACTAGAAATGGTTTCCAAGCGTGGAACAGGGCAAATGAAAAATTTAAGATTCATCAGTTATCACACTGCTATCAGTCCAGTGTAGACAGCTGGAAGAAGTATTTATCTGAAAAATCTATTGACGTTGCTTTAGATTCTGCAAAAGAACAACAGTTGAAGCAAAAAGAAATCCAAAGACAACAAAATTTTGAATACATGACCCGTCTAGTGGATATTATAATCCTGCTTGCCAAAGGAGGAAGACCACTCAGAGGTTGTTCCTTGAAATATTCTCTCTACTTCAGAAATATGATCCATTTATGAAGGATTACATAGAAAAATTACCCAAAAATTGTCAATATGTCAGCAGCAAGATTCAAAATGACCTATTAACAGCTTTCAACAATGTTATGCTAAGAAACATCAAAGCTGAAATTGGAGGGAAGCCATATTCTATTATTGCAGATGAAACGTCAGATGTGGGACACCATGAGCAAATGGCGGTATTTTTAAGATATAATATTGATCCAAATGAACGGAATCTACCTACACAGCAAGTGGAAAGGTTTATTGCTATTAAGCAACTCAGGAAGTGTGATGCAGAAACTATTTTCATGGCACTTGAAGGTATCATGGAAAACTTAGGCTGTTGCTGGAACAGTGTTATAGCTGTTTGCTTCGATGGTGCTTCTACAATGGCTGGCGAAATTTCAGGAGTTCAAGCCCGTTGTAAAGAAAAAAATGCGCGTATTGTCTACGTACATTGCTATGCACACTGCCTTAATTTAGCACTTGTTAGTGCCTGCGTTTCCCACAAAGAAAATCCAGCAATTTTTCAATTTTCTGGTGTAGTACAGTGTATATATTGCTTCTTAGAAGAAAGCCCAACACGACATGCAGTGCTCGAAGACGTCATTAAAAATGTGAATCAAAAGCTAAAAACGCTGAAGTCCCTCTCAACAACTAGGTGGGCTTGTAGAGCTGAGGCAGTTTCAGCAATTGAATACCAGTATACATCTATTGTGGAAGCTATTGAAAAAGTTGTGGAAGGAACATCTGACAGTAAGGCCAGTGCTACTGGAAAAAGAATTCTTATGCAAATGAAGTCTTTCACCTTTCTTCTGAGTTTAGAAATTATGCATCCCATCTTACAGTTCATTTTAAAAGCAAGCAAGTGCTTACAGTCATCAAGTATAGATCTATGTGGAGCAATGGAAGAAGTCCAAACCCTCATATCAGCTTTACAAAATTGTACAAATGATGACACCACCTTCAATTAAATTTATGTTAAAGTTGTGGAAAAGTGTGATCAACTTAGGGTTGACATACCAAACCCAAGAAGAAGACAACCGTCTTGTAGATTAGATGATAATCCTGAAAGCAATCTTTTGTTTGCCTCCAAAAGGGATGAATGTAGGGTTGTTACTTTTATTCCCATCATCGATTCTCTCCTTCAAGGGCTTAGAAGTCGGTTTTCTCAGGAAACTCAAGAAATAATTTCAGCAACTGGGAGGAGTCTCAGTCTCAAACCTAATCTAAATGATCATAAAATTTTAAGTGAGCAGTTTGACCTCAACTGCGATGAGCTTCAGGCAGAGATTCGTCTTCTGCGCAGCAAAACTGGGGAAGATTACCCTCCGAAATCAATAAAAGGCTGGCTACTATGGCTGTCGGAACACAACCGCTTACAGACCTATGGAAACTTTCATCAACTTCTACTTAAATTTTCAGTGATCCCTGTTACTAGCTGCAGTTGTGAACGTGGTTTCTCCAAACTGACACAAGTTAAATCAAAATTACGGTCCACCATGACTCAGCATCGTCTACAGAACCTAATGATGCCATACATTGAGCAGGAGCTGGCCAAATCTGTATTCGTGCCAAATATCATTGAAGAATTTAAAAACATAGGCCCTCATTCAGAGCCACTCGCAAACAGCAGTACGCTCGTTGCGTTCCGATGTTGACTAACCACGCATGCGTCGGTGTTACACTGCGCATGTGCGTACGGCAGATTGCGAGCTTTTTATCTGTCGTTCCTAAAATAGCGTACAGGAAGTGACATGTCAAATGTGATTGACAGAACAGGGCATTTTTGGGTGTTGACGGGGGTGGAGATGGAAAAACGCAGGCGTGGTGAGTCGTTTTTGGGGCGTACATACATTAGCAGATGCGAGCGTAAAATGTGTTCGGACCGTCACATACGTCACTGGAACATCCTCTTTCCCTTCAAAATGCTCGCACAGTTTAGGGTCTGGATTACTCGACCACATTGGCGATGGCCTTCTCCTCCGTCCTGGGACTCCACGATGTTGCAGCAATTAATCGCGGGTGGTCACAAAAGCAATTAGTGTTGTATTGAAAACCGGCTTGGTATGTGTTTGGAAAGCAGTTTATTGGGATATCACAAAACCGTACGCAGGTGGAAATCATACCTGCTAATGTCAGGATTACACAATCAATTGGCGTACATTTTTTGGGTTTTTTTTTGGCCTCAATTTGTTGTTTATGGCCTATTGTGACAATAATGTCATCATGTTTTAATTAGCTCCCCCTTTTTTTTTTTAATGTGCAATTTGCATCGTTATGTGTTTTTTTAAACGTTCCTTCAAGAGGCCTTTTTTTTAGACAAATGAAATGGTTTTTGGTGTCCTTTTTTGCCTTTAGGGCCAGGATTAAATGTAACCCATTTGTCCAATAATGTCACAATACAATGTCAGATTTTTTTCATAAATTTATTGTTTAAACACAAACCAATTGGCATAATATTTTTTTTTAGTTTTTCTGCCAAAGATACTTTTTATAAAAAAAAAAAAATCAATAACTGATAACATAAACGTACAAAAATAACTTAAAAACATTTCACAAGAAAGGAGAGGGAAGTTTTGACCAGAAAGGAATATGAGCCAAGCACAGAAGGAGTGTGGGAAAAGTCGCCATTGCTGTCACCGTTTTTTCGCCCGTTTGGATGGGTGAGGGTGGGCGCCAGACCGGGTCCGGGATGCCATCGGGCTGGCCTGTCCAGAGGCAGATGTTGTGGCCTCTGGACTAGGCACAGGGCTAGGCACATTTGGAGGATTGGCTGATGTTGTGCCAGAGGTGGAGGATCCTGATGTTCCGGCAGGAAGGGAGGTCGGCTCCACCATGTGCTGGCGAACGAGCTGCTCCAGGGCATCGGTGATGCGGATGTTGGCCCTGGTATTTTCTGCCAGGGCCTGACCAATGGTCACGTTGGCCGCAGCATTTTGCTCCAGGGCCTCAGCCACCCGTAGCAGACTGGCGTCCATCCTCTGCAGAATCTCCGTATGGAAATCCGATTTGAAATTGAGTTCTGTGAGGAGGCCCACTGCCTGCGAGGGGGCACGCCCTGGACTGGCTTCTGCAGGGTCCTCAGCCGGATGTACTGGTTCCTCCCCTGCAGAGCCAGCAGAAATTCTGCGGCCAAGGCTTCCCTCTGGAGCAGACTCATCCGCCTGTGTCTCTGTTTGAAAAATGAGAAAAGAGTCACATTAGAATCTACATATTGGCACAATAGCATTTCAGAGTTGGTGACATCACAATACTTACCTGGGCCAACATGAGGAGCCGCAAAGTCTGGCATGTCCGTATCCATGTTGGACACGCCAAACACCTCCACAGGCTGCACACACCCCTGTGCCAGCTCTTCTAAATCCGTCAACTCCAATGACACAGGGGTGGGACCCCCACCTGTCCCCCTTGCATGCCTAGCCCTGTCCGCGAGTTTTTGCTTTAGGCGATATTTGAAGTCGCCCCATCTGTGGGGAAAAATGGAAGCCATTATCCTTTGGTTTAAAATGGGGTTTGTTTTTAGGGGAGGCAAGGGTTTACTTACCGCCGTTTGACATCCCGGGCTAGACGGACATAATCACCCACCGTATTGACAGCAACGGCTACCTCTTCCCACATTCTCCACTTCTGGCTTAGACTCATATTCCTGTCTGCCTGTGGCAGGATGTCCACACACTTCTGGATCAAAACCTCCATCTCCTTTCTTGTGAAATGTGGCTGCCTTTTTTTTTTGGCCGCTTTGGCCGGAATACTGGGCCCAGCAGCCTCTTCCATGTCATCCTCCTCACCTATTTGTGTAAATTTACAGAATTCACAAAATCACAACTTGCCTCATCTTATGTTTCAAATTAATCGTTGATAGAAAATGCATGAAAGACTTACCGCCTGACTCTTGGGCATTTTTTCCCTGGTCTGTCGCCATGTCTGCGGTCCAAACAAGAAATACACCAGAATTTGAATGTGTTTTCGTGACGTATTTATACATGCGTCCTTATTTTGCGGCCGCATCATTGATTGTGCGGCCCTATGATCCCTCCTTAATTTGTGCAGGAAACGAAACACTATTTATGGCTTGGTGTGTCTCAAGTCGAGGTGGCGTTTTTGGATTGTTGGAGGTTATCTTGGCTGGAGTGTATTGATTGTGTAGAAAGGAGTTGGAGGTTGGAGAATCGTTTGTTGGTTAGATTTGCGTTTTTTTTTCCGTTATCTTTGTTGGTTTATATTTTTGGGACCTCGTTTGTTGATTTGGTAAGTTTTGTGAAGTCTAACTTTTGTTCAATTGTTGTTTCATTGTGTTTCGTATATTTTGTAATTTTTGGATACCTAATTTATTCTATTTTAGATTTTGTTTATTTTCGACCCCAAAGACCTTTTGATTTTGCATCTTAGATATTTGCTCTTGGTAAGTCCATTTTTTATCTTGTATTAGCGAACTAATTAGCGCATTTTTAGTAGTTACTCTTGTGACTTGTATTAGCGAACTAATTAGCGCATTTTTAGTAGTTACTCTTGTGACTTGTATTAGCAAACTAATTAGCGCATTTTTAGTAGTTACTCTTGTGACTTGTATTAGCGAACTAATTAGCGCATTTTTAGTAGTTACTCTTGTGACTTGTATTAGCGAACTAATTAGCACATTTTAAACAGCTTAATAATCATTCTAACTTTTTGATGGTTTAGCTTTCGCTTTTTGAGCCAACATTTCGACCCGTTTTGATGTACTGTGTTAAATGTCGCTTTGCGGTTTTGCTAAATGGGTGTTTGGCATATTTGAACTTTGGTCTAGCACAAAATGTATCCACAAAAATGCACAGAGTGAAATGTGTCAAGTAATTTTGTTGTTTATTTTCAGTTTGGACGTATCATGACAATACCCCGGCATGTAAGCAGCAATGGATGCTATCATCAAGCTAAGTTGTTTTAATATAGTTTTGGGGTGGGTCAAAAGCCTTACTTTAAAATTTTGGAATTTCAGGTTGATCTGGGGAGGATTGTTCTGGCCATGCTCCCGGAAGCCGACCAACCTCAATCTCATCCCAGGCATAGGCATCGTAGGCATGCAAGGCCCCAGATATTTCGAACACGTGTCACCCTTTTTGGAATGCCCGATGATGAGGTTTTAAGACGCTACCGTCTACCTCCCAAAATCATCATAGACACTCTCTCATTAATAGAAAGTGATCTTGAGCGGCAAATTGACAGTCCAACAGCAATACCACCACTGATGCAATTTATGGCGGTGTTACATTTCTGTGCCTCAGGATTGTTTCAAACAACGGTGGGAATAGTGGCGGGCATCTCCCAATCCTCCTTTTCCCGGATCCTGGGGGCAGTGATGGAGGCACTTTTCAAGCACCTCCATCATTTTATTCAAATGCCTTTATATGGGTGCCCTTAGTGTGGCCAAGGCCAATTTTTACCAAATAGCTGGCTTCCCACACATCATCAGGGTTGTGGATGGTACTCACATACCACTTCAGCCTCCAGCACGGCTGGAGGCAATATTTAGAAACAGGAAACACTATCACTCCCTGAATGTAATGGTGGTATGTGATGCCTCCCTCCAGATCCTGTCCCTGAATGCTAAGTTACCAGGAAGTGCACATGACTCCTTCGTCATCCGGCAATCAGGGATATGGCAGAAATTAACCAACCTACAAGCTGGTGATGCGTGGCTTCTGGGTAAGTGGAGACCTTTAGTACATAACAATGTTAAGCTTGATACACAGTGTTCCTGATGTTGTCTCTTATTTTTCACAGGAGACAGTGGATACCCTTGCATGTCCTGGCTGCTCACTCCTTATTTGGCTCCCACACCAGGCCCACAAAGTGAGTATAATTCCGCACTTACAGCCACCAGGCAAGTGGTGGAGCGCTGTATCGGCCTTTTAAAAGGCCGATTCAGATGCCTCCACCGCTCTGGTGGCGAGCTCATGTATTTGCCGGATATGGTGTCGAAAATTGTGGTCCTGTGTGGGATATTTCACAACATCGCCATAAGGAGTGGTGTCCCAATGCAGCCAGAGGATGCCTTACCTGAGGATGGCCCCCCCGAGGTTGGTCGGAGGTCAGTATGTGGGGGGGCCATACGCGATGATGTGGTGGCCAGATTTTTTAGGTAAGTTTGACCCAAACTACACTGTTTATACCTAATGTGTTTGTGTTTGTTTGCGAACATCTAATTTATTTTTATTTTTTCACCATCTTCTGTTTGTTCACATAATCTTTGCCACTCCAACGCTCACTACTTCCTGCTACCCTTACCAAACCTGGATCTGGTGATTTTGGCCATATATTCTGGAACCCATATCGCAACGCCATGTTTGTGGAATCATGTTGGCATGGTCCTTCGTCAACCAGTTCTTGATTTTTTTTTTAAATTAAATATTTTATTTGTATGTGTTGTATTTGAGATTATCAGTGTTTTTTGGTTTTGGGACTGACCACTTTGATTTCTCATTTAAGTTGTGAATAAATGTTTGGAGAGTGAAATGGT
Organism: Taudactylus pleione; assembly: GCA_031769625.1. Lineage (NCBI taxonomy): Eukaryota > Metazoa > Chordata > Amphibia > Anura > Myobatrachidae > Taudactylus > Taudactylus pleione. The sequence continues at coordinate 5,282,086 of JAUIMM010000725.1, forward strand.
CTTCCTTTTTTTGGACGTTAACAGCAAGTGGAACCAGGTTAACACACCTTACAATTGACTAAGGGGTAATCCAGTACTGACACCAGTTGATGTAAACTGAAATATGTTTGCAGGTTCCCAACCCACACCAAAAGGAAGCCTGTCCAAACCTTTGGATTTTGAAGATTGGCCTAAGCAGCTTGCACACCAACTAGGAACCTGTAAAATGGCGAAATATCTAATTGACACTACACCCAAAAAGGGAAATGACATTGTTACTGTTATGTGTTTCTTGTGGCTGTTTAACATACAAATACAAAATACAATCTAACTTTTAAAAAATGGAAATCCGTGCAGGAACAGTCTACTTATGTCAGGGAAAACTATTTATGTTTTAGAAAAAAAGAATGAGCCAGAACGTATATTAGAACTACAAAATTTATTTACAAAACGAATCAAAAAAAAAAAAACTACTGGCGAAGGATGCCAGACAGCCGGTCAAGGGCCACAAGAAGGCCAATTACATGTTGCCGCATCTGGCCAACACAATCCTCCACCTCTTGACGACGCCTCTGTTCCTCTGTGGGTGAGAAAAGTGTGTGGATTAATAAAACAATAGGGAATCCACATTAAAAAAACAAAAACACAACGAAATCACTCCTAAACCGAAAAAAAACAAAAAAAAACAAAAAGGGGGTGCTGGCAAAAATACAAGGCCTATGTACAAATTCACACAGGTGTGATATGTGTATGTTGAAATCAGCAGGAAGAGGTAAAGGCAAACTGCTAAATCAACAAAAGTAAACCAAACAAGCACGAATAAAGGCACGACACATGATTACATACAAACAGTTTGTGGTTAAAAAAAATGAGAAAGAAAAACATACCGGGAGCCAAAACGGGAGCTCCGGAAGTCCCTCCATGTTCCTCCTCGGAGGAGCCTTCATTCCCCAAAGAACGGGGAGGGGTAATGATGGACTCCGGGGAGGGGGTAATTGGAAGAGGGGTGGGTGGAGGAGAGGGGGAAGTGGGACGGAGGGGAAGGAGGCCCGACAGTTCCGGGAGAGGGTCTGGGAAGGCTGGGGAGGAGTGGGGTATAGGGGAAATATTTGGGGTGGAGTGTTGGCTGGGGGTTGGGGATAGTGGCCGGGAACGCCGTCCTGCCGGACGGTGATGGCGTAGTCTTGGCTGTCCTCCTAAAATATGTCAAACAAATTGAGGTTAGTTTCTGGGCAAATCCGGGGCCCAAATTAAAAAAAAAAAACCAGCAACAAAAAACATGCAAAAAGGAGTAGAATGAAAAAAACAGAAATAGAGGGAAAACAAGCACACGCTGATATGAGGACAAATAATTAATAGGACAGACAGGAAAACATGCACACGCAGATATGAGGACAAATAATTAATAGGACAGACAGGAAAACATGCACACGCAGATATGAGGACAAATAATTAATAGGACAGACAGGAAAACATGCACACGCAGATATGAGGACAAATAATTAATAGGACAGACAGGAAAACATGCACACGCAGATATGAGGACAAATAATTAATAGGACAGACAGGAAAACATGCACACGCAGATATGAGGACAAATAATTAATAGGACAGACAGGAAAACATGCACACGCAGTTTGCCCCACAAACACAAACATGAAAACCACAATACATAACACTTACTTTCAACGATCTGCATGCGAAAGCATGCCAGCAAGCGGGGCGTTCGCCGTTGCAGGTCTGACCACCTGCGCTCAAGCTGCCCGATGTTGCGGTGTGAACCCATCGACCGCAGGCGGGACCGTGCCTCCGCATACGCGGAGCGCTTCTGCCGGTTGGTGATGGGTGGAGGCTGGCTGGTGATCCGCCTATCCATCACCTCCGTAAGCACCAGCAGCTCACGCCTGGTGAATGCGGAGGCTCTCATGATGGCAATGGAGTTTTTCATACAAAACATTTTTGATAAAGTGTGGCCCAAATTTCTGATTGGCTAATGTATTTTGGAAATTAACAGGAGCAATTTTATTGGTTAGTGTATGAGTCATGTGTTCAACAGGGCCAGAAATCTCTGGAGAGTTATGATAGGCTTGATGCAGTGACATGCGTTTGCAAATTTAAATAAAGAAATGAACCCCGGAAAATATGCGGGGATCCACAGCAATAGAACAATTGTTTAATTGTGGTTCACATGTTTTTTGAACAATAAAAGCGAATGTTCCATCCGTACGTATTCTGCGGGTAAACACAAACACGGACAAGAGTAAAGTTTCTTGCATTGTGTTGAAAAAAAAAAAAAAATTGAGCTAATTGATACATTGATTGGCATGATACGATTGAGGGAGGTAGGCAGAATAAAGGAGCAGGTAATCGACATCTGACAAGGCCACTTCCGGTTTCACTTGTGCGTGCGTTCCCTTCAAGCCATTTCGGGGATGTACGCTCGCTATTTCGCACGCTCGTTAGTTAGAGGAGGGGTCGCCTGAGTTTAGGGAGGAATTTTAGATGCGAACGAAAATACGAGCGAGCCATTGAATTTAAATAATTTTGTACGTACGCCTAACGTACGTGCGCCCGCTTGCGAGTGGGTCTGAATGAGGGCCATAGTGCCTTTTGACCGAAGATTAAAGTTGTAACTTTAGTAGTGCAAGGCATACTTTGGGTCACTGTTATCGGACCTATAACATTTTTTTTATTTTTTTTAATAGCCAGATTGCGTACTATTACCAGCATTTTGCCACTTTATTCACAAACACTGTACTACACTTTTGGTTTTAAAATATTTGAAAACATCCCTATATACCCTAAACCTTATTACAGAGCATCTTAATCCTCCACTAGATTAAGGAACCCTCTATACCCTACACTACATTTTTAAACCTTTTATACCAAACAAAACAACATTTACCCCTCTATAAAATACACAAAAAAGGGGAAATTGGGCAAAGGAAGAGTAAGTGGTAGACTAGGGCAAAAATAACCTATATACTTTAGACTCCATATAGTAGCCAACAACATGACTGTCCTTTTAAGGTGCCTGGATCCTATCATCCTCACTCTGGCAGCCCATAAAGTCACTGGGGCTGCTGGCATTTTGTTTGGAAAAGACGTATAAATTACTGATCCCTCTATACCCAATCTACTGTTGATACTATACTCTACAAAACATTACTGACCCCACTATACCCTACCCTACATTACTGAATCTTCTATATAACCCAAACAATATATCACTGATGCCTCTATAAACTACACTGCAAATGGTAAAATAAAGGGAAAGTGGGCAAAGGCTGGGGGATGAGTGTTAGGCTACTGAAAAAATGCCAACGTACATGTACTGTAGACTTGCCTATGTAGTAGGCTGCATGATCAACATGACTGTCCTCTAAGGTACACGGCTCATGTCATCCTCTCTCTGGCAGCCCCGTGACGTTACTTGGGCTGATAGGCCTCTGGAAAACACTAGGAAAGATCAGTCACTGGCCACAGACCATAACAATTGGCAGCAGTTGCAAGGAGCAGTGGGGAGGCAGCATCACAGAGAAGGGAGGAGGCAGTATGTACCGGAAGTAGCCAACAGGGACTAGTGGAAAAGGTGGGATAGACGGGGGACAGTATAAACTCTGAGCATGTAGAGGCAGTGTGTAGAGGTAGGAAGGCAGCATAGACCCGGGGGCGGGATGGAATAGAGAAAAGGCAGTATGTAGCAGGGAAGGCAACAAGGACCAGAAGGCGGGATGAAGTAAGGGAAAGGTAGTATGTAGTGGTAGAAGGAAGCAAGGATCAGAGGGTCAAATGTAGCACAGGAGAGCCAATATATAAATACTCTGTGTAATCTTAGCAGCTGACTTAAGGCCTGATTCAGAGTTTAATGGAATTACAGAGCCGCAAACAAGTGGCTGTGCAATTCCGTCCATCGTAAATGCTAATGCAGCAGGTGGTGTATTTTGAAAACAGACATCTCCTTGCTGCATCTGCCAACGGAATGAAGTGTCCGCAGATGCTGCCTCCAATCATCATCACAACCATCAGTCGGGATGGTTAGCCCTTTGTCCAGGCTGGGTAAGTTTACTTAGTCAGCCTGTCCGGGTCCTGGCAGCTTGCAAGGCTAAAAAAAAAATCTGTCAACTGATGCAGACCCAGGCCTAGCCAATCATCGAAAATGGGAGCATCACTCCACCATTTCCATGAATGCTGACCAGGAAAAGTCACGCTCTGTCTACCAAACACGATGTGGCTGGATAGGCTCTGTGAACAGACTCGCAGATGGAGGCTTGCACATGAGCAGTACACAGGGCCACCATCAGGGGGGGACTGTCGGGCCTTGGGTCCCAGGCCCGGTCAGAGAGGGGGCCTGCACCTGGCTCCTACCCAAAAGCCATCCCGATGGCCAAGGTGACACCTGCCTCCCGGGCCAGTATAATTTTGTTAGTAGAAGGGCTGCCGGCAGAGACTTAAGGGCTTCTCTCCTCCCAGGCTGTTTTGTCACTGCTGCGCTAGAGGCAGGCTCGGACTGGACCGCCGTGGTCCGGGGAATCGTGGGCCTCACCTCGTTGTACCCACACCCCTTTCAGAAAGGGGGTGGTGCATAGCGAGTCACGCGATTGGAGATGAGGTGCGCTGCATGGGTGGATTGAGCCGCCGGGACTTTGACTCCCGCCCCCTCAGTGAAAAGAGGCTCGTTCTAGACCTAACCATGCACGGCCCCCCCTGCTGCTGATGCCCCAGTCTGCTGTTGATAGGATTCCCTTAGCAGGTGCCTGCTGATGACAGGAAAAGACCCCGTGAGGAGGAGCAGGGCTGTGAATGGCTGTCACTGCGGTTGCCGGAAGGGAGGGACGACCAATGCTGACTGCGGTAGAAGGAGGGTGACTCCTGTACTGTAGGAGGAACCCCCGCTGACCCAGAGGACACTCTCATGAGTATAATCCACTTAAAAGACCCCTGGCGCGGAAGACCCAGATGGTGCAGGCAGCTTGTGGGAAGCCCCGTTGCAGGAGGACCCAGAGAAGACCCGTCGCTGAGAAGGAGGAACACCCGCATGTTTGGAGAAGAGGATCCCGTGGCTGCCCACCACTGAGTGTCCAAAGCTCTTTCCCAGTGTCCTTGGGCCAGGCTGCTGTGGTCTGCCTCCCTACTTTCCTCTCTCCAGATTGAAATGAGAGCTGCATTAAGTATGGGTGCGGGGCCTGTGTGAGAGGAAGTGGCAGTTACTGGGCCCAGGGAGTGAGAGCCTCTTCAATGCCGGCAGACGCTGAGGAGCTGGTCCAGCAGGTGACTGTCATTCATGTTATATGTGGGGCTGTGTCTTGTGCCTATATATACACAATAGAGGCTGTGTTTCCTTATAGGGGGTGGTGTCTTGTGCCTGTATATAGAGGCTGTGTTACCTTATAGGGCTGTGTGTCTGTACATAGGGGCTCTGTTACCCTATGGAGGCTCTGTGTCTCTATATAAATGCTGTGTGTGGCTGTATATAGGAGCTGTGTTACCCTATAGGTGGATGTTTGTATATTGGGCTGTGTCTGTATATAGGGATTATGTTACCTTATAGGGGGGCTGTCTGTATATAGGAGCTGAGAATAGGGTCTGTTTTTACCCTATTGGGGCTGTGTGTATATAGGGGCTGTTTTTACCCTATAGGGGGCTGCGTGTCTGTGTGTAGGGGCTGTGTTACCTTTTATAGGGGACTCTGTATATTGGGGCTGTGGTGTTATATAAAGCGGTTTATTGGTATATAGGGGGTTGCAGAGTTATATAGAGCTGCGTTTTGGTATACAGGGGGCTGCGGTGTTACTGTATATAGAGCTGTGTGTCGGTATATCGGGAGCTATGGTGTAATGTAAAGCTATGCTTCAGTATCTAGGGGACTGCTGTGTTATGTAGAGCAGTGTGTCGGTATGTAGGCAGTTGCAGTGTTATATAGAGCCGTGTGTTGGTGTATACAGGCTGTAGTAAGTGTATATCACTAAGGTGTCCCCATGCTGTAGGTTGTGCACATAATATTGCCACACCTCTCTGTTCAATGGGTACACTTTGGCAGATGGTTATGCCTCTTCAGTGGGCTCTTACTATTGCAATCCCCTGGTAGGCCCTTTATTCCCCAGTCCGACACTGGCTAGAGGTGCCAGCTCCTGTGGAAGCAGCTAGATCCCCAACTCATGCCGCGATGTATTAGTGAGCAGTGCGCCCGGCTGTATCTGCCTGCCTCCCCGAGTTACTCCTACGTCGGCGCACTCTGATGCAGAGGGGAGTTAGACGTTAGGACGTCACACCAGCTAGAAGAATAGCAGCTTACTAGAGGAGCAAACGTCCACCTCCCTGACCAGCAGCAGCCGAGGCCCAGCAGTGATCAGAAGAGGAGGAGAGGAAGAAACTGAATAACAGGTAAGTAAAAAAAGAAGGGCACACAAGATCATTGAACACATACACACATACTGTGTAGGGAAAGGGTAAAAGTGGTCTTGGGGGGAAAAAAATCATAAAATATATATATATATATATATATATATATATATGGAGTGTGTGGAAGAAGGCATAAATACAATAAATATAAAAAGTGATGGGGTGGGGCTTGGAACGCAAAATCCTAAAATATATAAGCGGTGGAGAGTAAAAAAAACAAACAGAGAGAAGGGGGGCTGGGGAGACACTGCGGGGCTGAAGTTGCAGGAACATGGAGGGGGGCCCTGCTATTTTGTCAGTCCCGGGCCCCACAATTTCTGATGGCAGCCCTGGCAGTACACATCCTGCGTATGTGCAGTCGTCTAACAACTGGAGATGTATGATAACTATCCAGTTATCGTACATCTTTGAATCAGGCCCTTATGCTGGGTACACACTGGGACCATGTTATGATTTGGCCAAATAGTAACAAAATATTGTGCATTCTGTATGTACTATGTGCACGCTCCTGCGGTCGCATGCAATGTCATCAGGTTTGTGCTGTATAGCAAACCTGATGATATCGCATGTGGCCCAATGCATGTTAATGAAGTATGGCACAAGTAATCATTCCGTTGCTCACTACATTGTTCTTATATGTACCCGCGATATCATCCCGGGACACAGTCTAGTTTGTACCTACCTTAACATGTGAAAGTCCGGCCAGAGTGAGGATTCCAGAAGCTACACACCTCACTTCATTTAGGCCATGGTAAGGAGCATTAGTAGATATGAAGTGAACTGCTTGTCAGGCACTACAATAAGACAATATTAAATGTTCTTCCTCACAATTCAGCACTGTATAATCATACATATATGCGTAAATATATTATAGTGGTGAACAGTGAGAGAGAACATTTATTGTGTTCTTTTAGTGACTGACAATGCACTTCATTTCGTGTCCACTCCTTACTGTGGGCAAAAAACCCACTATTATGTGAGGTCTGTAGCGCCTTTGATCCTCACTGCAGCCAGACACACAGATCTATAGTTGGGTACACACCAGAGCGATATCTGCCCGATATTTTGTTTCAAGATGAATCGAAACAACATATTGGTGGAATCCTTTAGTGTGTACGGCTAATCTGCATGCTTCCATGGTCATCAGCGATATCTTCTGGTTGGCTGTGATGCATGGCCAACCGGACAATATTTCATGCAGTGCTGTGCAAAGTAATGAAGGGAAGGAGCAATCGTTCCCTCCTTCATTACATCGTTCAGATGTGTACCACAGGTACGATATGTAGGCCCATCATCCAACATATCATTTGAGTACACATCACTCCAGTGTGTTCCCAGCATTAGCTGGTGATAATTTTACACAGAGAATTTAAATAGTGCCTCTCCTGTGCTACATTCCGCCCCCTGGTCCTTGTTGTCTTTTACCGCTACATTCTACCTTTCCCTTACTCCATCCTGCCTTCGGGTCCTTGTTGCCTTCCCTGCTACATACTGCCTTTTCTCTATTCCATCCCGCCCCCTGGTCTATGCTGCCTTCATACCTCTACACACTGCCTCTACATGCTCAGAGTTTATACTGTCCCCTGTCTATCCCACCTTTTCCACTGGTCCATGCTGCCTACCCTCTGCTACATACTGCATTTTTTCAATAGCCTAACACTCCACCCCCTTTGGCCACTGTCCCCTTTAGTTTCACTTTTCTAGTGTAGTTTATAGAGGCATCAGTGATATATTTGTTGGTATAGAAGATTCACTAGGGTAGGGTATGGAAGGGTTAGTTAGGATTGCAGAGTATAGAATCAACATTAGAGGGATCAGTAATACCCCTTTTACACCGACTGAAATATCCCGGGTTGATGCACGTGAACGCGCATAATCCTGGGAATTTCGTCGGTGTGAACGGAGCAACCTGGATCCAGTGACCCAGGGATCCGACCCTGCTCCATTGCAGGGTTGAGCGCGGGTTGTTCCCGTGTCACCCTGCAATGTAAACGGCACAGCCCGGCTCACGATGACCCGGGTCGCGCCGCATGCCGCCTAATTGGCCGGCTTCAGTGGCGCTTGGAGATGACATCATCTCCAAGCGGCCACTGCAAGCAGCGCCTGGCCAAGCGGCACGAAACAGCGCACCCCACCCGCTCTCCCTGCCTCCGGACCACTGCAGGATAAGGTAAGTAGGTTGCGGAGAGAGGAGGGAGGGGAAAAAGCGCTGCTCACCTTCGCCGGGCAGCCGGGTCAGTTCTGACCGAGTCGGCACCGCAGTGTAAAAGGGGTTTTTCCCCGGGTCTGATCTGGGTTGGAAACGTGTTCCAAACTCCTGGTCAGACCCGGGGATTTTGGTGTAAAAGGGGTATAATTTATACCTCCCTTCCAACAAAATCCCAGATCCATCCTGGGACACTAAAAACAGATGGATGAAACCTGGGTCAGAACCCATTTTCCCTTCCACTTCAACCCAGGTTATTCCCAGGTAGACTCTGTACCTGTACCTGACACTGAACCTGGGTCAGGTCTTGCATAACCTTTTTTTCAAATACATCAAAATTATTTGAAACATCACACAAAATGTGTTACTTTTTCAGAATGTATTTAATTTTTTGTACTTTTTGCACACTTTTGATGTGTTTAGAATTTTGAGTCTTAAAATCTCTTTATAGCAATTTATAAATATTAGGACGAATGCAAGTTTAATATGCACAGCCGTTCAGTATACATATAGAGTAAAGAAAGTGCACTATATAAATTAGAAGATGTATTGTGAAATTTGAAAATATGCAGGCAATATACATGCAGACATATATTACAACTTTAGAAAAACAAAGGCTTTTTTTTCCACCATACAGAAACTAAATATAGGTATATATTATAAAATAAGCAACTGCCATAAAAATAAGATAAAAAAACACATTTAAGCAGGTCAAAACATAGCTTTTTCTTAATTCAAACATAAAAAAATATGGAAATTTACAAAATGCTATAAACCCTGGATTTTTGGTGTTTGCAGGAGGTGCATTCGGGTCATAGTATGGCCCTCTACGGTATGCACTATAACCATGTCCATGGTATTGTGGGACCTGTCGTGCTTGATGGTTGGGTATGGGGCACTTGATTGTGAGCGAACTTGAGCTCTAGAAATGGAATTTGTTGCTCATGTGCCTCCCTTGTCATGTGTTCATGTAAGGACGTGCACTGGCACATGAAGGACTGTTTCCTCTTACGCTCAGCTATTTGCTCCACAATGACAGTTGTCATGGTTTGTTATGCCACTTCTATTTTGTTCATTTTCTTTTTCCTGGGTAGACCATTGAAAACTATAAAGGGGATTAAAAGATAAAAAAATCAGTACTTAAGACCTCATTCAGAGTCTCTTGCTACACTGGGCTGTCTTTGCTGTTCGAGCGAGCAGCCTGCGATCGCACAGAGTAGTTTGCACACGCGCAGAATGAAGACTGCGCATACGCAAACCATCGGGCCGCTTGCAAGCGCACAGCGCTAGCGAGAGACTCTGAATGAGGTCCTTAGTATACATTATGTAAAAATTACAAAAATGTTTGTAGACATGTTTGGGGACTTCTCCCACCATCACACAAATTACACTCTTTGACAGATACCTTTTTTTTTTGTGTTACAATTTTATATTAAATTTAAAAGGCCTGGTGTGTAGGGATCAATATTTGAAAATACACATTTGCGGAGGTCAAAGTAGGCCCAGTTAATATGGGAAGCACCATTACTGGTTTAAGGTGTTCCTTGTGTATGTGTTTAAATTGAGTGTAGTATGTAAGTGTGTATTAACTTTTTATCCTTTACTATATGAACGTTAAGTAGGGGTATGGTTAGTTAAGTTTTCAACATCCTGGGAAGGAACGTAGTCTCCACACCGTCCTGGGTGGTGGGGAATACACTTATTTGCTTCTTCAAAGGCACTGTTGGTAGTGTATTTGTCTAGGATTTGGATGGATGAGGTTGTGGAAAAATGGGTGGTTTCTGGCATAACTTGGATTCCGCTCTGGTTTTTCCAACAGATGGAAGTGAAGAGGCACTGCTCGAGCCGTCTTTCAAAAACATTAGAGCTGAGATTATAAAACTGCCAATCTATACGTGCTGTGCCACTTTTTCACTTCTCCATGATCTTTGTGAATTGCTTCCAGAGGGCTTTGAGCCTGTTGTTGAGATATTTGGATCCCCCATGAAGCCAGAATTTTAGATATGTTCCGGTAAGCCATACTGTCTTTAAACAGTGCCAGTAATCTGGTGCTGCATCTGTTCCTCTCCTCTTATAGTCAGGAGGTCCAGGACCCCTACCTGTATCCAGGCGCCCATTGATTTTATTTTTAAGCTGTGGCTCCAGTAACCTGCTTTTACTCTTTTACAACCTTGCTGGTTGCTCTGTTGGACTCTACACCCCATTTACACCTTTGATGCGTGTGCAGGAGTTGTGTCCTCATGACTTGCAAGGCCAGCCCCCATGAGTTGTCCCATTTCGGTGCCATGACTGATTGATGCCTCTGTTGTCATCTCAGTGGGGGCTAGCTTGAGAATTTGTGAATGTTTTCTTGATTTAACACATAGACTTTTATACCAGAGTTCACCCAATTACACAATCACTCTAAAATTTATTTAAACATTTTAATATTTGAAAACCATAAAATGAGTCATCCTCATAAAAATCTAATGTGGCCCTTTGCCATTGAATGTTAGACTTACTATCATCCCCCTTATGGGGTATAGCTTCATGAACACCAAGTGTGTGTGTGTATGTATGTATGTATGTATGTATGTGTGTGTATATAATATATATATATATATATATATATATTTGTGTGTGTATGTATGTGACCCCATTGCTCCATGGTCATACTGTGCATTATGTAAGCCCTTTGCAGCCACCCTTACCCCTCCTCCTCCTTGAAATGAGACCAACGATACCGAAGAAACTGATACCCCCAAGTGTCCCCAGCAATGCAGACACCTCCACCGCTGCTGTTCTGCTTCCCTCCCCTCTATGCTGGGTGGTGCTGTGGACTTCAAACTTACTGGTCTTCTCATGTCCTCCTGCGTTCTGGATTACACAGGGGCTGCAGATATAGGTTGGACCAGTTAACCAGGGTTAGCCCTGGCATCCCATTCAACTTGGGTAGGTCTCATGTTAAACCCTATAAGTTACCCGGGTTTGAAATACCAGATGTCTCGAAACAGGTTTTTCTCTTTAAGGACTCTGTCAGACTAGACAAGGTCTCAGGTTGCAAGTTCACGTGCAGTAACCCAGAATTTTGAGGCAAGTATAAAAGGGGTGTTAGAGTAGGGTATACAAGGGTCAGTAGTGTAATGTATAGAGGGGTCCATAATGTAGTGGCAGATATAGAGTAGTGTATGGTATAGAGCGGTCATACAAAATTGTACTCTACAGTGCTTGCTACACTATAAATAAATTAAGATTCAAATTAAAGAAAAAAGTGCGCAATCTGGCTAAAATATATGGAAAGATGTGATAAGACACCCAAAGATATGCACTGCACATATTAAGCTTCAACTGTTTGTTCTTTTGCAGAGTCTAAAGCAACGTCAACTTTTACCAATAGCTTTTTTTGCAAAACACTGGATTAATGTGATAATTGATGATTCTTAAATTTGACAGCATGACTAATGGCTGATTTGCACTTAATGTGGCGACCTTACTGCATGACTGATGTCTTTATAGGCATTGTGGGGATCTGATGTCATATGGAATATCTGTTTAACACTAAAGGGGTGTTTAGATGACATGGGGAGCTTCTGCATAGCATTTAATTGCCAAGTAAGGGTGATCTAGTGCTGGCCTGACCAACCTATGGCTCTCCAGCTGTTGCTAAACATATCCCAGCATGCCCTGACAGAGTTTTAGCATTCCCAAAACCAAAACTGTAGCAGGGAATGCTGGGACTTGTAGTTTCTCATAAGCTGGAGACCCACAGATTTTCCAAGCCTTGTCTACTGACACAGGAAAAATCTAATTGGCATTTATGTGCCATTTGGGGGGGTCAGATTGCATGAGGTATGTTTATTTGGCACTTAAATGGCCTTTGAGGGTGGTCTGATGGCATTGGGGAGGTATTATTGCCACTTAGGAGTTGTAGGGTCAGATGTCATATTGGAGTTCTGTTTAGAAGTTATGGGGCATGTGAGTGGGAGTCTAAGAAAATTCCAATAAAGTAATTTCTACTTATAAATATGTAGGTCTGTTATTTTGCAAAATTATATTGTAAAATATATAAATGATGGTATCAACCCAATATTGGATAATCTTTCGTGTGGGCAACAAACCAATTCTACAGCATATATAGGACTCCCTCACTTTAAATCTACTATGGCATTGTGTACATGATATGCAGCAGTATTATAGTCTAAACATGTTTAACAGTATTGCATGACAAAATATATGTAATTAATGTGTACCTGAAATATAACAAGTTATGTTTTTTCTTCTTGGATCCTAAATAGACATTTATTGATCTTTCCTACATCCTATGCAATGGTTTACTGTCGCTGGTAGCACCTCTCCTTTAGAAATTATAGGAAAAATTGAAGTTTCAAACTAATACTTTCTCAATAGACTTTTTATAATAAAAAATTGTCTCCTAAATATATTTTGGGGATAGATGATTACTCCTTTGTGTGTTTACAGTTGACTTCAATTCAGGTAAATTAAAAATGTAAAGTTTTTGACTATCTCGGGTACTATTTAAATTATATCTTGAATTTTTACGATATTTTATTGTATAATTCATAGACAACTGAATAAAGTTTATGTGCTATTTCCATTAGGAAAATGTTTTTTTGATTACTATAAAACTTTGGTAAAAAATTAAAAAAATTTGAAACCACAATTTAGATTGTACTGAGTTTTGAATTTTAGTCTGTATCTTATATCTCTAAAATGCAATGCTAATCATATTTATATTTTTTATTTTAGCTTTCTATTTTCAACAGAAACTTTCATAAATTTTTGGATCCCATATACAGAGCAGTTATTTGCCTTAAAGTGAGACTTAAAACATTGGGGGAGATGTACTATGCTCTGGAGAGTGATAAATGACCGATTACTCAGCTCCTAACTGTCATGTTACAGGCTGTATTTGAAAAATGTCCGCTGCTGATTGGTTGGTCATTTATCACTCTCCACTTTATTACTTTCCAGAGCTTAGTACATCTGCCCCATTGTCTAAGAATTTAAATTTTCAAAGTAAGCTTACTGTAGTGTCCCCAATAGGATGTTTAAGCAGGGTGCAAACAGCATGGAAGATTTTAAGAGTAAAATGTGATCTGCCCTTTATGGCAGCACCTTGCTTACACAGCCAGCCAGGTTTGGTCCCCAGCCACGGGGAACTTTATCCTGCAGGTGGGAAATGTGACAGTGAAACAGTAACCGTCGGGTGAATAGATGCTGTGCACAGTATCTTTTCACTCTGCAGGGAAAGCTTTAGGGCTGCCCAGTATCTGTGTAGGACATGCCCCTATAGTGAGGAAAAGGGGATGCATCTTTATGTCACCCCCCCTTTCTGAAGGAGCGTGACCATTTTTGGGGTAGGCAATAGTTCCTGTTTTCACTCCAGGCGCTCTGCCTCTTTTGTCCTGGCGTGAGCACTATTATTGAAACATCAGAAATCAATTAACACTATATTGCATAACTAATGTTCATAATAGTGGCAAACGGTCAAGAAACGGTAACAAATTCGGACATTGATAAAACTAGGACCACCCATTACCAGATCTCTAGTTTCGCCTATGCCCCCCTCATACCAAACACCCGGCCTCATCCCCCCTCACACCACCCTGTCTGCATCCTTACATGGACAGTATAGGGAATCTATGTGTTGTTGTCCGGGAAAAGCATATTTTCTGAAGCCACACATGAAAGGTGGGGGGGCAGAAACTTTTTTTGCAGGGAGGAGAAAAATGAATAGTTATGCCACTGTCCAGGATCATTGTTTTAGCGGTTTTACTTCACAAAAAAACATTAGACTCTAATTCAATCGCAAACGCAAATTAGGTTCACAAAAAAAAAATCACAAATTGCAACCACATACAAAGTGACGCCGATTTTAAGTGCGGGTCGGGGACAGGAGCCTATGCACATGATTTACGCCAGGGACATGTCACAGACACTTACGTCTCACTTGCACCCATGTTATAGAACAATTTTTTAAAATGTAGCAACCATATTCGCTATTACGCATCAATTAAACTTAAATCCTGTCCATGACCGTTGCTACAGCATAGCCGCACGTGCACAGTGCGACTTTGATGCATGCGCAGTGGCAAAAAAAAAATCCTCCTACTGCTTCCAACATTAACATTGTGTGCAACTCTGGATTAAACCCAAGGAATTGGGTAACTGGCAGGTTATGCTGGAACTTGCAGTGCCACTACCGGCTGAGACCTGGACTAGATGGCAGACATAGACCACTCCTGAAAAAGACCAAATAATAATAGATAATGAGAATAGCTTCCGGCTGGACAGGTTGGTACCATGCAGTAAGAAACCAGGGACAGATCCAGAAAATTGTACCCACTGTAAAAATCTGATATCAGGGCTGTCACACCCCATGCATTAGTGATGATATCAGGCTTCTATGCTATAATAACACAGGGCTAGGCAACGTGATGCACTCCAGCTAATGTGGTACTACACATCCCAGAATGCCCTGCCACAGGGTTATAAGGCTCTAAAACAGGGGTCTTCAATCTTGGCCCTCCAGCTTCTGTGGAACTACACATCCCAGCATGCACTGCCATAGTTTTAGCATGATGTTATATTAAAAAGGTGGCAATGCATGCTGGGATGTGTAGTTCCACAGCAGCTGGAGGTCCAAGGTTGAAGACCCCTGCTCTAACAGCAAAGCTGTGGCAGGGCATGCTGGGAGGTGTAGTTCCACAGCAGCTGGAGTGCCACACATTGCCTAACCCTGCTAAAAAACACTAGTGTATAAAATAAAGTACCCCCGGCATGAAGGAGCAGCTCCCCAGCAATACTATGTAGGTGCAGGGGGATGCAGGAGCCTTCCAGTACCTCTCACACATACCAGTGTTCTCACAGCCCTCCCTCCAGGCTTGTTGCTTTCAAGGTACCATGGCGACGGCCTGACCCCCCACTCTCTGATTGGCCTGGCTAAAACATGTCCCCAAATGTCAGACAGTGGTCTGGGGTCGTCTCCATTTTCTTGAAGACTGAAGCTGGTTGACGATAAGGATTTGGGCTTAAGGAAAATGTCTCCTGTACTGGAGACAAGTTAAGTATTTAAAATAATAATAATAAAACAAATGTCAGAAATCAGAATTCTGTTTTGCTACCAGTGAGTGATTGGCTCTCTGCTGCCGGTAATATGCCTCACAAGCTAGCATCTGATTTCCTGTGGAAGCAGCAGAGCAAGTTTGTGTCAGAAGTTCCCTGGTCTGTACCCCAAATGGATGATACTATGTGCTCTCTCTCCAAAAACAAAGAATTCCGAGTTTGCATGGAATGATTTTTTTTTTATTACTGTACTGTAGGTATAGTGGGGTGTGTATAGAAAAAGTAGGATATAAGGAGATTGTTGGGTGATTTGAGGGTACTTAAAAAAAAGATAAAAATGTATTATTTTTCAATAAAAAAAATACTGTAATTACATTTGGGGTGATTAAACTAACAAGTTGATTTTGGGGTAATTTGAGGCCATTATTTAACCCCCAAAAATGACATGTAATTAGTGGACTAATTAAGCTCATTGGAAACTTCCAATTGCCTAATTAGTCATTAGGGAGGGGGCAAGGGGTTCTGCAGGTTGTTCCAACATTGTATCCTTAAAATAAAGATTTTCCCTACCACGGGTGGTATTCAATTAGTTTCACGTCCGCGATAAAGTTTCGCCTGCCCGACTTTCCGCCTACATCGCGTGTTTTGGATGCGGAAACTTATCGTGCGCTCCCCCACTATTCGCCCTATTTTTTCCAAATCACGTGAAAACGACAAGCTTCGAAGGCGGAACAGGCGGAAAGTGCTGTCAGAAAAGGGGAAATCAGCCTGAACCGCCCAAAAAGATGCACTAACATTGCTGATCAATATAGATGTGCCCGAATAGCCCTAATAAATGTATTTGGGGTACTTAAGTTGTGTTAATAGCTTCTTATTAGCGTCTTTGCACAAGTGATGAAGAATGGCATAAAGCAGTATTTTTGGGTGAAAATAAGTAGTCCTGACAAATTTGGGGTACCTGAAAATGGGTGCTAGCATATTTTAAAGTGTCTAAAGTGAAGGTTTAAAAATCGTGAAAACCCTGCAATCCTAAAAACACCTGACCCATCCTTGTAGACCTCAAAAAAGTCTATTTCGCTAGTTTTTATGCTTGTCCCCCCACTTTTTACTTTTTTCATCCCCAAAAGGAAAGAACTTTTTTGGGGTGTTTTTTTCTGAATTTTTTTACACAGTTGTCCTTTGGGGAGCTGTCCCAAGGGTTCTGAGTGGTTTCCCCACCTTTGCACCCCAAAATAAAAAATTTGCTCTTATTTTCTCCTACATTCAGAGGCAAATCTTTTTCACCTATTACATTGCAGTGACTTTCCGTGTACGTGAAAAGCGGCTGGAATTGAAAACAGAGATTAGTTTCCGCCGCGTGAAAAGCTGAGATTGGCGATACTTTTCCGTGGATCTCGGCTTTTCGTGTCTAGTTGAATGCGGCCCCATGTCTCACCCTCAGGGAGGTGTGGATGGAAAAATTTGAGTTTACTCTGACTGGCTCAGTGCGATTTGCTAATTGGATTGCAACATGAATTTGGAATGTGAATTTGCAGAGAAAACGTCAACTTGCACCTCACAATTTGCACCTAATTGGATTCGTCCATGTCAGTAAGCAGTGTGTATTGCAGTGTCTGTGTCAGTAAGCAGTGTGAGTCATTGTCCGTGTCAGTAAGCGGTGTGTATTGCAGTGTCTGTGTCAGTAAGCTGTGTGAGTCATTGTCCGTGTCAGTAAGCGGTGTGTGGCTGTGTCCGTGTCAGTAAGCAGTGACAGCATCAGTAAAGAGGGACGCAGGAGGGGCGTGGGCATATAACAGGTTAGACAAGAATATATATGAAGTCACTGCTTTTGCTTTAGATAACTTGTTTTGTTTTCTTACATTACAGCCTCCAGCCTCAGAGAGTCCGTCTGGACCACAGCCGTATAGCGGTGAGGTCACACAGCAGATGTAGCAGCAGCATCCTACCTGCAGCACCACCTGAGATCCAACTTATCTGGGCAAGTAAGTCAGAACCAGAGACTGCTCTGGTCACACAGGGGGCATGTGATAGAAATGCTAGCGGGCAGGGGATGGCATGTGAGAACCTCTGGTTTGCAGTTGATGACATGTGGAGGCCATGGGTAGGGCATGGGGCTCGCTGGAAGGACGAGGGTTACTTTGGAGTGTTGTGTGTAGGGCGTAGGGCACACTGGAAAGCTGTGGGTGTGGTGTGGGGCACTCTGTAGGACATGGGGCACACTGGAGTTCTGTTCATGGAGCAGATACAATCAAACTTCAGCTTGCCATCAGAAGCACATCATTTCCTTTCTAGCCCCAACGAAGCAGCAGCAGCAGCACTGAGGAGAGGTCAGGGGGCGCGGCATATATGCGGCATATACGGCATAAACTGCGTCACCTAACTCTACGGTGCAGATTCTGTACTACTACAGAGCAAACAAGCATCTGCTTTTGGGGAAGCAAAAAAAAATAAATAAGTAAACCCTATTGCTTTCATACTGTGCCTTTCAGGAAAGTTTTTTTGTGGTACGCTGCCATTTTACTCATTTTATTTACTTTGTTTTGTATATGAAAATAAATTTACTGTACTTCACTATGGGAGTTCTCTTATTGTGATTTACTAGGAGGTGCGGTTGACACTGAAGGGGTCATTTATACTGGTGTGTTGAAGAAGATCTTTTACCATCCTGATTATTTACGTTGGAGAATGTATATTAAGAAGATTATTCCATCTAAAGAATCTATTAACATTACTAACTTTTTAAAGAGACTTTTCTAACTAATTTTAAATCACTGGGCCTGATTCAGAGCCGGACGCTCTGACCAGAGCGCTCGCTTTGAATCAGGGCCCTCCTACCTAAAATTGGAGCGGCCTCTTGGACGCTCGCATAGCTGTGGGTTACCACCCACAGCTTATGCAAGCGTCCATGATGATGGTCGCGATGGTCAAGACCATCGCGACCATCAGGCTTGCGACGAGACCCTGCGGTAGGGTCTCGTGGCCGCAAGCCCTGGAGTGATTTTGGCTCTATCAGAGCCAAAATCACTCCCACTGACATCACTAGTGATGTCAGTGGGGCTGGACCCAGACGGTAGGTGTTCCCATGGGAACGCCTCCGTCTGGCAGCCATGCCCCCAGCATGCCCACCAAAGGGGGCATGCTGTCAGTCACCATCGACAGCTCGCTTGGCTGTCGCTATGCGGGTCTCGCGCATGCGCATTAGGGCCCCATCGACCCGCCTACGAGCGTCCTACGCTCACGAGCGGGTCTGAATTAGGCCCTCTGTGCACTATATTTCCATTAGTGTGAGAATTGACCTCAGAGGAGGAGCACTTGAGTTTACTTTTCTGTTTTTGTAAGCATCTGCTCCAGGCCCAGGGTGCAGCCATTTAGGGCGTACAAGAGATGCAGCCGCGTCATTGCTGCACCTTGCCAATTTAATAAGAAAAAGATTGGACCACTGACCTGGCTCCAGTTTTCCCGTGGGACCCTCACCCCTGCTGAGCCAACCTGTTTGCCACCTCGGAAGTCAGCAAATTTGGTACACAGGCTTATTGCAGAGTATGATGTGAATGTGCATTAATAGTGTACATGGGGCTACACTAACTGGTAATAACTTTAGGAAGAAAACTTTAAGTCCATGGACTTGCACTGATTTATCTTTGCTTATTATTACAAGGAGCTCACTATTGCCCCAGAATGACTCTCTTGAGAGAACTAGTGACCCGGGCAGCAGGTACATGTGTGCAGAGAAATATTGGGCCAAGTACAGAGGAATTAGGCTGTGTTTCTGGCCACAGCAGGCCCCCAGGCAGTCCGGCCTCTGATGGAGCCCCTGCATGTGCATGATGGAGACCCTGTGTCAGATATCTGACCTACCATGGTTATGCAAATCAGTGATGTCACAGTGGCCAGTGATGTCATAACACAGGACAGCCAGTGAGGCTCACCCTCAGCAGAGACTTGCATTATAGTTACAGAATCCTAGCAAGTTGCATCGTTTTTATTATAAAGCGCATTTTTCTCTAATTCTACTACTGGAGAAGCATCTGGGAGGCTGTAAGACTAAATGTGAGGCGTCATGGCCTCGTCTAGGTAAGTGACTGGTTATGTTGTGTTTTTAAAAATAGAGATTTCCTTGTTACAAATGTAATATTTATGATCAGATTTATAATTATGTGGAACACCAATTATAGCTAATTTATTTCACCAAGTACATAATACTGTGACTAATTACACAAACATTGATAGCATCCAAAATTGATTAACTTATAATCGTGCTTCAAATTCTTTGAAACAGAAGCTGAGATACTTTAAAGTTTCACTGTTTGTTTGTTGTTGTGGGGATTGTTATTATTATTATTTTTTTTTTATAGTTTTTTTTATTGAAACACCATAGAAAATTACAATTACAAAATTTGTTTAAAAAATAGAATATCACATCAATCCGTTACATAATAGCATATAATAGAATTGTTTTTATTTTTATTTTCATATGAAACCACTTGAATTCTTTTAATATTACTAAACAAGCGTTCTCATCCTCTACACCTGGCCTGGACAACCTGTTGCTCCCCAGCTGCTGAGAAACTACAAATCTCAGCATGCCCTGCAACAGTTTCGCTATTAGGGAATGCTAAAACTGTACCAGGGCTTGCTGGGACTTGTAGTTTCACAACAGCTGTAGAGCCACAGGTTGGCTCTACACAAACTTCTTTAATGTAGTTGTCTCTAAGATAAGTCTGGAAATGCACCAGCCCTCATCCTCCACATTATAAACCACCCAATCCGCTTATAAAGATAAATTCAAAATGATCCAAGGAAACAATTTGTTCTGTTTTCTTATTGTCATGTTGGAATATTAGGAACAGTTGTATGCTGTATCAAAATTCTGTTCTTAGGGCCCCTAAGAACAGAATTTTGATACGGGGCCAATGTACTTGTGTTCATTCTAGCACCCTACACCTGTCACAGCCTGTGCAGTTCCTCTTTTCTGCCTGGGGTGTCGCTCTCTGCTCTGGTGCTTCTAGCACACTCAGCTGATGCAACACACTGCCGAGATACCAGAGTGTGCTAGAATGAAGACAATGTAATCTGACCTGCAGAAGTATAGAAGTATATGCCTTATTACTGCAAACTCATTACCAACATAACTGTAATAATGCATATAGATAATAACAGTAGCATTACTGTAGTATTGGCATAAACAGGCTCGACGCATTCAGCCATTTGGACTCTGCTGCCGCCCATTAAAGGGTGACGCTGTGCACTGACTGCAGACGGCATGGGGTGACGCTGTGCGCTGACTGAAGACAGCATGGGGTGACGCTGTGCTCTGACTGCAGACGGCATGGGGTGATGCTGTGCACTGACTGCAGATGGCATGGGGTGACGCTGTGTGCTGACTGCAGACGGCATGGGGTGATGCTGTGCACTGACTGCAGACAGCATGGGGTGATGCTGTGCTCTGACTGCAGACAGCATGGGGTGATGCTGTGCTCTGACTGCAGACGGCATGGGGTGATGCTGTGTGCTGACTGTAGATGGCATGGGGTGACGCTGTGCTCTGACTGCAGATGGCATGGGGTGATGCTGTGCACTGACTGCAGACGGCATGGGGTGACGCTGTGCTCTGACTACAGATGGTATGGGGTGACGCTGTGCGCTGACTGCAGATGCAATGGGGTGACGCTGTGCGCTGACTGCAGATGGCATGAGGTGATGCTGTGCACTGACTAAAGATGGCATGGGGTGATGCTGTGCTTTGATTGCAGACGGCATGGGGTGATGCTGTGTTCTGACTGTAGATGGCATGGGGTGACGCTGTGTGCTGACTGTAGACGGGATGGGGTGACGCTGTGCTCTGACTGCAGACAGCATGGGGTGAGGCTGTGCTCTAACTGCAAATGGCATGGGGTGACGCTGTGCACTGACTGCAGATGGCATGGGGTAATGCTGTGCGCTAACTGCAGATGGCATGGGGTGATGCTATGCACTGACTGCAGATGGCATGGGGTGATGCTTGTCACTCGGTTGGCATTGGGCTCAGCTGCAGGGCCGCGGGCAGGGGAGGGACTGGTTTCCCCTTCATATATAACTGACTGAACTTAGTACCGCCGTGTTCCAGCTCACTTTAACCCCTGTTTATCTGGTCCCTTAAAGGTAATTTTATACAGCAGCAGCACCTTGAGATCCACTTCTACTAAAGCACCAGCTCACAGAATAGATTACATATGACATATACATAAAGGAGGATTATTATTTGCACTTATAATTCACAATTTTGTTTTTACATCTCTATCTTTAGTAAGAGAAAGCGGAAGACGAATAGAGAATCAGCATCAAGCTCATTGCTAGAAGCCGATCCAGGTAAGACAGGAGCCAGAAGTCTTTATACACCTTCAGTAATATATCTGTCATTTTGACATAGCGTAAAGCTGGGTACACACCTGGTCGAGCATCGCTCTCTCTACCCTCTGTCTCACAACTACATTCCCTCACCTATCTTGCATGTACTTGTTCTGGTTTAATGTGTGATTTGTGTTTTGTATGAAGAACACACCATACATAATGTCTTGCCTTGCTTCCACAGCATGCATTTTCTGTGGTCGTGCAGAGAATGACGTGCCCAAGTATGGAGAGCTGCTGCGTAATGCCAAGGAGAAGCTGACCGTCCACCACTACTGCCTGGTAAGTATGGAAAGTGATGATGCATCAGTTATAGCAGCTGAAATCAGCCTGTTACACAGTAAGGTGCAGATTTATCACAGTCTGCCATATTTATGCAAATGTGATAATCATTTTGTCCTATGGGCCTGATTCAGCTTGGAACGAAGTCTGCGGACACACACGCACCCTGCCGATGTTTGCGTTCTGCGCATGCGTATGCATCACAGTGCGCAAACCAGCCGCTGCGATCGGGAAGCGATCGCAGTGAGCATGCAGTCCCATCGCACAGTGATTAACAGGAAGTGACCGTTTTTGGTGGGGGTGGAGAGAGGGGGGTGGTCGAAGGAATGCAGGTGTGCCAGTGCGTTTGAACGCCGTTACAGGGGCCTGCATAATAAAGCCCCTGTGATGGCATACGCAGCCTGAGCTCTAGATACCAACAGGAAGTTTAGCAATTTCTGAGTCAGGTCAGCTCTACCACAACTGTGCATCTGGGTCCGATGTTACACCATGTTACCGATGTTTTTGCAGACTACTATAGGTATTGCGGATGTAAGTATTGGGAAGTGGGCGGCTTACTGAAGTGGGCGGTGTCTGAGTATAGTGCTGCGATCGCATTGCGAATGCATTCATTAGAATATTTTCGTGAAGGCCGGATGCGTGCGATTGCAGACTTGCGATCCATCCTGAATCAGGCCCTATATTCACAAGGTGATAATGTAAATGTTTACTCAAGTGTTTCAATCTCCTCTTCCCAGGAGGCCAGTGCCGCTAAGACCCCAGTCACGGTAAGCCTTTGAAGCAGAGAGATAGCTTGTGGGTGTTTTGGGCAGAGGTGTAGAGAATCGGGCCATGGGGAAAGGGTGTGGCCTAATTGTGGGAGATGTGGCAATGCTCCCTTACATTAAAAATAACCTTTTTTGCGGCACTGGGGAGGGTGGCAATGTCCCCTTAGGAGGGTGGTGCTGTGAGCCCCTCAGCCTAGCACAAAGCCTCGGGAGGGTGCGATCAGTGTGTTAGCTCCCCCCAAAGGCAACAAATTGTTCTACCAAATTAAACCATATATTTTCTGTTGATTAAAATGGTGGAAAAAAAAAAACAAAAACATTTTGTTTTGATTTTTAACTTTAGGCATTAAATATTATTGGAGCCCTCTCCTAAGGATATGTAGTTATCTGTGCAGTTTCATTAACATGCTAAGTGCATAAAACATTATAAAACTGTATTGGAGCATATATTAGCGATACAAGTGTTCCTAATTGTTATCTCCCCTCTCTCCTATCCAGTTACTATCCAGCGGTGTGCTGCAGAGGGGCAGTGACAGGCAAGGCTTCTATGGCTTCCTGTACCCAGACGTGCGGAAGGCAGCCAGCCGTGCGGCAGAGCAGGTGAGGAGCTGATCGTGCTGATACTTTCTCATGTCATGTGAGGAAGTCAACGGAGAACTGAATGACACATATTTGGCCTAATTGGGAGTTTATTCTATTCCCTGATAATCCACAGAGAATAAAATAAACAGCTTTGTGACGCCACAGTGAGAACGGCTCCGTCTGGAGCCGCGGTGCAGAATGACTGTGGAACTGCAGTGACCAGGAAGGTCAGAATCCACTCAGCCAATCAGAAGTGTTTTCCCAAGGTGGCCGACAGATTCTGGGGAGTCTTATTTATATAAAATGTTTGGGTCTATAGACCTAATTCAGAGGTGGATGCATTGCAGGTGTTGGCGCAGTTGGCCATTGTGTTTTTTTTACTGTTCATGTGTCCTGATGGTTTACCGACTGTGGTCGTAGTGATTATTTGGATGCAGAGCAGACAGTGGGTGCTTGTGGAAAGAAATGGGGGAGGAGGTGGGGGTTGTAGCTAGTCTAACACAATTCCCCAAATAGTCTTTGGGAGCAGATAAGCGATGCTGCCTGTCAGCGGTAATGCAGATCTTTCTGCTTCCCCGAGCCAGTGTGCTGCTAAATGCACATGTGTGATCCAGCTTGTCGGTTCCTGCATGCACAGAGGACTGGAAGCTCAGACATGCACTTGCACTTCCCTAATATTAGGAAGTAAAGGAGTCTAGAACAAAGGTTATTTATACTGGGGAACCTATTTACACTCATGTTTTTCTCAGTATTGTAATTAGTAAATCATGTTTTGCAGCCCTGCACAGTGTGCAAGAGGACGGGCGCCTCCATACGCTGCAGCAGGAAGGGCTGCACTGAGACCGTGCACTTCCCCTGTGGCCAGGAAAAGGAATTTATATTCCAGTACTTCAAGGAGTTTCCGTGAGTAATCCATTTGCTTCTAGGTATATAGGGCTCGATTCAGACTCGCTTGCTAGATGCGTTTGCACGCAGCCGGCGTATGCAAATCCGGCAAGGTAGACGATTGCACGGCAAGGCATTAGCACGCCCACTATGTCTTGGCGTGCGATCGCGCTGTGGATGTATGTTCCGTTACAGTGGGGTTTGTTGTTTGAACATCTCACAATTTATTCTGTAATATCTGTTTCCCTGCAGATCATTTTGCCCAAGGCATCGGCCTGTTCAGAAGGCTGCGGTACAGGACGGACTAAGTGCATGTACCATCTGCCTGGAGGAGCTGACCCCCGCCCCTGCATATGATGTGATTAAGAGCCCCTGCTGCAAAAACACCTGGTTCCACAGGACTTGCCTGCAGGTGAGCTATGGCTTTACTATTTACTCCTCACTATCGGAGTCACCGGGAGGAGGCCAACCAGGAGAGAGCCAAGGCATGAGAGCCAATGGAGTGGAGGGTTTGAAGCTGATCCCGGTGTCCGCTCTCTGTATATGAAGGATTATGGCGAGTCCGGCCTGACGTTAGGCTGGTCGGCTTGTCCTTGCTCGTCAGCTCTTGTGCAGAACGATTGCTTTATGACTGTAGATATATATTTGGTATTTCATCGGAACTTCATACATTACAGATGCAGGCATTAAATGCAGGGAAGTATTTCCTGAAGTGCCCCATATGCCAGAACATGGAGAGTTTCCAGCAGGAGATGCTGCAAATGGGAATTTACATTCCCCACAGGTATTTGTAACTATTGTATTTATCTAGAACATAAAATCCAGCTTCATCACAGAGGCTTTGCCGGAACTCTCACTCGATCACATGGCTATATGCATGTGCCAACCAGGGGGCAATTTAAGACTGGAGGGGGCCCATGTGAGGATTTCTGTGAGCCCCCTACCCCTGAAAAAAAATGGCACTGGCGCATGCGCAGAACATCACCCAAAATCTGGAATTTACCTAGAATCCCTTGTGCATGCGCAATAATCTGGCGTTATATCCGTACATATGGTGCAGCTGCCATGTTTCTGGGAATCGCTTCTGATACACGGTGCTGGCTGCATTTTTTGAAAGCTATCATTGGAATAATGGGGCGAACGGCATCAGTACGGCTCTGAGACAAATCTGTTGCATCCGTCATTGTAACTACCAAAGTGCCTTCTCTTTGGAAGCTTACACACCATGCTCCAGCTTGCACACTTCTATCATAGCTGAAAGCCTTCCGGCTTCTACCTACAGCCATAATTAATAGCCAGCCAGGTGTGCAATGGCCGTGAGGTTTATAATATAGTCACAGTGCTGGACACTCCATTCCAGGCCCAGTTTCCTTGGCCAGGTCTGTAGATTTGGTGCCCGGGACACATTAAGACAAATTTATGTGTGGATGATACCAAGGACCCGTTACAGTGTCCAGATATAATGTGTTTTCTGCCATCTGTATTAGTCGGAGGAAGCCCATGTAGATGCCAGTTTCTGCCTGTTAATATTACTATGTGTCTGGCAAGGCTTGGAAAAGACTACATCAGTGGTTCCCAAACTTTCTTGGATCATGGCACCCTTACTATCTCAGTATTATTTTGCTGCACCCCTAGGCCTAGGAATAGATTCAATTAGCGTTGAGGTTCTTTTGGAAATTCTATTGCTAATGTAATACTAGCAAAACCAAGTGAGGTCATCTCACAATAATAACCTCTTATGTGTGCATAAGACATACAGACATACATATATACATACCGGCAGGGTCACGCATAGACACATACATTACATACAGATAGGCGTGGTCACATATAGACACATACATTACATACAGACAGGCAGGGTCATATATAGAGACATACATACAGACAGGCAGGGTTATATATAGAGACATACATTTCATACAGACAGGCAGGGTCACACATAGACACATACATTACATACAGACAGGCAGGGTCACACATAGACACATACATTACATACAGATAGGCAGGGTAACATATAGACACATACATTACATACAGACAGGCAGGGTCATATGTAGAGACATACATTACATACAGACAGGCAGGGTCACATATAGACACATACATTACATACAGACAGGCAGGGTCACATTGAGGTACCTCTCACCTTGATGTGGAGCCATTAGCTCCTTCCTCCATGCTGCCAGGACAAGCTGCTGCAGTCGCGCCCTCTGCTGGGGTTAGAGAAGCATGTGCTGGGCTCCACCAATCACGGCTCAGCACAGGCTCCTCTGACCCTGGAGCCTCACCATAGAGCAGCAGGAAGAAATGACCAGAGCTGCTGCTTTGTATCTCCCAATACCATCTGGCCCTTCCCTAATGCAGTTCTCCCAAAATCAGGAGTACCGCATGGTCCCAGAGACTGGCTGGGGAGAACGCCTGGCGGTAGCCAGGCCCGGGCCTGCGCAGCACTCCTGTAAATACACTACGACTCGTCAGGGCACCATGGTACACAGTTTGGGAAATGCTGGACTAGATGAAACAGACAGAATAAAGCGTTGTAATGTCACATTGATTAATTACATCAGCGATAATAACTCACATTAACCTTTCAGAGATGCATCCTGGGAACTGGAGAATAATGCCTTCGGAGAACTGCTGCAGGTCCACCAACAGTGTGACGTGGATCCCTGCTGCTGCGAGCATGGAAGAACTCACAGTGAGAGCGGCAGGTAAAACTTTTTGCATTTTATTTAGTAAGGGCCCAGCAGCAGCCCCTGGGAAGGTTCCCCTGCTCATTCCGCATGATTAATGTGGCCGAGACTCTTGATAAATAGGCCCCTACGTTTATTAGCTAAGGATCTACTGGGTGTTTGCGTAATATATGTGATGGTATATTTACTAAGAGGCTGAGGACCTCATTCAGAGTCTCTCATTAGGGCACGCTCGCTCGCAGGGAGCGATAATCGCACATCTGCACATGCGTATAATTCGCAGTGCGCGTGCGCAAGTCATTCGTTGCGATCTGATTTTGCTAGCTCGCAAGCCACTTTCAGGTCATTGCTTTGAGTGACAGATAGTGCCGTTTGTGGGTGGTAACAGGGGAAGGTGCTTGTAAACGGGGAGTGGTTGTGTGAACGCAGGCGTGTCTGGCTGCCAAAATGGCGTTTAAAGGGTGTGCATAATTAGCAAAGTAGCGTCATAGCACACGTGACTTGGTTGTTTTTTAGCCTGAACTGCTCGCAGTGCTTGGGGTAGGTTAGGTCAACCTTAAGCGCTGCGAGCAGCTCTGATGGCCCTCGATGTTCACGATTAATCAGACTCTTCCCGGAGATGACGTGTGCTGCGAGTGACAGGTGGGAGGTTTTATAGTCCAGTGTACACTAACTGCCGTTGCTCACTAAGACATAGAGGGCGTCCTTACAGCGCAAAGAGCGATCGCTTCATTTGCATACCTGGCCCCTTTTTGCAAGGGACCGATCTCATCTTGCAACCGACTCTGAATGAGGTCCTGATATCTTTCACATTTACTATGTGCTTACTAAGAGGCCGACACTAAGAACCTGGCTACTATAATCGTTTTCTGTTATTATATATGTTATGGGATGGGTACAGGATGTGCCGGGATACTGAACATATCCCACATTTTATGTGTTGTGAATCTATTGTGTATTCAATAAATTGTATCATTGGAATCTTTATCAGAGAGTTCCCAGTACGTTAGGTTTTCTTGATAGCGCTGCCCACTTTGTTATTGGTTTTACCCCACACTTACCTGCTCCTCTGCCTCTATCTTCTTCCTTTGCCCTATAATTCCGTTCTTCTCTTTATCGTGCTTCACTGTGCTGGTTGGGCGGCTCGGAGGCTTCTCTTCCCGACTGCTCTTCTATTCGGCACCAGAGACACATTATTCTATCCCATGCCCACAATATAAAACAATGAGGGAAGCAAGGTGGCGTTTTAACCATTGTGCCGGGTGGCGTATCAACCATTGTGCCGGGTGGCATATCAACCATTGTGCCGGGTGGCGTATCAACCATTGTGCCAGGTGGCGTATCAACCATTGTGTGGGTGGGGTATCAGCCGTTACAGTGTTGCAGCCACTGGCACTGTAACATAGCATTTCGCATACAGATACACCCGCAGTCACACACAGAATATAGGCATGCCGTATATCATTTTAATCAGCAGAAGCTGCTTGTGCATCCTACTCCCATCACTGTTTACGATGCATTTGAAGGTAAAAAAAATGCATGAAAATACGCTCAGCACTACAGAGTCGTGTCATGGCATGGCACGACAATAGGGGCACGCAAGGAGGCTAGATGTATTTGGACACAACTGTATAATATAACTCCCCTACAAATTGGGAAATGTTTGCTGTAGAATTGCTGAAATGTATACATTCTTATAAGCTGCCAAACTGTTTAATCCTCTCTAGAATACAATAAAACATTTAGTATCTTCGGGGCTATTTCTCAGATTTATAGCTCTAGCTGTAAGGAAGAGATTTATCCTCTGTGTCTCCTCTTTCAGTGAATGGTATATAATTCGATGTCACTGCTGTGGGTCAGCGGGAACCCACCTCGCCTGCTCAGCCCTGAGATCTGCTGAGAGCACATGGACCTGTGCAGAGTGTGTCTCCATTCTGGAGAAGCCGGAGGATGTTGATGGTAAGTACTTTCCCCTGTCATTTGTCACGTATTACTAGGTAGTACAGTATCTAACATGATAACTTATATTTCTCTTACGTGGTAGAATGAGACATTAGTGAAAACTATCATTAAGTTACCAATATTGGGTTATTGTCGCTGTAGTGTAATTGATGTGTGGCCCTTTTCATGTTACAGTAGCGTTAGCCAACCTGTGACCTGTAGGACACAGAGTACGTCCATCCGCATAAACATATCGCTAACAATGTTGGATCTCTTTCTGATTGCAGAGTCATTGCCAGAGGCATCTGTGGTAATACCATCAACGAGCAGAGAAAATCCTCCGCCTGCAGTAACACCAGGAGAGACCTGCGCCCGGACGAGGGGGCATTATTCAGTAACACCAAGAGAGACTTGCGTCCGGGTGAGGGGTAACAAAATGATAACATCCAGGAGGACCAGAAAATCACCATTATAGGGTGCTAAACCCAGAACCTGGGGGCCCAGGTGGAGACAAAATGCCTCATGATCCGCTCCCTACCTCACGTGCACATCCTGCAGGAACAGAGAACTGTGTGGATCCGTGCAGTGTCTCTCACTCTCGTCCCCATATACACATCAGTGGAATTAGAGCAATTAAATAACTTTTGCTTTCCAAACCAAGTAAAGAGAAAAATCTTCTTTATATAATATTTTAGCAGGGGATTACAAATCAGCAATATTGATTTTAGCCATGCCTAAGGTTTCAATCCAAAGGCTCTCATTTACATAGCTTCAGGGCATTACGGTGGATTTTGTTCTGATCAAAGTGAATGGTTATACCACATAACCAATTGAGTGAGTACAAATTAACACACTTTAAGTACAAGTAACATACAAAGTATACAGTATACTTTTGTCTATGTGTTCAGATGACACCAGTGAATCATTATCTTCAACATAAGATCTAGTTCATGTTAATCTGGGGAGCCCTCGTTTCACAATGCCCAGGTCTTTCAATTTACATTGCAGACACTCTACTGCAGTCTCAGGTCCATGTACGAGCCGAAGAGCCTTTGTCTAAGTCTTGATTTATAAACCATTGTATGGGTATTGATTTTCCGGATATTAAGCCCATATTTGTTACATACGGAGTATCTAGCACTGATTGGTACAACATAGCATGGACCATTCTTATCTCTTGCACATGCTCAGTAAGCACTAAGATATACTCAGGACAAAGAAATACAGTTATGACGTGTTCTAGAATGTCTGGAGTTACACTATCTCAAAGCCCCTCTTTGTCTAAAGAATATGGACATCGCTGTCAGTAACCCATAATGCTTAGCATCTATACACATCTTACAATGGTTATTCTATTGGAATGTGGCGAACTGTCTACAACTAACACCATATAAGGTCTTAAGGGCTCATTTCTGCTAATGACAGGTACAAGTAGGCCCCCCAATATATGTCTTGTCTGACCCCAAAAGTGAATCTGACCAGTCTATGCATAGACTAGAACTACATGAATACAATCTCTTTTCAAACCTCAATGGGGCCTAGCACAGTTGTGTATTACAACTTATTTACCTATCTAGAAATTAATTATTTAACCCACTGGTTACACTTCAGTCCTGCTATTTATCCTGTACTTGTGCCTATCAATCACATATTCAAATGAGTTTTAATTAAAGACTGTTGCTTTTAATCAGACATTATAAATATAAGTGGTTGGCACGGTTCCTGGCATCCTCCCATCAGTTATGGATTGGTTGATAGACCCCTACAATGTTCTGGAAATCAATTCATCAGTGAATGTTATCAAAGGGGATTGTGTTAATCTGTGCTGCTACCACGTTTATGTGAGACCGCAATCACTGGTGACAGATGGACCTTAATATCTCTAGCCCTTGATCTTCATATCATATAGCAAGGTGAACAGTATCTTTTAGCATTATCATCTATGACATCTCAGGAAGCATCTGTGAGCCTGTAGATTACACTCGGCATTAAAAGAAACAACATGTTGTATAACAAGACCTCTTGGGATTCTAACATCTTCGATAAGTTAAATGCATATATATTCCTCTAATTGTGCATTTTCTATATGCAAGCTTTTATTAATTTTAGACTTGTTACTTATTATTTCTAATCTCATATATATATATATATATAATATATATATATAAAATCGCTTATCAATATGTTATCACTTAAAACATTGCAAGGTTAATAGCTCAATTAACTTCACACAAGTGTCTTTATACTTAATATATGGGAAAATTATATTCTTTCTGTAACAGTAAAAACTCTGCTATTTTCATTGGAGTATGACAGGGAGAGACATGCGGTGAGGTATCGATAGGTTCTCTGACAATCAGAAACTGCCTGGAGCACAGGGGGGCTGTGCCACGGGCAATAATACTGCACTGAAAATATACAGGGCACGTCCTTCTCAGAGATGTGATAGCTCTGATGGGCAACTCTAATGATCAGGTGACCTATCCAGAGGCTATTGACAGCACACTGCCGCTGCCATAATGCTCCTGTGCCATCTATACCCAGCATCTACATCATCTACCACTTGCTAATGAGAGGTGAGCTGCTATTTTCATTGGAGTATGACAGGGAGAGGTGAGAGGTGAGGCAGCGACAAGGTCAGCCTCCCCTCTGATTATCAGAAACAGCTTGGAGCACAGGGCAGGCTGTGCCACAGGCAAAAATACTGCACTGAAAAAGCTGGGTGGCAGCTCAGTTCTGCAGTAAACCATTGGTGAGTCAGCAGAATTGCTAGAATCAAATACAGACCACACAAGCGCCTGATAGTATAGCGGAAAAACTAATTTCACATCAGAATGGGTACAACTCCA
Organism: Taudactylus pleione; assembly: GCA_031769625.1. Classification (NCBI taxonomy): domain Eukaryota; kingdom Metazoa; phylum Chordata; class Amphibia; order Anura; family Myobatrachidae; genus Taudactylus; species Taudactylus pleione. The sequence goes on from JAUIMM010000725.1 coordinate 5,314,130, forward strand.
AATGATATTGTATTGGTAATAACATGTATTTTTCCCTCTTGTACAGTTGTATGTAAATATCCTTTGTATAGCGTTATTTTAGGGTCTGGAAACAGACAAATCTCAAGTGCACAACTTCAAATTATTAATAATATATATAAATGCAATAAAATGTTGCCATCAATAGAGGTTTTCAGCATAATCATGGCCAAGCTTATGGGCCTACCCACCATATCCAGGTAACCTCTTTGGGGTAGGTCCCTAACATACTAGGGTTCAAATCCAGAGGGCAGGACCCCCCAAAAAAACTGCCCCAGCCAAGCCACCCCAGTGCACCAGCATAGTAAGAAAAGTGCAGTGTAAAGAGATAGTTAGGAGAAGCTGCAGCTGCATATAAAGAATGAAAATAAAAAATTGAAGTACATATATATTAAACACACAGTGAAGGGTTAAAATGTGTTATAATGGAAAATGTGTTATAATGTAGTGCCCTGAGACAAATCAGCCAATGCAATCCAGGTTGACCCACGCCCCAAAAATGAACCAAAGTTGCACTACAGTATATAACTTGTAGGACTTATCTAGAATTGTGCATAATACAGTGTGCATATACATTACAAGACTCCATGCTTTTAAACCAATAAGGTAGGGTGCTAGTCCAGAATGAGGGCGTCTCATTTCCCTCAAAAGTGCAGTAAAGCACATTAAATGGAACATATGGGAAAGATTTCTGGACTGCACAACCTGACTATATATATAATGGGAGGTGCTACCTGATGAGACTAATTGCAGGCACAGAAACAGACAAATCTCAGGTGCACAACTCCAAATTATTAATAATATATATAAATGCAATAAAATTTTGCAATCAATAGAGTTTTTTAGCATAACCATGGCCAAGCTTATGGGCCTACCCACCATATCCAGGTAACCTCTTTCGGGTAGGTACCCCCCCAAAAACTGCCCCAGCCAAGCCGTGTTTAATATATATGTACTTCACTTTTTTATTTTCATTCTTTATATGCAGCTGCAGCTGCTCCTAACTATCTCTTTACACTGCACTTTTCTTACTATGCTGGTGCCCTGGGGCGGCTTGGGTGGGGCAGTATTTTGGGGGGTCCTGCGCTCTGGATTTGAACCCTAGTATGTTAGGGACATACCTGAAAGAGGTTACCTGGATAGGGTGTTTCAGTGTCTGCAATTAGTCTCATCAGGTAGCACCTCCCATCATATATATAGTCAGGTTGTGCAGTCCAGAAATCTTTCCCATATGTTCCATTTAATGTGCTTTACTGCACTTTTGAGGGAAATGAGACGCCCTCATTCTGGACTAGCACCCTACCTTATTGGTTTAAAAGCATGGAGTCTTGTAATGTATATGCACACTGTATTAGGCACAATTCTAGATAAGTCCTACAAGTTATATACTGTAGTGCAACTTTGGTTTATTTTTGGGGCGTGGGTCCCCCTGGATTGCATTGGCTGATTTGTCTCAGGGCACTGCATTATAACACATTTTCCATTATAACACATTTTAAGCCTTCACTGTGTGTTTAATATACAGTCAGGTGTATAAATATTGGGACATTGACAGAATATTCATATTTTGGCCTCTATTCACCACCACAATGGCTTTGAAATGAAACAAACAAGATGTGCTTTAACTGCAGACTTTCAGATTTAATTTGAGGGTAATTACATCCAAATCAGGTGAACGGTGTAGGAAATACAACGGTCTCTATATGTGCCTCCCACTTTTTAAGGGACCAAAAGTAATGGGACTATCAACTCAAAAGCTATTTCATGGACAGGTGTGGGCTATTCCCTCCTTATTTCATTATCAATTAAGCAGGTAAAAAGTCTGGAGTTTATTCTAGGTGTGACATTTGCATTTGGAATCAGTTGCTGTCGACTGTCAATATGAGATCCAAAGAGCTGTCACTGTCAGTGAAGAAAGCCATCATTAGGCTGAAAAATCAAAACAAACCCATCAGAGAGATAGCAAAAACATTAGGTGTGGCCAAATCAACTGTTTGGAACATTCTTAAAAAGAAAGAACGCACTGGAGAGCTCAGCAACACCAAAAGACCCAGAAGACCACGGAAAACAACTGTGGTGGATGACAGAAGAATTATTTCCCTGGTGAAGAAAAACCCCTTCACAACAGTTGGCCAAATCAAGAACACTCTCCAGGAGGTAGGTGTATATGTGTCATAGTCAACAATCAAAAGAAGACTTCACAAGAGGGAATATAGAGGGTTCACCAAAAGATGTAAACCATTGGTGAGCCACAAAAACAGGAAGACCAGATTAGAGTTTGCTAAACAACATCTAAAAAAGCCATTACAGTTCTGGAACAACATCCTATGGACAGATGAGACAAAGATCATCTTGTACCAGAGTGATGGGAAGAGAAGAGTATGGAGAAGGAAAGGAACTGCTGATGATCCAAAACATACCACCTCATCAGTGAAGCATGGCGTGGGCATGTATGACTGCCAATGGAACTGGTTCCCTTGTATTTATTGATGATGTGACTGCTGACAAAAGCAGCAGAATGAATTCTGAAGTGTTTCAGGCTATATTATATGCTCATATTCAGTCAAATGCTTCAGAACTCATTGGACGGCGCTTCACAGTGCAGATGGACAATGACCCGAAGCATACTGCAAAAGCAACCAAAGAGTTTTTTAAGGCTAAAAAGTGGAATGTTATGCAATGGCCAAGTCAATCCCCTGACCTGAAACCGATTGAGCATGCATTTCACTTGATGAAGACAAAACTGAAGGGAAAATGCCCCAAGAAGAAGCAGGAACTGAAGACATTTGCAGTAGAGGCCTAGCAGAGCATCACCAGGGATAAAACCCAGCGTCTGGTGATGTCTATGCATTCCAGACTTCAGGCTGTAATTGCCTGCAAAGGATTTGCAACAAAGTATTAAAAAGTGAAATTTAGATTTAGGATTGTTTAGTTTGTCCCATTACTTTTGGCCCCTTAAAAAGTGGGAGGCAAATATAGAAACCGTTGTAATTCCTACACCATTAACCTGATTTGGATGTAATTACCCTCACATTAAATCTGAAAGTCTGCAGTTAAAGCAGATCTTGTTTGTTTCATTTCAAAGCCATTGTGGTGGTAAATAGAGGCCAAAATATGAAAATTCTTTCAATGTCCCAAAATGTATGCACCAGACTGTATATGTACTTCACTTTTTTATTTTCATTCTTTATATGCAGCTGCAGCTGCTCCAAACTATCTCTTTACACTGCACTTTTCTTACTATGCTGGTGCCCTGGGGCGGCTTGGCTGGGGCAGTTTTTTTGGGGGGACCTGCGCTCTGTATTTGAACCCTAGTATGTTAGGGACCTACCCGAAAGAGGTTACCTGGATATGGTGGGTAGGCCCATAAGCTTGGCCATGATTATGCTAAAAACCTCTATTGATTGCAAAATTTTATTGCATTTATATTAGGGGTGTGCACCGGCCACTTTTCGTGTTTTGTGTTTTGGTTTTGGCTCTGGATCTTTCTTCATGTTTTGGATCTGGATTGGTTTTGCCAAAACCACCCTTCGGTGTTTTGGGTTCTGGGTTTTGTGTTTTGGATCTGTATTTTTTTTTAAAAAAGCATAAAAACAGCTAAGATCACAGAATGTGTTGATTTTTCTGCTCCTATGCTGTTATTAACCTCAAAAACCTTAATTTCCACTCATTTCCAGTTTATTCTGAACACCTCACACCTCACAATAGTGTTTTTATGTTCAAAAGGTTGCACCGAGGTAGATGGATGACTATGCTAAGCGACACGAGTGGGCGGCACAAACACGTGGCCCATCTAGGAGTGACACTGCAGTGGCAGACAGGATGGCAGTTTGAAAAACTAGGCCCCAAACAGTACATAATGCAAAGAAAAAAAAGAGGTGCAAGATGGAATTGTCCTTGGGCCCTCCCACCCACCCTTATGTTGTATAAACAGGACATGCACACTTTAACAAACCAATTATTTCAGCGCCAGGGTCTGCCACACGACTGTGGCTGAAATGATTGGTTCGTTTGGGCCCCCACAACACAAGCTGGCAATTAATCTGGCCCTGCACAAACTGGCTCTACGGAGGCAAGATGTCGTCCTCATCCACCTCATTCACCGATTCCTCACCCTCTTCAGTGTTGTGAACATCCTCATCCTCACAGAGTATTAATTTGTCCCCGCTGTAATCCACCACCACAGGTCCCTCTGTACGTTCTGGAGGCTGGTCTCCCTGGAAAAGTTGATAATTCATTTTTATGAACATCATCTTCTCCACATTTTGTGGAAGAAACCTCCTACGCCTTTTGCTGACAAGGTTCCCGGCTGCACTAAACACTCTTTCGGAGTGCACACTGGAGGGGAGGCAACTCAGGTAAAGTAGAGCCAGTTTGTACAGGGGCCTCCAAATTTCCTCTTTTTCCTGCCAGTACATGTACGGACTGTCTGACATGCCTACTTGGATGCTGTCACCGATGTAATCCTTTAACAGACAGACGCACGCTTGTCGCTGCTGCTTTGAGGATGCAGGTGCGGCTACAGCCCACACAATTCACAAAGACAGGAACAAAAAGAAGAATTTTTTTATTGCTTGTGGAGCGCACTTTGAGGGTTACACCACTCTTTAACAGACAGACGCACGCTTGTCGCTGCTGCTTTAAGGATGCAGGTGCGGCTACAGCCCACACATTTCACAAAGACAGAAAAAAAAGAATAATTTTTTTATTGTTTGTGGAGCGCACTGAGGGTTACACCACCCTTTAACAGACAGACGCACGCTTGTCGCTGCTGCTTTGAGGACAGCATCATATGCAGTGACAGTAGACTTGTCAGAAATTGTTGGCACGTCCTTCAGTCCGGACCAGATGTCCAAACCGGCCCTTGACTTATGACACAGGCGCACGCTTGGCGCTGCTACTGTGTTGATGCACGTGCGGCTACATTGCACACAAGTCACAAACACATAAAAAAAATAGTTTTTTATGTTTTGGAGCACTTTGAGGGTTACACCACCCTTTAACAGACAGACGCACGCTTGTCGCTGCTGCTTTGAGGATGCAAGTGCGGCTACAGCCCACACAATTCACAAAGACAGAAAAAAAAAGAAGAATATTTTTATTGTTTGTGGAGCACACTTTGAGGGAGTCACCACCCTTTAATAGACAGACGCACGCTTGTCGCTGCTGCTTTGAGGATGCAGGTGGAATCTAGACGGGATTTGGAACCGGGGACACACTACCTCCATCAATTGTCTAAATCCCACTACACTAATGGTGGATATCGAACGCACGTCTAACACCAACATAGTAGTCAAGGCCTCAGTTATACGATTTGCTTCAGGATGACTGCTGTCGTACTTCATCCTCATCGCTAGGGACTGTTGGAGTCTAAATTGTTTAGTAAAAGTAGTGGTGTTCCTACTTCCTCTCTGGGATGATGAACAACTCCCAGCAGCAGCAACAGCACTAGGAGGAAGTGGTTCTTGATCTTTCCCTATTTTATTTTTATCGGAGAAAGTTTGGTCCTCCATTTATGTTATATTGATATATACGTGTGGCTAAGGCGCACACAAACACAGAAAATATTTTTTTATTTGGTTTGGAGTGTACTTTGGGGGTTACAGCACCCTTTAACAGTCAAGCCAGCCGGCCCTTTACTTATGACACAGGCGCACGCTTGGCACTACTTTGTTGATGCACGTGCGGCTACTGCGCACACAATTCACAAACACAGAAAATATTTTTTTATTTAGTTTGGAGTGTACTTTGGGGGTAACAGCACCCTTTAACGGTCAAGCCAGCCGGCCCTTTACTTATGACACAGGCGCACGCTTGGCACTACTTTGTTGATGCACGTGTGGCTACTGCGCACACAATTCACAAACACAGAAAATATTTTTTTATTTGGTTTGGAGTGTACTTTGGGGGTAACAGCACCCTTTAACGGTCAAGCCAGCTGGCCCTTTACTTATGACACAGGCGCACGCTTGGCACTACTTTGTTGATGCACGTGCGGCTACTGCGCACACAATTCACAAACACAGAAAATATTTTTTTATTTGGTTTGGAGTGTACTTTGGGGGTTACAGCACCCTTTAATGGTCAAGCCAGCCGGCCCTTTACTTATGACACAGGCGCACGCTTGGCACTACTTTGTTGATGCACGTGCGGCTACTGCGCACACAATTCACAAACACAGAAAATAATTTTTTATTTGGTTTGGAGTGTACTTTGGGGGTTACAGCACCCTTTAACGGTCAAGCCAGCCGGCCCTTTACTTATGACACAGGCGCACGCTTGGCACTACTTTGTTGATGCACATGCGGCTACTGCGCACACAATTCACAAACACAGAAAAAATATTAATTTTTTTAGCACTTGGGGGGAGCACCCCTGACGGACAGAGCACCCCCTGGACAACACTACAGCACCCCTTTAGGACTGGGACACTGCACAGGACTTTGGAGTGGACACAGCCCCTATAGACAACTGACTGCACAACACAGTCCAGCCAGCCCCTATGGACTTTGAAGTAGTGGACACAGCCCCTATTAACAACAGCAGCACAGCACAACACAGCCAGCCCCTATGGACTTTGAAGTAGTGGACACAGCCCCTATGGACAATAGCAGCACAGCGTAGCACAACACTACTATGCACTACACTACACTACACTACACTGCCCAGCCAGCCCTAACTCCCACCCTCCATCTTCACTGTCCACAGCCGAGTGAGAAAATGGCGCCGACGCAGGTACCTTATATAGGATCCAAAACCCGCGAGACCCGGAAGGCGGGATGATGACGTTTTGCCTCAATTTCAGATCCGAGTCAGGCGGGAAAAGTTGAGCCTGACTCGGATCGGCCTCAGATCGGGGGGGGCTCGGGGGGGTTCGGATTTCAGAAATCCGAACCCGCTCACCCCTAATTTATATATATTATTTATTTATTTGGAGTTGTGCACCTGAGATTTGTCTGTTTCTGTGCCTGCAATTATCTCATCAGGTAGCACCTCCCAGTATATATATATATAGTAAGGTTGTGCAGTCCAGAAATCATTCCCATATGTTCCATTTAATGTGCTTTACTGCACGTTTGAGGGAAATAAGATGTCCTCATTCTGGACTAGCACCCTACCTTATTGGTTTAAAAGCATGGAGTCTTGTAATGTATATGCACACTTCTAGATAAGGCACAATTCTAGATAAGTCCTACAAGTTATATACTGTAGTGCAACTTTGGTTCATTTTTGAGGCATGGGTCCCCCTGGATTGTATTGGCTGATTTCTCTCAGGGCACTGCATTATAACACATTTTCCATTATAACACATTTTAACCCTTCACTGTGTGTTTAATATATATGTACTTCACTTTTTTATTTTCATTCTTTATATGCAGCTGCAGCTGCTCCTAACTATCTCTTTACACTGCACTTTTCTTACTATGCGGGTGCCCTGGGGCGGCTTGGCTGGGGCAGTTGTTTGGGGGGTCCTGTGCTCTGGATTTGAACCCTAGTATGTTAGGGACCTACCCGAAAGAGGTTACCTGGATATGGTGGGTAGGCCCATAAGCTTGGCCATGATTAGGCTAAAAACCTCTATTGATTGCAAAATTTTATTGCATTTATATATATTATTATTAATTTGGAGTTGTGCACCTGAGATTTGTCTGTTTCTGTGCCTGCAATTAGTCTCATCAGGTAGCACCTCCCATTATATATATAGTCAGGTTGTGCAGTCCAGAAATCTTTCCCATATGCTCCATTTAATGTGCTTTACTGCACTTTTGAAGCAAATGAGACACCCTCATTCTGAACTAGCACCCTACCTTATTGGTTTAAAAGCATGGAGTCTTGTAATGTATATGCACACTGTATTAGGCACAATTCTAGATAAGTCCTTCAAGTTATATACTGTAGTGCAACTTTGGTTCATTTTTGGGGCGTGGGTCCCCCTGGATTGCATTGGCTGATTTGTCTCAGGGCACTGCATTATTATAACACATTTTCTATTATAACACATTTTAAGCCTTCACTGTGTGTTTAATATACAGTCAGGTGTATAAATATTGGGACATTGACAGAATTTTCATATTTTGGCCTCTCAGACTTTCAGATTTAATTTGAGGGTAATTACATCCAAATCAGGTGAACGGTGTAGGAGTTACTACGGTCTCTATATGTGCCTCCCACTTTTTAAGGGACCAAAAGTAATGGGACTATCAACTCAAAAGCTATTTCATGGACAGGTGTGGGCTATTCCCTCTTTATTTCATTATCAATTAAACAGGTAGAAAGTCTGGAGTTGATTCTAGGTATGACATTTGCATTTGGAATCAGTTGCTGTCGACTGTCAATATGAGATCCAAAGAGCTGTCACTATCAGTGAATCAAGCCATCATTAGGCTGAAAAATCAAAACAAACCCATCAGAGAGATAGCAAAAACATTAGGTGTGGCCAAATCAACTGTTTGGAACATGCTTAAAAAGAAAGAACACACCGGAGAGCTCAGCAACACCAAAAGACCCGGAAGACCACAGAAAACAACTGTGGTGGATGACAGAAGAATTATTTCCCTGGTGAAGAAAAACCCCTTCACAACAGTTGGCCAAATCAAGAACACTCTCCAGGAGGTAGGTGTATATGTGTCATAGTCAACAATCAAAAGAAGACTTCACAAGAGGGAATATAGAGGGTTCACCAAAAGATGTAAACCATTGGTGAGCCACAAAAACAGGAAGACCAGATTAGAGTTTGCCAAACAACATCTAAAAAAGCCATTACAGTTCTGGAACAACATCCTATGGACAGATGAGACAAAGATCATCTTGTACCAGAGTGATGGGAAGAGAAGAGTATGGAGAAGGAAAGGAACTGCTGATGATCCAAAACATACCACCTCATCAGTGAAGCATGGCGTGGGCATGTATGACTGCCAATGGAACTGGTTCCCTTGTATTTATTGATGATGTGACTGCTGACAAAAGCAGCAGAATGAATTCTGAAGTGTTTCAGGCTATATTATATGCTCATATTCAGTCAAATGCTTCAGAACTCATTGGACGGCGCTTCACAGTGCAGATGGACAATGACCCGAAGCATACTGCAAAAGCAACCAAAGAGTTTTTTAAGGCTAAAAAGTGGAATGTTATGCAATGGCCAAGTCAATCCCCTGACCTGAAACCGATTGAGCATGCATTTCACTTGATGAAGACAAAACTGAAGGGAAAATGCCCCAAGAAGAAGCAGGAACTGAAGACATTTGCAGTAGAGGCCTAGCAGAGCATCACCAGGGATAAAACCCAGCGTCTGGTGATGTCTATGCATTCCAGACTTCAGGCTATAATTGCCTGCAAAGGAATTGCAACAAATTATTAAAAAGTGAAAGTTAGATTTAGGATTGTTTAGTTTGTCCCATTACTTTTGGCCCCTTAAAAAGTGGGAGGCAAATATAGAAACCGTTGTAATTCCTACACCGTTAACCTGATTTGGATGTAATTACCCTCACATTAAATCTGAAAGTCTGCAGTTAAAGCAGATCTTGTTTGTTTCATTTCAAAGCCATTGTGGTGCTGAATAGAGGCCAAAATATGAAAATTCTTTCAATGTCCCAATATTTATGCACCAGACTGTATATGTACTTCACTTTTTTATTTTCATTCTTTATATGCAGCTGCAGCTGCTCCTAACTATCTCTTTACACTGCACTTTTCTTACTACGCTGGTGCCCTGGGGCGGCTTGGCTGGGGCAGTTTTTTGGGGGGGTCCTGCGCTCTGTATTTGAACCCTAGTATGTTAGGGACCTACCCGAAAGAGGTTACCTGGATATGGTGGGTAGGCCCATAAGCTTGGCCATGATTATGCTAAAAACCTCTATTGATAGCAAAATTTTATTGCATTTATATATATTATTAATAATTTGGAGTTGTGCACCTGATATTTGTCTGTTTCTGTGCCTGCAATTAGTCTCATCAGGTAGCACCTCCCAGTATATATATATAGTCAGGTTGTGCAGTCCAGAAATCTTTCCCATATGTTCCATTTAAAGTGCTTTACTGCACTTTTGAGGGAAATGAGACGCCCTCATTCTTGACTAGCACTCTACCTTATTGGTTTAAAAGCATGGAGTCTTGTAATGTATATGCACACTGTATTAGGCACAATTCTAGATAAGTCCTACAAGTTATATACTGTAGTGCAACTTTGGTTCATTTTTGGGGCGTGGGTCCCCCTGGATTGCATTGGCTGATTTGTCTCAGGGCACTGCATTATAACACATTTTCCATTATAACACATTTTAACCCTTCACTGTGTGTTTAATATATATGTACTTCACTTTTTTATTTTCATTCTTTATATGCAGCTGCAGCTGCTCCTAACTATCTCTTTACACTGCACTTTTCTTACTATGCTGGTGCCCTGGGGTGGCTTGGCTGGGGCAATTTTTTTGGGGTGTCCTGCGCTCTGGATTTGAACCCTAGTATGTTAGGGACCTACCCGAAAGAGGTTACCTGGATATGGAGGGTAGGCCCATAAGCTTGGCCATGATTATACTAAAAACCTCTATTGATTGCAAAATTTTATTGCATTTATATATATTATTAATAATTAGGAGTTGTGCACCTGAGATTTGTCTGTTTCTGTTCATGCAATTAGTCTCATCAGGTAGCACCTCATATTATATATATAGTAAGGTTGTGCAGTCCAGAAATCATTCCCATATGTTCCATTTAATGTGCTTTACTGCACGTTTGAGGGAAATAAGATGTCCTCATTCTGGACTAGCACCCTACCTTATTGGTTTAAAAGCATGGAGTCTTGTAATATATATGCACACTGTATTAGGCACAATTCTAGATAAGTCCTACAAGTTATATACTGTAGTGCAACTTTGGTTCATTTTTGGGGCGTGGGTCCCCCTGGATTGCATTGGCTGATTTGTCTCAGGGCACTGCATTATAACACATTTTCCATTATAACACATTTTAACCCTTCACTGTGTGTTTAATATATATGTACTTCACTTTTTTATTTTCATTCTTTATATGCAGCTGCAGCTGCTCCTAACTATCTCTTTACAATGCACTTTTCTTACTATGCTGGTGCCCTGGGGTGGCTTGGCTGGAGCAGTTTTTTTGGCGGGGTCCTGCGCTCTTTATTTGAACCCTAGTATGTTAGGGACCTACCCGAAAGAGGTTACCTGGATATGGTGGGTAGGCCCATACGCTTGGCCATGATTATGCTAAAAACCTCTATTGATTGCAAAATTTTATTGCATTTATATATATTATTAATAATTTGAAGTTGTGCACCTGAGGTTTGTCTGTTTCTGTGCCTGCAATTTGTCTCATCAGGTAGCACCTCCCATTATATATATAGTCAGGTTGTGCAGTCCAGAATTCTTTCCCATTTATTCTAGGGTCTGTGTACTCTAAACCGATGGTGAGTCAGCAGAATTTCTAGAATCAAATGGAGACAGAACAAGTGCCTGGTAGTATAGCAGAAAAGCTAATTTCACATCAGAATGGGCACAACTCCAAATTATATTGTATTGGTAATAACATGTATATTTTCCCCTTGTACAGTTGTATGTAAAAATCCTTTGTATAGTGTTATTCTAGGGTCTAATCAGCATGAGGTCTGGTGTGTGGAAAGGTGACAAAACTCCTCTTGACTAGTCCCCTTCCTTAAACAGTCATTAAGAGCCCTGTGTTCTGTTTGGAGACAGTGATCAAAACAATGGATGGACCAAGGAGATACTTGGTTTCCAGAGGTGTGAATCTCCTCACCTAGTCACTGGGCATGTTTATTGACCCAGGCTTGTTCCCCAAACTTTAAATAGAGCTGCGTGTGTAATTAAAGAACCCCTGCTCAGGTGACCAGGAAACCCTGAGCTCCAGTCAGCTAAACAATCCACTCTGAGGTAAAAAGGGTAACATCATCCCCAGGGAGGGGATGAGGACGGTGTCTGGAAAAAGTAGGAATAAATGTAAGTCAACCATGACCCATTGGATCATCCTGCACAAGGCTATCGAAGGATACAGATGATCCCGAGTTCGTCACTGGGAAGGCCTCATCCCAGAACCATTTAATCCACTGTGACCTGAATGGTTTGTTTCCCCATTTATTATTTTATTTTCTGGAAAGTGTGAGTAACTGTGATTTTTTTTAACATTATTATATTCTTTGTAAACTTTGGTACATAAGCTTTGAAGACATTCTTCAATTAAACATTAATTCTAATTCTGGATCTGTGTTTTTATGACCCAAGGCCTCATATGGCTCGTTACCTATTTTTCCAAGTATTGATAAATGTGTGTGCAGGTAAGAGCAGAAGCTTACCTTATGCTTTAGCATTATATTCTTCTGCTGGTGGCAGTTACCAGGTTTAGTTAACCACACATGCTGAGGTAACCTGTAAAAGTCACAGGCGGCGATTCTCAGATTGGCAGATCTGGAGGGTCGGCCCGCAGGACAGTGACAGATAGTGTAATATTATGGTTGAAAATCCTTTGATAATATGCGTACCAAGCGTAATTGCAGGAGTCACTTTTCAGGTTTGGTACTCCTCGCAGAAGAGAATACTTCACTTATGAGAAGCCTCATATATCAATAAAAGATTTCTCCATAGTATAGTATGTACGTTTAAAAAATAGGAACAATACATACAGCATACAAGCTATATCACACAGAATAAAATAGCTTATCTGTGAATGAAGATGTGAGGGCATGGATGCCGTCCAATAGGATATCTCATTTTAAGAAGCAAAAGTTCAGAAGACGAGGTAGATCCTAAAAACAAAGGTATATTCAGCTTGTCATCCCACCATTTATCACAATCTGAAATATCAATACTCAGTAAAGGATTGATGTTTGCCCCCACACAGAAATCCAATAAATTAAAAAATTTTATCGATTTGAACACATTTGTCAGGAAATTAACACTCCTAAGGCATTTGGCAAAGAAGTAAACAGCTGTAATAACTCTAAATCAGGATACTCAGGCACTGGCCCCGTTACTCCGAGAAAATGGGGCCAGTGCCCTAACGTGCGAACCATGGTAATCTGGCAGCATCTTAGGGGGCACTTAGCTTAAACTACTGGTACGAGATCTGCACATGTATAGTTTGTAACATGGATGTGTGTAGATCTCGCTCCATAGGAGTTGTACATAAACCCAATGAATTGGGTCCATAGTATCCTATACAAGTTTGACCGAAATATTAAATTTTTCTAGCAGTTTCTTTTGTTATCATAAAAAAAGACATTTATAGGATGTTTGTCTCCAGCTGTTCAGTTCTATGTCACATTGTTCAGTATGGTAATAAATGTAATTAATTAAAGTAAGATAATCTTGCTCTACTCAGTTCTTCCAAAAACAAAAACATACATCCTTGCTCTACTTATTTCTTAGAAAAGAGCACTGTAATATGTTTTATCCTGATCTTGCTATCGATCTCCCAGATAACACTGTCAGTGATGGATGTATTAGCATGCTTCCTGCTGGACATTTGCACAGTGGTCTGTGTTTACCTACTAAAGCATAGCAGTAATACAAAAATGTATAGAATACTTGTGGATTTGTTTTTAAATATAAGGTGCAGCTTTGTGGAATTGCATTATCCAGAAAAAGGAGATTTATGTTCTTACCTGTTAAATCCTTTTCTTTGACTCCATAGGGGGCACAGGGATCACTCTAGCTATAGCCTGGAGAGAGGAGAGTCTGGTCACCAAATAGTTAACATTTATTTCCCTGCAGCCCAGGCTCCCTTTCCTTTGTACCCTGGCCTCAGCCACCGGCAGCCAGTTAAGTTAACAAGCCATGGTGAGGAGAAGGAAGACAGGCTGACACTCTGAATCACACACATAGGCAAGGTGAACAGAACCGATACTCAAGCAACTATACCGCGTCAGCCAGGTGCGTCAGGGTGGGTGTCCAGTGCCCCCTATGGAGTCGAAGGGAAGGATTTAACCAGTAAGAACATAAAATCTTTCTTCCTCCACTAGGGGGCACAAGGATCACTCAGGGACGTTCCAAAGCTTGTCCCCATATGGGAGGGGATGCTCCTGGGCTTCGCATGAAGGCTGCGTCTGAAGATGCAAAAGGTGTCAAATACATAGAAGCAAACAAAAGTTTGGGCGGGAGACCACGGGGCAGCCTTACAAAGCTGTTCCGCAGAAGTGCTACATTGAGCCATCCAAGAGGCTCCCACTAACGGGGTGGAATGGGCAGTCACCATGGCAGGGGCAGGAAGATCTGCCAAAGAGTAGGCCTGGCGGATAGTCAAACGGAGCCATCTGGCCAAGGACTGCTTAGGAGCGGCCAGTCCTGCTTGTGAAATCATACAGGACAAACAGAGAACCTGTTGTGCGGATATCTCTGGTCCTGTCCACGTAAATCCGGAGAGCCTGCACAACATCCAAAGAGGTTTCCTCCCGCGAAGAACCTGGAATGCTAAAAAGTGGGACCACAATCTTCTGGTTAATGTGAAAGCAAGACAACCCTGGCAAGGTAACCCAAGCAAGTCCGCAGAATGGACGGATCCGAGTGGAATACCAGAACGGTAACGAGGCGATCAACTCAGACATTTTTGGGGGCTGATGCATAGGCAAGCAGAAAATAGTCTTCCATGCAAGCCATTCCATGTCCACCATATCCAGAGGCCAAAGGGAGCCCACTGGAGAGCCCTATGAACCAAGATAGGGTCAATGGAGCCACCGGAGGAACAAATGGCAGCTGTATGTGGAAAACTTTATGAAAAAAGTCAGAACATCTGGAAAGAGCGCAATCTGCCCTCTGGAAGAGAACAGACCAAGCTAAAACCTGTACCTTCAAGGAAGGGAGCTGGGAGAGGCAGAATATTAAAGCCTGTGGCCAAACATCAATATTAGTATGTCCGCCAAATGCAGAGATAAAGAGTAGCTGAAGAGAGCTTCTAGGCATTAAGCATGGTACAAATGACCCTTCTGGAAAACTCCTTTTGTTGCATGACTGATGTCGTAAGAGCCACTCCATCAAAGCAAGACAGTCCAGGTCTGAATGGAAGCAGGGGCCCTGATACAGAAGATACCACAACAGAGGAAGATGCAGCAGGTCATCGAGGGAGAGGCTCAGAAGTTCTGATAGAGCCAAAATCACTGCAGGGCTTGCGGCAACGAGACCCTACCGCAGGGTCTCATCGCAAGCCCGATGGTCGCGATGGTCTTGACCATCGCGACCATCATCATGGATGCTCGCATAAGCTGTGGGTGGTAACCCACAGCTATGCGAGCATCCAAAAGGCCGCTCCACATTTAAATAGGATGGCCCTGATTCAGAGCGAGTGCGCTGGTCAGAGCGTCCGGCTCTGAGTCCAAAAGACCACCTGTGCTTTCTTCCAATTTTAAGTTTCTTTCATTTAAAGCTCCAGAATTTTTTTTTTCACAGCCATAAAAGTAAACAAAGAAAGTGCATTAGTTGTGTTCCAAAAAAACTCTCTTTTTACATGCAACAACCACCACCTCTGTAGGTGTAAATTCAATATTTGTTTTGTATGAGAATTGTTGTGCCCCTCATACACAATATAGATTATACCAATGCAAAAAAACACAGCAAAGTAAATAAAGTGTACAGTGTTATGTCATGCCCCCTACAAATATCTGAAAAACCAGTATGCATCAGGCTTGCCTACCCTCCCGATTTTGCCGGGAGCCTCCCAAAATGGGGTGCAGCTCTCAGCCCCCCAGAAAGGCAGGCAAGCCTCCCAGCAGCCGCCGATCCACCTGACCCCCCCTGCAGTTAATAGTTAAACCCGTGCAGCGGAGGGGGCAATGATGCGATTCACACTGAATTGCATCATTTTGGCCCTGCCCCCTGCTACACAATGCCTGTATTATCGAGCATGGTCCTGCCCCTACCATGCCCACAAATGCCAGTCGCCCATCTGGCCACTCCCCCTTGTCCCGGCCATGCCCCCCCCACCCCCGGCCTGCCGATCTGGCTGCACCCTCCCGGAAGGAGGAGCCAAAAAGTCTGCAAGTATGGGTATGCATGGTATGGGCAGATCCAGGGGAGTGGGAGCGACCAGTACGATCCCTTCCCCACACACACCATGCAGCCAGAGAGAGCCTCCACAGCCCAGCACACAGCAGCTGGGCTGGGGAGAGAGGCTACTGCCAAAAACAGTTAAGAAGTGTTATGGGGGGAACCAGACCTCCAACAAGCCCAGGCCTGGGTAATTAATAACCCCCTCTCTCTGCGCCCCTGGAAACATTCTCTTCTGCCTAAACAGCTGCTGTAATGTCTATACACAGATTGCAGGTCTACATACTGCAGCAGAATATTTCAGTCAGAAAGGGATATTTGTAAAACAGGAAAATGTGTCTCCCTTTCTACGTCGGATCTATTTGTGCACATTTGCTCCAATTTATTTGGTTTAAATCAAAAAAAGGGGGGAAGGGAAAAATGGAGAATCGACGCACTGACCAATAATAGTAAAGTATATATATTCTCAAACGTATAGCCACTGTTCCCTATTCATACCAAGAATAACATGTCGGGTAGTGGAGGTGCTCACTAGAGTAAAAAGCCTATTTGAGGAAAAAAGAAGAAAAAGAAACTCTATTTTGTGAGCACTCTTTGTAGATATGAAATAGTTAAAACATAACCTTTAATAGATCCAAAATAATATATCTATGACAAAGGACAATAGACAAGACATATAACATATAACATAGATCCACCCACAATATAGTAAGAAGGTCTATGGATGTATACTAATCAGGATATTCCACCAATCTCATAGGACGACCCCTTTAAATCAGCATTTAGTATAGTGGGTGGTAAGTGAGAATCGATACCTCAAGGGTAAATCATAATCACATAATTCAAAGAGATTATTTTGTCATAAAACAATCGGCAAACATCTAAAGCAGCATAGTAGTCACATTATAGCTCTATAGCACTATTTGAAATCACACCAGTCTGTATAGCATGTGTCTCAATTTAAGATGAACTAACATGATGGTCAGGGTGAAGATTAGTCCACCTATAATTCTACTTCCCCTCACTTAGCAAAAGCCATCAATGAGGGGTGAGAGATCATCCAGTGGCAGTTAAACCCCTAGAAACAACAGTGTAACCGCAACGTTACTCACTATTTCGCTTCTGCTGTTAAGGGTCTTACATAATGCATTGGACCCTTAATGAGAGAGTTACTCTGAATGAGATTGTCATCAGTTAATAGAGTAAAAAGAAAAAGAAGGTGAGTAAGCTAACATAATATTTGTTGCTGTTAAACCATAATTATAACATTGATACAAAGTGTAGGTCTCGTCCTGTAGTATTATATGCAAAGATCTTAAATTGGTACTACGGATAATATGCTTGTAGATTTAGTCCTTTAAATATACAACCCTTTGCAAACAAACGATGTTAGAGACATGATTATAAATTTATAGGATATATCTTGTTACTCATAATAAACCCGGACTAATGATTCATAAATACAGATAACAAATGCTAAAAATATTGACACATTGATAAACATATTTGTTTGCTATTAATAGACTTGGACAAATAAAGAAGGTGATAACGGATCATATTCAGATGTTTTGTCATTTATAACACACACACACACATTTTTAAACGTATCTTATTTGCTGCTTTTTAATTATAGAGTCAGTTATATAGCATTGGAGCAGCATCTGACCTTTCAAAGGTTAACTAAGATACAGGACCAGTAAAACATTAGGTGAGATATAAATGAAGAAATAAAGCCTCAGATAGAGCAATTTTCTAATAACTTAATACCCTTACACATTTAATGAATTTTTATTCCAATGTTCTGAACAGATACTTCAATGATTACAACAGTGTACCTCAAAATGCTGTCTTAAATATAAGTAGATATTGCACTTTCAATATAAGTATATATAACATGACAGAACATGCTGTCTGAAAATAGTTGAAAACTCTTATACAGGGCAATGTACTGATCCAACCTACTGCAAAATGATATCACACCCTGCATGTTTAGCAGTGAGAAAAGTGTTCATAAACACAATGCCTGTAATTGCATATTATGATCCAAGTCATTAAATGTAAGCTCCAAACATGGCAATCAAACATATCCCCAGTACCTGTACGGGTCGGTCGCCGCACAGCGACTCACCATGTCCTTAGCACATGGGACATGCAGTCGCCGGGAAGGAGCAGTAAAAATAAAACACATGTGTGTATACTGACTGGTAGATGGGGTGTCCTGCGTGGCGCCAACGCAGTCACCCTCCCGCCGACACGCGTTTCACCAGAAAGGCTTGTTCACGGAGGAAGCAGCTACTGCATAGCAGTCCCAGGTAAGTCTAGATGATTATACTGTGCGCTGTCCAATCATACCGCTATGTCTCCTGATTGACAGAGCTTCTAGCCAATACGCAAGTGGCCAATCACACCACTGTTTAGCTTGATTGTCAGAACATCTGACCAATGAGTGTGTAGCCTATACTATTACTGTATTAATGGGGGTAGAGATAAAAATAAAAATAAAACTCCTCTATATCTGACAAAACAGTCTGCCTAAATGTCTGAACTTTAGTCAGGTAGAGCCTTGGATTTAGCCAGCTTTGAATTATAAAATACTCATTATACATTAATATATATTTAATTTAGCATGTGATTAAGAAAAAGGAAGAGATAACTAGCATTGTATCGTCCCATATTAATATATACACAGATCACGTTAATTAAAAAGTGTTTGTTACTTACTTATGAATCATATTTAATGTGCATTAATTAAACATCCAATATATTACTAATGTAAATCCTGTGTGCTTTCTAATTTCACCACTGTGTCTCATGATTGACTGAGCATCTAGCAAATAAGCAAGTGGCTATTCCACTGTTTTGCTTGATTGCCAGAGCATCTGACCTATGAGTATATAGTCTACATTATATACTGTGTTTGAGGGTAAAAAATAAAAATAGAAATAAATAAATAAAATAAAAGATTGAACTCCTCAATATCTGACAATGCATACAGCCCAAATGTGTAAACTATAGCCAGGTAAAGCATTGAAATTGGTCAGCCTGGGATTAAAAATTACTTATTATAAATTAATATATATTTAATTAGCATGTAACCAAAAAGAAGGGAGAGATAACTAACATCGTGTCATCCCATATAAATAAACACACAGATCAGGTTAAAATAAGTTTCTTTCTTACTTGTTAACCTTATATAATCTGCATTAGTTGGACTTCCCTATCACACTCTTAATTAGTTGTTTGTTAATGTAAAATAATTAAAAGTAAGTAAAGAGGATTATTTAAAATCCCAAAACTATTAACCATAATTTGATGTCTCTCAGTAAAAATCAAGAACCTCAGACATAAGTAAAGGTATAAATTTCCTACTACTATTATTGAGAAAACCATAAAGAGTGATAAGAAAATAATAAAAGTGAGAGCTGCCTTCTCAATACCTTGGCTAATATTATGATCAAATTCAAAATCAGAAAAAAAGAAGAAAAAAAAAAGATGAAAAGGTGGGGGAGGGGGACATTGAAGAAATGAATAACTAATATTGGATAAGTAATAAAATTGTGTTTAAAAGACCTATCCTGCTAAGGGAAATATGTATAAGTTAATAAAACATTAATCTAAAGGTGAAATTAAGAAGAAAGAAAAAAGATGAAAAATGGAAAAAAAAGGAAAAGAGGGATAGTATGTGTAAAAAGGTGAAAACACAAAGATACAAACTAATTATTCATGTCACAAGAATATATTAACATAATCAAAAGTGAATACAAAAAAACACTCTGCATAAATTAATGATCCTCAGTGCTATCTAAAAATGAATACAGTATAGAAGACTCCTGTGCATTTATTTATTATTATTTATTTATTAACAGTTTCTTATATAGCGCAGCATATTCCGTTGCGCTTTACAATTGGAAACATTGATAGAACAAAACAGGGTAATAACAGACAGACATAGAGGTAAGAGGGCCCTGCTTGCAAGCTTACAATCTATAGGGAAACAGGCATTGATACACAAGGATAGGTGCTATATATATTGCAATTTGGTCTGGCCAGAATGCAGAGTTTCTTGGTGGGCTGCATGATCCAGTCACATAGGAATGTCGGCAAAATGTCAGGAGTATGTGAAAGAAAGACAATATGTGAGGTTATGTGTGGACTGTGAGAGGGGATGTGATAAGACATGGAAGCTATGAAGGTTATGTGGTCGGTTCTGGAATCTGATAAGCTTGTCTGAAGAGGTGAGTTTTCAGGGAACGCTTGAAGGATTGAAGAGTAGAGGTAAGTCTTATTGTGTGTGGTAAGGCATTCCATAGAGTGGGTGCAGCCCGAAGAAAGTCCTGTAACCGTAAATGGGAGCAAGTAATGCGTGGGGATGAGAGACGCAGTTCTTGTGCTGAGCGGAGAGGTCGGGTTGGGAGATATTTTGAGATGAGTGAAGAGATGTCTGTTGGTGTAATTCGGTTAATGGCCTTATGTGTAAGTAACAGTATTTTGTATTGAATACGGTAGAAAACTGGCAACCAATGGAGGAACTGACAGAGCGGGGCAGCAGACGATGAACGTTTGGCAAGGAAGATAAGCCTCGCAGCTGCATTCATAATGGATTGTAATGGCGATAGCCTGTTTTTGGGAAGACCAGTAAGGAGACTATTGCAATAGTCAATGCGGGAAATAATGAGTGCATGGATTAGAGTTTTTGCAGTGTCTTGTGTGAGATATGGTCGAATTTTGTATATGTTTTTTAGATGTATGTAACATGATTTTGAGACAGATTGAATGTGGGGAACAAAGGACAATTCAGAATCAAGGATGACACCAAGGCAGCGAGCTTGTGGGGTGGGGTGGATTGTTGAGTTATCAACAGTGATAAAGAGATCAGATTGGTAACTGTTATTGGCCGGTGGAAATATAATTAATTCTGTTTTAGAAATATTAAGTTTCAGGTAGCGAGATGACATCCAAGATGAGTGCATGCACTTGTTAGGGTCCATGTGTGTGCAGAAGGGCACGTTATTATCTACAATAACTGTATAATAAACGTACCTTATATTGATGGTAAATATACCATCTTATAAGTGTTCCCAAATTATCCAATGTGAAAAGAAAAGTGAATGTAGAAAAATATCAATATTATGAAACTATATTAGGACAAATCCCTAATTATATCATATCAGCATCGAAATAGAGCATGTCCCCCATGGTCACAAAAACTTACAAAAAGGGCTGTAGCTGTTATACTCATTCATGCCTCTAGGTGTTAACGTGTCTAGCTTAAAGATCCATTCTGTTTCTTTTTTAAGTAGGGCTGAACTCAATCCCCTCCTCTAATGCCCATTCTAACTCTTTCTAAGCAGGTTACTCGTAATTCATTTGGGACACTGTTATGTTTGAGTAAAAAATGTCTAGATACTAAGGATAGTTTCTTCATCCTGGCAACATCCAACTTCGCATTCTTGATATTATTGACATGCTCCAAAACCCTTACCTTAAGAGCTCTAGTGGTCATACCAACATATTTATATCCACAAGTGCAAATTAAGCAGTAAATGACTCCTGTCGTATTACAATTGAAAAATGTGTGGGTCTGAATGTCTCTTCCATATTTATCCTGAATAGGACTGATGGTGCCTATATATTTACAGGCTTTACAACCTCCACATGAAAAAGTGCCCACCTCCTTAGGTTTTTTTCTTGGCATATGTTCATAATGACTATGAGTGAGCAAATCCACCAAGTTTTTTGCTCTTCTCCAACTCATGGACACTTCTGTTTTTAAATGGGCTTGCAAATGATCTTCTTGAGTTTAAGCCAATCTCTGCTAAACTCCCCAACAAATCTTATCTCTTGTTTCTGTTCTCTGATCTTTGGTTTGGGGAAAACAAGGGGTATCCCTCTCAATTTTTGACACCAGATATCTGACTTTCTTGATTGAACGTTTGCTATAGACTCTATTTGATAATCTAGAGGAGAGATCTTCACATTGACTCTTAAAGTCCTCTTCTTTGGAACAATTACGCCTGAGGCGTAAAAATTTGCCTTTGGGTAAATTAGAAATTGTAGGCGAGAAATGACAACTTTCTTCAAAGAGGAGACTGTTAGTTGCCGTTGTTTTGCTGTACAACTTGGTAGTAATTTCCCCGTCACTTTCTTTATTACTTCTCAAGTCAAGGAAAGGGATACTATTGTTACTCATCTCCCAAGTGAATTTCAAATTCAATTGGTTGGTATTCAAGATATCCATGAACTCCAGGAATTCATATTCCTCACCTCCCCAAATGACAAATATATCATCGATATATCTTAGCCACTGTAACACATGTTGTGTGTATTTCTCATCATTTCGGCAAAATCTACCTCACGCTCCCACCAGCCAAGAAATAAATTAGCATAGGTGGGAGCGCAGGTTGGCTGTTCCCCTGGTCTGGAGGAAGAATTTGTCCTGAAAAGTAAAGTAATTTTTATGTAAAATAAAAGATAGTAACTTGATCAGGAATTCATTAAATTCCCCATTGTTGGTCATCTCCAGGAAATATCGTACTGCTGACAGACCATTCTGATGTTGTATGGAGGTATATAATGATTCTACATCTATAGATATCAATAGATGTTTCTCTTCTAATTTGATACCATGTATTTGTTGTAATACATCTCTTGTATCTTTTAGATATGAGGGAAGAGATAAAACATGGTCTCTCAGATGTAAGTCTACAAATCTACTTCCCTGTTCTGTCAAGCTACCTATCCCGGAGACTATTGGTCTACCTGGGGGATTTTGGGCATTTTTATGTACTTTGGGGAGTGCATAGAAAGTGGGTACCTTAGGGTTCTTTACCTGTAAAAATTCTGATTCACTCTTGGTGATTACATTCTCCTGTAGGGCTTCTTGAATCATCCTGTTGTACTGTATGTGAAATTTGTCGGTTGGATCAAACATCAATAATTTATAACAGGAAGCATCCTGTAATTGTCGCATAATCTCTTTCATATACATATCCTTTGGCCAGAGAACAATATTGCCCCCTTTGTCTGATGGCTTGATGATTAAATGATTCCATTATCGCATCTCATGCAGGGCTTGTGTCTCCGATTCTGTAATATTATGGTTCATATTTTTAATACGCAAATTTTCTTCAAAAAGTCGGTCCATGTCCGAGATACTACTTCCACAAATACCTGTACCGGTGCACATGTGTTCTCCGGAGGAAAGAAGGTGGACTTCTTCTTGCAAATGGGTCTACTACCACTTATCTCACTGCTGGATACAGAAGTAGATTCTCCTGCCAGTTCTTCTAACATAGACAATGCCTCCATGTCATTATCTGAGTCCAGACCTAATACTTCTTGTGAGACAGTATTAAACTCAACAGAATCAGCGGAAAGACTTCTCATCTCCTTTATTCTCTCTTGATTGCAATAGAATTTAGTAAGGTGAAGTTTCCTCGCAAATAAGTGTAAATCCTTCTCCCATAAAAATCGGTTAAAATTAACCATTGGGGAGAATGTAAGTCCTTTCTTCAATAAGGAGATTTGTGCTGGTGTAAGGATTTCATCTGGGAGGTTAATAATCTGTAGTTCTTCCTGTAATGGATTTATTGTCTCCGTCTGTTGATTTGTGATGACTGTCTCTGTGGTAGGGAGGGTTCCCAATTTGGGGTACCCCTTCCTCTTTTTCCTCCCCCTCCTCATAGGCCTTCCGTAGGGTATCTGCCTCAGGATTCTCTCGTGCCCTCTAAAAAAGAGACCGCAGTAGTGGAGGGTGTGGACCTAAAAGTAGAACGGATATCAGAGTAATCCTCTGTACCAGAGGATTCCGCCTCTGATGATGAATAATTAAAATTCTCTCATCTAGAATATCTAGGCTTAGTTAATTGGTTCCACTTAAAAAATATGAGATATGGTAAGAACTTACCCTTGCTATCTCTATTTCTACAAAGTCCATAGGGTTCCACAGGATACCTTGGGGTATAGGTGTGACGTCAGTCATCGGGCACCATAGAGTTAAGCTTTCAGCCTCCCAGGATGCACTAGAGTCCCCCTCCTATACCCCGCCCCCGAGCCAAGGCACCTCTGTTAGTTACCAAGCCATAGGCCAGAGGAGGAGAAGGAAGAGAGAGAAAAAAGATCTGGACACACACAAGAATCACATTCTCACCACAGGGAGACGGAAAAACTGGTGACCAGAGCAAAGCCCATCTGCAGCACAGGTGCGACAGGGCGGGATTCCTGTGGAACCCTATGGACTTCGTAGAAATAGAGATAACAAGGGTAAGTTCTTACCATATCTCATATTTTCTACTTCAGGGTCCATAGGGTATCCACAGGATACCTTGGGGATGTCCCAAAGCAGTATCCTTTATGGGTGGGGACGCTCCTGTGCAGGAAGGAGAATCCGCCGCCTGAAGGAAGCATCCTGAGAGGCGAAGGTGTCAAACCTGTAATACCTCACAAAGGTATGGACAGAGGACCACGTAGCAGCCTTGCAGATCTGGACTGCAGAGGCACCACGTCGAGCTGCCCACGAAGGACCCACAGACCTAGTGGAATGAGCCTTCTCAGAAGGAGGAACCGGCAGGCCTTCATGAAGATAAGCTTCAGAAATAGCCATATGGATCCAGGCCGCCAAAGTTTGCTTTGAAGCAGGCCAACCCTTTTTACAGAAGCCATAGAGGACAAACAAGGCGTCCGACTTCCTAAACGAAGAAGTGCGGTCAACATAAGTCCTTAAGGCCCACACGACTTCCAAAGAGGCCTCACCCACTGAAAGACCAGGTGAGTTAAAGGCCGGAACAACGATTTCCTCGTTAACATGAAACTGGGAAACAACTTTGGGAAGAAACTCGGGCCGAGTGCGGAGCACTGCCCTGTTTCCATGAAAAACCAAGAAAGGGGGTTTACAAGAAAGAGCCCCTAAATCAGAAACACGTCTGGCCAAAGCAATAGCCAGAAGGAAAACAGCCTTAGCTGTTAGCCATTTAAGATCCACTGAGCCCAGTGGTTCAAACGGCGGTCCCTGGAGAGCCCTCAGGACCACAGCCAAATCCCAAGGCGCTACAGGTGGAACAAAGGGCGGCTGAATGCGGAGAACACCATGCATAAAGGTGCGCACATCCGGGATTGTAGCAATCCTACGGTGAAACCAGACAGACAGGGCCGAAACCTGTACCTTCAAAGAAGCAAGGCGAAGCCCATGATCTAGTCCCGCTTGTAGGAAGGCGAGTATCCGAGACAGACAAAATTCCCGCGGTGCATAACCTCTCGGTCGACACCACTGGAAGAACGTATGCCACACGCGATGGTATATCCTCACGGAAGACGGCTTCCGAGCTCGTAACATGGTACGCACCACAGAGCTGGAAAACCCCCTGGACCTCAGCATGGCTGTCTCAACAGCCACGCCGTCAAAGACAGCCGAGTCAGGTCCGGGTGAAGACAAGGACCCTGTGACAGAAGGCCCGGTCGTAGCGGCAACCGCAGAGGACTGTCCACGGACAGACCCTGAAGGTCTGAGAACCAGTGCCATCTGGGTCACGCGGGAGCTATCAACAGGAGCGTCCCTCCTTCCTGTTTGAATTTCCGGATTACCCGTGGAAGAAGGGAGACCGGAGGGAACAGGTATGCGAACCGGAACGTCCACCGGACGGACAGAGCATCCACCAGAGACGCCCCTTCGTCTCTTGTGCGAGGCCCGTACACCGGCAACTTGTTGTTGTGCCAGGACGCCATGAGGTCGATCTCTGGAAGACCCCATCTGTCCACCAGCAGTTGAAAAACGTCCGGGTGCAGGGACCATTCCCCCGGATGAACGTCCTGGTGACTTAGAAAGTCCGCCTCCCAATTTAGCACTCCCCGGATGAAGACCGCTGATATGGCCGGAAGATTGAGCTCCGCCCATACCAGGATCCGAGAGACCTCCATGAGAGCCGCCCGACTTCGGGTTTCTCCTTGCCTGTTTATGTAGGCCACGGTGGTAGCGTTGTCCGACTGGACCTGTACCGGACGACCCTGGAGAACCCGATGTGCCTGCTGGAGAGCATTGAAGAACGCCTGGAGTTCCAAGATATTGATTGGAAGCTCCGCTTCTGTCGGCGTCCACCTGCCCTAGAACAAGTGTGGACCTGAAACTGCTCCCCAGCCCCGAAGACTGGCGTCCGTTGTCAACAGGACCCAATTTGGAACCCAGAACGGACGTCCCTTGCTGAGATGGGTCGTCTGTAACCACCAGGCAAGGGACAGGCGAACCTCCGGGGTGAGCACAATCATCTGGGACTTCAGAGACTGAGGCAGCCCGTTCCACTTGGACAGGATCAGGTGCTGCAGAGGTCTGGAGTGAAACTGGGCACATTCCACCATGTCGAACACTGACACCATGGAGCCCATTAACCTCATCGTCGAGTGTAGAGACACCCGGCGGCTGTGCAGACAACTGCGCACCCTCGACTGTAAAGCAGAGATCTTTTCCCCGTCACGAAGATCCTTTGCTGTTCCGAGTCCAATAAGGCTCCGAGGTGCAGAATCCGCCGAGACGAGATTAGAGTGGACTTCTGCCAGTTGATTAGCCAGCCGTGCCGTTGCAGTAGTGCAATGGTCAGGTCCAAGTGGCGTAGAAGGAGCTCTGGAGATCCTGCCACCAATAAAAGGTCGTCCAAGTACGGCAACATGCGGACTCCCTGCAGCCGCAGAGAAGCCGCCATGACCGCCATCACCTTGGTGAACACACGTGGTGCTGTTGCCAGGCCAAAAGGTAACACCCAAAACTGGAAGTGGTCGCTGCGGATTGCAAACCTGAGGAACTGTTGATGGCGCAAAAGAATAGGGACATGCAGGTAAGCATCCTGTATGTCCAATGACACCATGTAGTCCCCAGGTTCCAGCGCCAGAATGATGGACCGTAGGGTCTCTATACGAAACTTCTGTACCCGCAAAGACTTGTTGAGAGCTTTGAGGTTGAGAATCGGACGATACGACCCATTGGGTTTCTGTACCAAAAAAAGATTTGAATAGAAACCCCGGCCCCTCTGGGAGAATGGAACAGGCACTATAACTCCAGCCTGGAGCATAGTGAGCAATACCTTTTGCAGCTCCGTAGCCTTGTTCCGGTCTGATGGTAGACCCGTGGTGAAGAATCGAGCCGGAGGTCTGTGCCGGAAAGAGAGGGCGTACCCGTGGGAGACCACCTGGAGAACCCAAGTGTCTGTCGTAGTGACCGACCAACACTGGGCGAACTGCAGCAGGTGGCCTCCCACTTTGGGATCCCCCAAAGGGAGGGCCGGACCGGCAGGCCGCAGGCTTGTCATCTGGCTTAGGGGCCGGACGTCTGGTACTCCATGCCTGCTTCCGGGGCTTGGCCGATTTCTTAGGGCCAGCCTGTTGAGGAAAAGACTGTGGTTTGGGCCTGCCCTGGGCCCTATAAGACCGAAAGGACGATGGTCAAGAACCAGAAGGAGCAGCGGCCGATGGGAGACAAGCCGGTTTGGCTGCCACCAGCGTGGCCACAATCTTATCCAGATCCGGACCGAAGAGAGACTTCCCCGGTAAATGGCAATGCCTCCAAACCCTTTTTGGAATCTGCGTCTGCCTTCCAGGATCGCAGCCACAAGGTGCGACGAGCAGCCACCGCTGCTGAGGAAATTCTAGACGCCAGAGTACTAATGTCTAAGGCCGCCTCGTTGATATAAGTGGCCGAATCACGGAGATTACCAATCAACTCCGCCTGTTCGGCCGGACAGTCGGAATCAAAAGATGCCTCTAATGAATCCGCCCAGTGGTCCATCGCTCTGGCAAAACAGCAAATGGCCATAGCCGGCCATGCTGCCCCCCCCGCAAGAGAATAAGCGGACTTCAGGCAGATATCCACCTTGCGGTCCGTAGCATCCTTAAGGGAGGACATGGATGGCATCGGCAATGTGGCACTACGGACAAGACGGGTCACGTGAGAATCCACCTGTGGAGGGGATTCCCACTTTGCAAAATAATTATCCGCGAACGGATAAGCCACTGCCAGGTGCCTCTATGGCTGGTATCTTTTGCCAGGCTGTTTCCACGCCTCCTCTAAATGGTCAACTAACTGACCCAAAAGAGGAAAGACTGTGGCATCGCCCTTCACATCTTTAAAAAAGGCATACTTGGATTTAGCCGCTGGGGGAACTTCGTCCTCAATCACCAAGGCTGTGCGGACTGCCCGAATAAGTCCAGGAATATATACCTTGGACTTAGCGTCAGTGTCCTTAGTATGGAGAGGTTCCTGATCGTAAGGATCCAGAATCTCCCCATCATCAGACGTCCCCTCGTCATCCTCATAAGGAGCTGACAGAGACGCCACCGGCCATTTATGTGGCGGCATCACAGACTCCCCTTGCAACACATCCGACAAGTGCTGTACAGAACTCGTCAGGGAGTTAACCCACGCCGGCTCCTGAGATACCGGGAGCGGGGAAATAGGGAGACTGTGGGGTACCACCAATTGTCGTGGGAAACCCTGCATGGGTGACGACACCACTGACTGCTGGGACAAACCCATCGGCAGAAACGCGGGCTGCGGAGCTAACTGGCCCACTAAGGTTGTAAGCGCCTGAGCGAAACAAGCCCAGGGCGGCTCCTGTACTGGTGCTGTAACCGTAATAGGCCACACCATAGACAAACACTGCCTGCAGAGGCCCTCCGCGCTACCCTCCCCCTCCGCTAACGGTACTTTACACGTAGCACACTGTAGTCGGAGAGGAAAATCACTTTCAGACATGATGGCACCAAGTATGTGACCCCTCTCACCAATTATATATTAAATAGGCGAGAGACCACCCTGCAGCACCGCACCGCAAGGGCTTAGCAGAAATGACAGGGACAGTAATAAAGCTGACAGTTTGAAGAAAAGTTACAGGCAGCAGCACTAGCACAGTCACATACAACGCAAAGAAAAATCAATTCCTGCACTAACAGCACTGATCACTCAACTACACAGACACAGGGCCTGGTAGGACACAGCGCAGCATACACAGACCTGACCCAAATCGGAGGAGAGGTATGCGGGGGGACCCAGACCACGATGCTTCCGTCCAGCGCTTCCAGCAGCGTTCACCATGCGTTGAAAAGATGGTCGCCGAGGAGCAGAGAGGAGGCTGGCCTGGGGGAGGAGCGCTGCTACAGGACCAGTCGGCAGTGTGCAGAGAGGGCTGTGTGCAGCGTGGGAGGTGCCGGCTGTGAGACAGGGAAGGCGCGCTCCCCTGGCATGCATTTAACCCCTGGGATGCTGCAGCGCTACCGCTCTGCTGCGGTCCACTGTCCCAGGGGGTAGTGGAAGCGCAGGTTCAATACCTGGCTCCACGCTGCAGCCAGTCCCCAGGAAGCCCCCTGCCTAGGGACTCTGGACCATGTGTCAGCGGGGACCTACCGTGGGACCCCGCTGCTTACCTGCTGTCCCCCTTGAATCCGGCCATGGTCCGGAACATCTGGGGTCACTGCTAGCTGTGACCCCAGATGCTCACCAGCATCCCCAGATTGGTACCGGTGTTCTGGTACCGGTGGGGGTGTAGGGAAGACAGCATGGATGTCAGGACCTATACCCCAAGGTATCCTGTGGATACCCTATGGACCCTGAAGTAGAAATAGTACCTGTGGAAAAATCGTTCATATCTCTGGAGAATTTCTGGCGTTTCCGTGCAATAATAGTCTTCTCAAAGGTCTCTAACTCCTGTTTGTTCTTATCAAAACTTTTTTGAAATTGTAAATCCTGTTCCCATTGGGACAATTGTTTCCCCAAATTATCTACCTCTTTCTCACATTCCTCCAGTATTAGGAGATTGTGTTTGATAAGTATGGTAATGAGATCTTGGGAACATCTCAGGAGGCTAGACTCCCATTCCTTCTGCAAGTTCTCTATGGCTAATTTAAATGATGGAAACTCTTTGGGTCTCAAGCCCCTGGGAAAGATTTTATAAAACAAAATTAACAGAGCCAAATGAGCTGCCAGCATAGAGCAGGTGGATGGTAGAATCTTATAAGAAACAGCAAAAAACCCATGGTATTTTTACATTAGAAACAAAAAAGGAGGGGTCAAATCAGCGAGGGGGAAGGCACAGCCAGAACAGAATGAGGAAGAGGGAGAGGAAATAGAACAACTAGCAGTATCTTTAGTAGAACCCACTGCAGTTAGTCTGGAGACCTCTCATTTAAGCACCCAGGGGACTCCAATACATGAAGGGACAAAACCAAAGAAGCCCCCTAGTTTCAAGGCAATATACCCCACTGCAGACCTGACATCCATAATAAATCCTGGCACTCTACCACTGCCTAGGTATGCGGAGTCCCAGGTCCAGGCTACTGCCCCTGAATATGCACCTCCTCACTCTACCCCCACCTCTTGGCAGAATATATCTGATCCAAGGGGAGGAAGGGTTTTGTGTGGAGTGGAGGGTGAGCTTCTCATCACGCCCAAAGTAACTCAAAATGAGATAGATGAGATGGCTGAGGAACATCGCTTGTCTCAAGCCTCAGCTTACCCGGTTAGAGAGCAATTTATCCCTGGTACAAATGGACAGGCAGATCAGAGAGTGACCCAACATGTCCCGTGGACACCTGGGGAGATGAAAGGATTCCTTTCATCTGTCCCTAAACCATGAAATAATCCATATGGGTTTGCAAATGAACTGCATAATATTGCAGTCAGTTACAATCCAACATGGAGAGATCTGCTACAGATAATAAAATCAGTAGCCGGACAGATCGACACTGCC
Organism: Taudactylus pleione; assembly: GCA_031769625.1. NCBI lineage: Eukaryota > Metazoa > Chordata > Amphibia > Anura > Myobatrachidae > Taudactylus > Taudactylus pleione. Next base: position 5,344,875 of record JAUIMM010000725.1, read on the forward strand.
GCTATTTGTACCAAACTCACCCTACCATCAGACCCATCAGAACAAGAGAACACTCCCCTTAGGGCATTAGAATATGTTACCCACATAAAGGGCAAGATTGGGAAAGTGTTTCCCCCACAGTCCTGGGTCCGGGTAACCAATATTCAACAAAAGGTTAAAAAACCAGTGGAGGATTATTTTGAGAGATTTAGGCAGGCAGCAGAAGAAGCAGGGGGGGATTTAGAGGAGCAAGGTACGGGAAAGATGCTGACTGCCACATTAGTCTTGGGACTTAATAAAGACATACATGACATGCTGGTTTCAGCCTATGCTGACTGACGAGACAAATCAGTCCCGGCACTAATGAATGTAGCCAGCTCAATCCAGAGAAACATACTAGAAGTACAGGAGAAAAAGGCCCAGAAGGTGATGATAGTTGACACCTCCAGCAACCCCCAGAGGGGTAGGTTTAGAGGGAGGAATAATTGGGAGCCCAGAAGAGTGAAGTGCTACAATTGTGGGAAACAGGGCCACATTGCAAGGAACTGTCCAGCTTCAAAAAAAAGGAGGGCAGGACAGCGCCTGACAGAGAGGGCTTCCAGTGTTACCAGTCACCTCTGAGAGTAGGGGGGGTGATGCCTTTGTCCACTTGACCCTCCCTGAAATGCCTTTTTACTCGGTGGAGTGCCTGGTGGACAGCGGTGCAGCCCATAGCATTCTCAAAAGATCTGAAGCCCCTAATTTACAAATTTCAGGATTAATAGATGCTGTAGGACTGGAAGGTAACCCCATCACACTGAGGGAGACTGCAGAGACCCTTGTAAATATAGGCCCAGTCAGCACCTCCCTCTCCTTTGTTCTCAGTGACACTGTCCCTTGCAACTTGCTGGGAAGAGATGCACTGATGAAATTAAAGGCAACTATTCAATACACGGAGGATGGGCCTATTGTGACTACATCTGAGGGATCGGAGGACCAGAACACTCTGGAAAGTCTGGTCCCTCTGATGGCAGTTCAGCATCCTCCAGATCAGGAGATCCCTCCTGACCTGAGGGATGTACCCCAAGAGGTATGGGCTGTTAAGGGTGTACCGGTGGGCCTGATCAAGCAGGCAGACCCAGTGGTCATCAAGCTCAGACCCGGAGCTAAATTACCCAGGGTTCCTCAGTATCCCCTTAGTGCAAAGCAACTTAATGGTGTGAGAAATCAAATCAAAACCTTCATGGACCAGGGGATCCTGGTCCCTATAAAATCCCCAGTCAACACACCCCTATATCCAGTAGCCAAGCCTGGAAAACCAGGCCAGTTCCGTGTATGCCAAGATCTGCGGGCAGTGAATAAGATTATTCAAGAGGATGCTCCGCTCATCCCAAATCATCACACTATTCTAGGAGAGATCCCACCAGATGCCTCCTGGTTTAGTGTGATAGATTTGGTTGATGCTTTTTTCAGTGTACCTGTGCACCCAGACTCCCAGTACCTGTTTGCCTTCACCTTTGAGGGACAGCAGTATGCTTGGACTCGGTTGCCACAGGAAATGGTCTCCTCACCATCTGAATTTGGTCAGGCGATGAAACAAGTCCTGGATAGGTGGCAATCGCCAGCAAGGGTCACTATTGTACAATATGTCGACGACCTCCTGCTGACAGCCACCCCAAAGGAGCAGTGCATTAATGCAACTGCTTCTCTACTTTCCCACTTGAGTGTTGAAGGATGCAAAGCATCCTCTAGCAAGCTACAATTTTGTCAGGAAAAGGTAATTTTCCTAGGCCACTGTATTTCACGGGGCTCTAAACACATAACTGTGGACATAGTCTCAGTAATACAGAAAGCGCCATACCCACAGAGTGCCATACAAATCAGAGGTTTTTTGGGATTAGTTTCATATTGCAGACAATGGATACCAAACATGTCTCAAATCGCTGCCCCCCCTATACGCTCTGACCACTCATGCTGGACGCATAGAGCTGTCTGAGGAAGGAAAACAGGCTGTGGACCAGTTGAAGGCGGCCATACTCAGTGCCCCCTCACTTGCACTCCCAAACTACACTAAACCATTCAGCCTGTTCTGTCATGAACAGGAAGGACAGGCTTCGAGAGTACTTACTCAAAAATTTAGAGATGACAGAAGCCAGTAGGGTACTTTACTACCAAATTGGACTCAGTGATTTCAGCGGGCGCCGCATGTGAAAAATCAGTCGCAGCGGCAGCCCTGCTAGTTGAATAGACTGCCAATATTGTCCTGGGGAATAGACTATTTCTTATGGTTCCCCATGCTGTACAAGCAGTTCTCCACAGCCTAACCACCAGACACCTCTCTGCTGCCAGATTGACCAAATATTAAATTTCTCTGCTGGCGCCATCTAACATCACTGTACTTCGGTGCAATGTGTTAAACCCAGCTACCCTTTTACCACTCCATGACATGGGAAGTGGGCCGAGCCCAGAGCATGATTGTGAGCAGGAGGTGGAACTCTTCTACACCACTCCCGGTCCTGTTCTGGACCAGCCCATTCTGAATGCAGAAATGACCCTCTATGTAGACGGGTCCAGACTACAAAAGCCAGAGGGAGGGTTTGCTGCAGGGTTTGCTATAGCAGACGACACCTCTATTTTGTACTCTGAAGCACTTGATCCTGGTGTACATTCTGCCCAAAGTGCAGAATTAATCGCCCTGATCAAGGCATGTGAACTGGCAGAGGGAAAGACTGTAAACATATATACAGACTCCTGCTATGTATTCAGAATTCTACATGATTTTGGCTTTCTGTGGAAACATAGAGGCTTCCTGACATCCAGTGGGAAAGTTGTAAAACATGCAAATCTGATCCAGGACCTTTTAGAAAAGGTAACATTGCCTAAAGCTATAGCAGTTATCAAGTGTCAAGCACATCAGCGAGCAACTGATCCTATCACTAAGGGTAACAGAAAAGCAGATGAAGGAGCCAGGCAGGCAGCCTTAATGCTTCTCCAAGAGTCCCCAAAAGATACAGAAAGTATGTCCATGGTCACCCTAATAACCCTGCAAAATCAGGCAGGTCCCCAAACACTTGGCAAATGGAGGAGGGCCGGGTGCGAACAAATAAATGATGTTTGGAAACATGGAGATGGTCAATTGTGTGCACCGCCATCTCTGTATCCCATTCTAGCAAGCTTGTCTCATCTCCCTTCACATGTTTCTAAAAGGGGAATGATTGCTAGTGTCAATAAATTTTGGTTCGCACCGGGCTTTCCACAGTTTGCAACAGAGTGGTGTAAGAAATGTATGATTTGTGCTAAACACAATCCAGGCAAAATGACTAAGGTAGAAATGAAACACCTTGTAAAACCTGACTACCCGTTTCAAAGGTTGTAGATAGACTACATTCAGCTACCAAAATGTGGGGTCTATGAATTTATATTAGTGTGCGTGGACATGTTCTCGTCAAGGGTGGAGGTGTGGCCTATTGCCAAGGCAACCGCGGCGGTAACAGCAAAGAAATTAATATCTGAAATCGTGTGCAGGTATGGCCTACCTGAGACGGTAGAATCAGACAGAGGAACGCATTTTACAGGACAGGTATTTGCAGAAATGTTGAAAGGGTTGCAAATTGAACAGCATCTTCACACTCCATATCATTCTCAGGCGTCAGCCAAGGTTGAGAGAGCCAATGGCGTTTTAAAAAACAAAATAGCTAAGATATGTGAGCAAATAAAACTTACATGGTTACAAGCGTTACCGTTTTTGCTATTAGGCATAACCCAAAGGGATTACATGGACTTTCACCGTTTGAGATACTGTTTGGCAGGCCACCACTAACAGGCCTTTTCTTTCCACAAGAATTACATGGACAGTACGCCTCTCTTACTGATTATGTTGTTCAGCTTAACAAGCAACTGACTAACTTGTATGGAAAGGTGTTTTCTTCTTTACCAGATCCACAAGACACATCTGGAACCCACCACCTACAACCCGGAGACTGGGTGGTAATCAAAAGACACGTGAGAAAACATCTTGAACCCCGATTTGACGGCCCATTCCAGGTGCTACTGACCACAGCTACCTCAATCAAAGTAGAAGGGAAGTATACTGGGTAAATGCTTCTCATTGTAACAAAATTAACTTTCAGGTCAATGGCGCAGACCGGCTCCAAAGGGGTGAGGCCGCTCAGGGAAAAGGGGAGCAGATGGACTGCTAAGATGCGCTTGTTGTTCTGCCTGCTCGGTTGTGCTTTATTTCCTTGCATGCAGGTGAATGGGGAAAAACAAAAGAACTCTATATGGCTCCTGCATCAGCAGACGGCCAAGCAGCTGAACTCCACTAACTGTTGGATCTGTTCTCATGTTCCTGCCAACCATAAAGGAATCCCTTTGCTTGGTATCCCTATATCAATGAACGATCTTAACCTCACAGACTATAGCTATAATGTTGAAATAGATATAAATCACACTGCTCACAATGCTATCTCAGACCTAGGAATATACTTAGAAATTGCTGGTATAATCTCTCCACCCACTATGTGTATAGGGCCTATGTACGTTAACCATGTGGCCGAACTAAAAGGTAGGAATTGTAGGAATGTTACCTTAGTGTTTAATATGGAATACAAGGAAGCTACATGTGACAAGGTGGATGGGAACTGTAATAATCAATGTTGATGTGCAAATATGAAAGCTCTTTGTGCCCCTAGGTGTGCCTGTCCTGACCAGAAGGATGAGGATGATGTGGAGTGTAGGACCCAAATGTACAAAAATATGGTATGGTTTCAGAGCTGGTTGGGAAACCATGGTAAGATAATTCCCAGGGTATTGAAGCAAGGGCTATATTATATTTGTGGTAATAGAGCCTACTCCTAGCTTACTATGGGGGCATGGGGTAACTGCACTATAGGAAGAGTTGTACCAGCCATAAGGCAACGTGCAAATGTCTCTTTTACCAATATGATAGAAACAGGCCCTAGGGAAACTCGATACAAGAGGAAATTGTTTACTACAGCAGATAAAGCCTGGATGTGGTCCCCTGCCTGGACAGGTTGGGGAATTGAATTAGCGAATAAATTGAATAATTATGCAAACATTATGGATGGGATAATTAATGAAACCACAAGTGCCATCCATGCTATAAATGAAGAAATGGCCCAAATTAGGAAAGTGACCTTACAAAATAGAATGGCTCTTGATTACTTGTTAGCCATAGAGGGAGGAACTTGTGCTATCATAGGTGAGGAATGTTGCACTTGGATTAAGCATACACATGACCCCATAGAGGCACACATGAATAAAGTAAAAGAATTACAGAAAAAAGCTAAAGACATATCCAAGGAGGGATGGAATCCCTTCTCCTGGATGGGGACACTTGGTGTCTGGTTTAATAATATGTTGTCAGATCTGATAAAACCCATAGTGATAGTGATAGGATTGATTGTATTTCTTTTGATTGCTTGGAAAATTCTAATGTGCTGTATTTTGCATTGCAGGAAAGGTGTGGATCCACTCATTTAATGGGAAGAATGATAACAGCCACAGAGATGACCGTATGATGGCCTAGCCCAACTGCCCATCTCTTCTGAAAGACCCCTAAGCTGTTGTAAAGATCTGGGTGGAAGACATCATCTCTGAAAGAGGGTCCCGCAGGTGCACTTTGTCAGTTTGGACACCGCCCAGAGGAAGTTTTCTCCCTCGTGAGTGAGTTCGACGAGTCATTCATCTTGATTCCAGCAAATTCACAGAGTGGTCTCTGTGCCCTAGTGCACCTCCGGCTGCTGTTATAGTTCTTATTGATAGAGAGTGTTTGTGTGAGATTGCTTAATAAAGATGTGTGAATGCTGACCTAGATGGTGGCAAGGGCGGTACTTTAGCCAGAGGGTCCTTTTGCTCATACCCTGTCTCAATTGCACTTTGTCATCCTATAAGACCTGGGGGCATCAGAGTACTGGGTGGACCTAATCTGCCTGGGAAAAGCGTCTGCTATAGGTGAAGACATTAACCTGTGGGTGCAATTTACTGCGGGGTATATGGCAACAGAGTCAGTGTAGTCCCAGTTGTCTAGGTGGTGTGGACTATCCCATCACCTTCCCTATCTCAGTAGTACTGCCATTGCTGCCATTTCAGGTGGTGTTTATATGTGTGATAATGAAATTATCAAAAGGGTGAGAATTGTTAAGGAAATAAATGGGTCCCAGCAATCCTATCCTGCAATATCATTTATTTGTTCTCATAGGCAATATATAAATGTGTTCATGACATGCGTGACAAATAAGTTGGTCTTTCTTTGCTTTTGGTAAGCTTCATCACGCTATTTCATAAACCCTGCACCCTCTATCTCGAATACAGTAACAGATGGCTTTCGATAAGGATCACCACCATGGAAGCCTACTTGGATTGGTCCAGCCATGGGTGGAGGGGTGCTGGAGTGTGTGTGTATACTGTATGCCGCCTATCTCATTCATACACATACAAACTCTGCCACTCGCACTTTTTTGTTATGTCAACAGCGGCAGGCAGGGCCGCCATCAGGGGGGGACCGCCGGGGCTCGAGTCCCGGGCCCGGAGGAAGGGGAGAGAGGGGGGCCCGGCGGGTAGCAGCACCGCTGCAGCAAGTGACAGCAGGGAGGAATATACAAGCAGGGTGGCCTCAAGCCAGCCTGAGATCGCAGAACGGCAGCCAATGAGGAGCGGCCGTAGCGGCCGCTCCTGATTGGCTGCCCGGTCCGCGAGCTGTGATTGGCTCTGCAAACGTCAGCTTCCTATTCTCTCTCTGCATTCCTGGCTGCCGCTGCAGCACAGATGCCTGCCGGGCCCCCCTCTCTCTCCATACTTAAGCAGCAGGGCAGATTCTACCTGGCTGGCTGCACCAGCGCAGCCAGCTGAACGCACCGCTGAGCAGGTACACCCTGATCTTGACATGCTACCCTCCCTAGTTCAGCCACTCTTCCCTGTCCACCCACCTGTTCCTGTGCCCTATGCCTCCCCCCCTTGCCTTCTCTGCACTGCCCCCTTTCCTGTTACAGCCTTATCTGCCCTGTACCTCCCCCCATAGTTCACCCAGTCTTCCATGTCCACCCCCTCCAGTACAGCCAGCCTTCCCTGTCCACCCACCCAGTACAGCCAGCCTTCCCTGTCCACCCCCCCAGTACAGCCAGCTTTCCCTGCCAAGTCCCCCCCCAGTCCAGTCAGCCTTCTCTACTCTGTGCCTCCCCCCTAGTTCAGCCAGCCTTTCTTGTCCCCCCTAGTCCCGCCAGCATTCCATGCCTTGTTCCTCTCCCTTGTCCAGCCAGCCCTTCCCTGCCCTGTGCCGTACACTTCTACACTTACCCTTCCTTCTGGCTTTGTATGTGGATCCGGCCTTTTTAGTGTATTTTTATGTGGGTGTGATATACACACATATATTTTTTTATATATATATATATATACACACGGTCCACAGTATGCTGGACCGCCAACCGAATACCTATTACTTTTGATTCATATCATTCTTCATAAAAATTACTTTTTGATTGACAATTCTTTTTATTTACAGCTGGTTGGCACTGCGATGGGGTCAAACATGGCCCCATCGTATGCCAACCTCTTTATGTATGATTTTGAAAAGGTTCATATTATGGCGGATCCAGACTTTTCATGTTTTGTTGCTTTTTATGTTCGATTTATTGATGATTTGTTCATACTGTGGACTGGGGATGAGTCGACTCTTCTGAACTTTGTAAATAGGCTTAATAGCCTACCGGGCACTATTAAGTTCACTTGCAAGCACAGTACTGAGACCATCAAATTTTTGGATGTCCTTGTGGGCATCAGTGATAACTCATTTACCACAGAGATCTTTAAGAAAGTCACCGATAAAAATACACTACTCATGTCCTCAAGTTTCCATCCCAGGCCACTAAAGAGAGGACTTCCCTTCTCTCAATTGGTACGTGTGATGCGGATTACATCTGAGAGAGGTAAAGTTCCAGGGGCTCTGGAAAAAATGGGACTAAACTTCGTAGATCGTGGATATGATCCAGTAGAAGTTCGCCAAGCCATTGAGCGTTGTAAGAGATTGGACCGAGTCACTTTATTGGAGAACAGAACAGTTCCCAAAAATGAGAATCGACTGGTGTTCTCTAGCACTTTTTCCATCTCCTCAAATGTGATTAAAAAAGCAGTTCTTAAGCATTGGCATATCATACAAACAGATCCTGTAATGAGTGGATTTTGTGCACGTACTCCACTATTTTGTTTTAAACGCAGCAGCAACATTGGAGATATGATTGTGCACTCTGACATCAGTCCAAGAGTGAATTCTGCTACAAGCTGGCTCAGTTTGCAAAAAGGAGCATTCAAATGTGGCAATTGCGTCAATTGCAAATTTATGCAAGTAGGAAAAATTTTCAAACATTCTACTACTGGAGTGTCTTACCAACTGCGACACAGGATGACCTGTGAAACCAAGTTTGTCACCTATGTGGTCCATTGTCCGTGTCCAAAGTTATATGTAGGTATGACAATACGGATGGTTAAAGAACGGATAGCGATGCATCGCTCCTCAATTAAGAAGGCTGCAACACTATTAGAGGCCAGCACTCCACTGGTTGCAAGACATTTTGTGCTCAGTGGACATACTATTCATGACTTTAGATTTATGCCCTTGGATCATATACCTCCATTGCGATGCGGCGGTGACAGAAGCAAATTGTTGCTCAAACAGGAATGTCGGTGGATTTACCAATTAGCCAGTATGGCTCCATCAGGATTAAATGAGCAGTTGTCATTTGCACCTTTTTTGTAGATCTTCTATCGATATAGCGGTCGTCTGTACTATGCTTGCATTGGACTATGTATATATTGTTTGTTATATATTGTTATATGTGGGATTATACTTTAACCTTTTTTTGGGGGGGATTTTTTCCTTTTCTTCACATTCTCTTGCTCATGTTTTTGAATCTGAATTATGTCACCTAGTATCGAACCAATTTGTAAATTCGATATCTTCATGTGGGACCGGGGCTGACTATGGCTGTCGTGTGGGAAAGCTTGGGGTTCCCATGACAACTGTCACTAGTTGGAAGATTTTCTTCCTGTTTAACTGGTCTCCTAGGTGCCAAGGGGCGTCTCCTGGACCTATTGGCCGGCAGTGCGGCGGCGTGGTCACGTGGTCGCGGGAGACGTGAATCGGGATACCCGATCTACGTCACTGGCGGGCGACGGTGGCTGGTGCTGCTGCACGCGGCTGTGCAGGCGGGATTGACGGGCTTGTGTACACAGGTGAGACAGTTTTCTTTGCTGATGGACACAGGTATTTATAGGCTTCACTGTACATTGTTAATTTGATATCCCCTGATGACGGTTGATACTGAAACAGCTGTAGGGATCTGACAGTAGGGGAAGGAGCTTTAATGCACTGATGCTCACACCTACTGTAATGTATGATATGCTGAACTAAGATGCAAAGATGTACCTGTCATGTATTATGGTGTTGCTATAAAATCTTCTCTGGGATTCATTTATCTTTCATTGAGTGCTGGCCTCGTCTCTTATTGAGCCCCTGGTGGATCTACAAGTGGACGGTTTTCCATATTACCATTTATGTGGCCTTGCACCTGCTAATGGATCAATAGGTGTTGTGTGGTTTTTTCAAATACATATATACACACACACATACATTTATATATATATATATATATATATATACATATATATATTAGAATCAATGTTGATTTCCATATATATATTTATATATATATATATATATATATATATATATATAATGTGTGTGTGAGTTTTACAGCAGTTGTTGAACTGGTTTACGTACCAATTGATGCCGCCCCCCCCCCCGCCGTCAACTCTGCTCCATCCATCCCGGGGGGGAGGGGGGCCCTGCCTATTTTGCCAGTACCGGGCCCCAGGATTTCTGAAGGCAGCCCTGGCGGCAGGGAGTAAACGTCGGAGATGTCACATTGAAAGTCTCTGCATATGCAGACGACTTACTATTGTACTTTAGGAACCCACATTCTGCCATACCTAAACTTCTTCACATCTTGGAAAATGTCCACGTAATCTCCGGCTTTCTGATAAATTACAACAAAACGGAAGCCCTGGCCTTACATACAGATGCAACTAAAGATTGGAAGGATTCTTTTCCCTTTAAATGGGCTAGGACAAATTTGAAATACCTAGGTTTTAACATTTCGACACATCCCTCAAACCTGTATTCCCTGCCCTGATACAATGCACACGTCTAGATTTTTAAAAATGGAAACACCTACCACTCTCATATCTCGGTAGATGTCAGTTAATCAAAATTATATCTTTTCCCAGGATTTTATATTTCTTCCAGATGCTTCCTCTGCTTCCCTTGGAATCTGATTTAAAATTGATTAACAGAGCGATCAGTAAGTTAATTTGAGCGGATAATAAACCCAGGATCTCAGTATTCAAACTTACTCAGCCACCCACTTTAGGAGGAACCAATCTTCCTTGCTTAAGATCCTATGCCATAGCGCCAAATTATCGCTATGCAATTGACTGGATCAAGGGAACAAATGGATTTGCTGACACTCTGGTGGAGCAATCTTTTAGCACTGATGTTCCATTAGTTAGCCTATTACATTCACATCCCTCATTTTCCCAACTCATGTAACACAAAACTTACTACTACATACTACTTGCATGGCTTAGCGACAAGCCAGAGCTCAAATGAAAGTCTCTCCTAGCGTCTCCCTATTTCTCCCCATTAGTCATAACCCGGGGTTTACTGCTGGGTTGTTAACGCAGGTTTTTTAAGACCTGGAGCTTACAGTGACTTCGATATATAAATTAATAGATTTATCCACCATGAAGATTTATTCCCACAACCAGTTACAGGAAAGATTCCCTCGTCTTCCAATCCCAATATTTATCTAGTTCCAAGTACGTAGTTATATCACCGCTTTAATCCCTCGACTCCCCATTTCACCTGGGAAAAGCGATTTGGATGATGTGTTGTCTCGCTGCCCTTCTATGTCGTTCTCCACTTCCACACTATACACTTATCTACGCCGGGAAATAAATTTGGAGACAGCTGGAGTTGCTAAATGGCATTCTACATTTCCTTCCATATCTCTATCCACTATTGTTAAATCTTTTGTTAGACTTAATAAACAATTAATCTCGGCATCTTACGCTGAAATGCAATATAAGTTATTGCATCGAGCCTATTTCACCCCCAAATTAAGATTCCTTACAGGCGCTTCTACAGACTCTAACTGTTTCAAGTGCAAACAACCTGATCCAGACCTCATGCATTGTATGTGGTGATGTGCAGAGGTACAAAGGTTCTGGTCCCTAATACACACATACTGTATATATCCACCACGTTGGGAATTAGTTTCGTATTAACACCTGAGTGGGCCATGTGGGATATTATGCCATCGTCTGGGACATTCTGTCCTTCTAGAGGTGCCCATCTGCTACTAGCAAAGATTGCAGCAGCTGCAAAGAAAACCATATCCCAATGGATCTCTGCTGACACTCTAACACTCAATCTTCTACACCCTAGAATATTGTATCTATTCAATATGGATTGGTTAGAATTATCTCTTAATAAAGATAAAGGAGCAGAGACATTTTTTGACACCTGGCTACCGTATGTTCACACATTACCGCCTCAGGTCAAAGATACACTCCGTGCTGCAGTCCAACTTACAGCTTGGTACTATGAAGAAACCCTGTCTACAGGTTCTACCCCCTTTTAGATTTTGTAACACTATGTTCCTCATGGACTTAGATTTGGTTTACTGCTGTACACCTACTGATGTCTTGCTATTTATTGACCATTAAGTTGTAATGTTCAATGCAGTCTTACAATAAAATAAGTTTAAAATAAAAAAAAAAAATACAGTGGTGTCACAAGTTCTCCTACTTATTCTGCTATTTCCATGGACGACAGATCTCCGGAGCTTACACTAGGGCTGGTCCTGGAATGGAGAAATATGTAAGCGGCTGAACATGTCCAGGATCAGTGGCATAACAACTGCCCCCACAGACCCTGTGGTGGCTTGGGGGCGCCGGCAGGGGGGGGCATAGTGATATGATATAATAATACAAAGGTATAGGGCAGAGGGTGCCGGTGTAGAGATATGATATATAATGGCACTATACATCGCGCTTACCATGCCCCCTTCTTGACGTTAAGCGCCGCTGTCCCCGCCCCTGGTGATGTTACGCCGCCTGATTGGAAATGCTCAGCACTTGGAGGCCGGCCCGTACCAGGAATACATCGGGGAGGCATGCTGCCCTGGGGACTAAGGGCCTGATTCAGAGCCGCTCGTAAGCGGCCGATCGTTCGCTCCGAGTGATGTTTGCACAACTGCGCATGCGTATGGGTTGTAATGCGCATGCGCCAACCAGTCATTGCGGTCGGAAATCGAGCGCTTGCAAAATTGCGAGTGCCTGCTAATTTGAGTGACAGGATGAGGCGTTTGTGGGTGTTAACAGGGGAAGGTGCTTGAAAACGGGGAGTGGAGATCCGAACGCAGGCGTGCCAAACGGTCAAAACGGGCGTTTTAAGGGTGTGCATAATTAACAAAGCAGCGTCATCGACCACGTCACTTGGTTGTTTCTTAGCCTGAACTGTTCGCATGATTGCGGTAGGAAAATCCTACCACAAGCACTGCGAGCAGTTCAGACGCCTTTCGATGTACTCAATT
>JAUIMM010000725.1:5962500-6407500 GCA_031769625.1 Taudactylus pleione
AGGAGAGTTATGGTAAAACTTACTTTTTGTTAACGCTCTATCTTCTAAGTTAATAGCGTCCACAGGGCACCCACCCTGACGTACCTGACTTCTATGGGTTTCTTCTCTTGGTCACTTGTTTCCTTCTCTGTGTGACAGTGTGATTCTTCAGTGTACCAGTCATCCTGCTCCTGCCTTGGGCTTGTTAACAAAACGGACTTGCCTTCAGGCTGTGGGCGAGGTATAGGGGGAAGGACCGGAGCATCCTGGGATAGGAAAGTTTTGTTGATGGTGTACGGTCCTCCAAGACCACCTACACCCCATTGTCTCCCTGTGCACTTCGAAGAAAGAGTAACAAGGGTAAGTTTTACCATAAAACTCCTTTTATATATGATCAAGGCATGTTTCTCCTACAGCAAGTATAGTAGTCTGTAATCTGCCGGTATCCATATCTTGTTGTATATTATTAGAATTCATAGAAAAAAAACAAGTTGATATAGCTGCTGGGTTGCTTATTTGTCTTCATGAAGTTCCAAGAAACAAGTATATTGCTGTTTTATAGGAGCAGCCACAGGTACCCAATCATTCATTTACATCTGGCATGAAGTTAGAGGCAATAAACCCCAAAGATCCATCATGCATTGTTCCTGCGACAGTGACCAAGGTAATGTGAAATTATATGTGTATGAATGTCAGTGGTTTATGGTGCTATTAACATGTTAAGACTGGGTTCTCCAAGATATGTGTTATTATTTAAGTCAAGTCTCCCTGTCCTCCAGGTGTTTACTGAGCAGTATTTCCTGGTTGAGCTTGATGATCTGAGACCTGAGGATGCCAGGAGCTGCCAGTCCATGGTCTGCCACAGAAATAGCCCAGGGATTCTCCCTGTGCGATGGAGCCTGAAGATGGGTCTGTCTGTCTGTGCCCCTCCTGGTATGTTCAGAGTTTACCGACTCTTTTTCTACAAGAGAGCATATGGAAATAAACACTAGCTCCTGTTTGTTTGGCCAGTGACATGAAAATATACATTGCAAGGTCACAGTTTATTTCTTTCTTTTTCCCCCTCACTGTTGAGTTTGATTGGGACTCGTCCTAAGCACTGCAGAGGGGCTCAAATGGAGGGAAAGGGCTTAATTTATAGTGGCCCCCCCTTATAGTTGCTGTAGCTGGGAACCGAGAAGGATGGCTGGACTAGATGATGTCACAACGGTTTACAAATTATGGCGGCACTCAGGGATTTGAATAAAGAGATGACGCAACCATCACTTTGGTCGACGTTTCAATGCAGAAGCATTTTCATCAGGACATATTATGTATATCAAAAATGAGACTGCACTCTGGGTCACTGTGTATAAATAGATCATCATTAGGCAATTACATATTGCATGCCAAAGTTCCAGTGCCACCGCACACCGTTTTCAAGACAATAATATAATATATACATACAAATATAATCTATTGCCTCCGTGTGAAAAGGATGCAATCAGGGGAGCAGTCAGGGTGGGAAGGTGATCTTGCCACTGGGTGCCAAAGCTGAAGATCTATCACTGTTAAGAAGCAAACATCAAAGTATCGGTCACCTCTGTGTCATTTGGCTGACCCTCTGACGTTAATACGCACTCTGTTGGTTAATAACATTTGATATTGTGTATATTCTTACATTCTTGCAATCACTGGCATCTTGACACACTCAGTTTGCTTACCTGTGGGATCCCGTGCAGAATTGGGCGCACGATGTTAACAGAAGTGGGGAAAGTGACATTGTCTTGTTCTTTTTGCAAAATGACATGTTTTACGTGAGGCCGCATTAAGCCAAAACCATCTGCCTCTACTAAGGTTGAGGAACATGTCTGATTTTGTCATTCTCCCTTTACTCCTTCAGGATACTTGGAACAGACCTTTGACTGGAATGAATATTTGACTCGCTGCAATGCTCACGCTGCTCCTGACAGTTGTTTCCCCGAGGTGAGCATTACTTTCCTGCAGTTTGCTCTGGTTTGATAATTAGCAGCTTTGCATTCTGTCATGCTAAGGGAAATCCACTAAGAGATTTTATTTGTGTCATTACACTTGAATGGAAAAAGACAGAAAAATATAAATGAAATACAATTGCATTTAAATCACTAATAGTAAGTGGTGGATTGATCAGATCCTTGAGAAAGAAATTCCCAATAAAATTTGTTGATAATAGCGATATGTAAATTAAAGTGTAGAAATTATTATTTATTTTTTTTTCATTTGAGCATATTGCTGGAAATTTTTACCTCCCAAGCCAGTGGATTTATCATCCTGGTGGATCTGCATGCAAAATGCTACGTTACAGTCGCTGACACTAACGTGGCATTTCGCATGCAGATAAGCCAGCAGTCACATACAGAGCATAGGCATGCTGCTTATCATTTTAATCATCAGAAGCTGCTTGTGCGTCCTATGCACATCACTGTGCAAATGAAACGCATATGAAGGTAAAAAGTCACCCGAAAAGACACTCTCTGCTAGAGTCACGTGGCACTCATGCGTTATGTGTAACGCGACTTGCAGCTCATGCAGGATAGATGTATGTGGACACATCTGTAAGTAGCACAGGCCTCCTACTTGTAGCCCTGGGCAGCGAGAGCAAGTAAAAAAGTAAATGTGCTCCCTATATTTTAATAAATTTTCTGTATGCCCTCTATACAATTACAGATGGGGTATGATTCAGAGTTGCACACACAGTGATCAGACCTGGAGCCATACTGCATGATTGGAAATAAACATTGATATTCATAGTTGGACGCATTTCTGAACCTGCACGCTCGTACACATTTGCTGGTAGCTGTCATCACTGTCATCGCCTTTGCAACAACTCTATCCTTGGTGAAAAAGATGTTTGTAAACCCCAGCATCTCTGTATAGAATAGCCTGCAATTGCGTCTCCACGCCGATGGCACACTTATCCTAAATGCGAACGTCCAGTTACACACTGTGCCGCAAAGCTGTGTATGCGTGCTCCAACTGCTTCCGGACTATAGATAGACAGTAAAAAGGTTGACAATGTCTAGATAGACACCAGATGTTAAACTGTCAATAGGTCGACGGGTACAAATGGTCGACATGGTCAAAAGGACGACACAGAAATGATAGACGTGGGTTTTTTTTTTAGTGTTAGGCACTTACCGGAGGGTTAGAGTTAGGCACCAGTAGGGAGGGTTTGGTACTAGAAGGGACAGTTAGGGTGAAGATTAGGGCTAGGGGAAAAAAACATGTCGACCATTATTTTGTGTCGACCTTTTGACCCGGTCGACAATTTGTACCTGTCGACCTTTTGTCCCTGTCAACCTATTGACTGTCTAACATCTGGTGTCTATCTAGACACTGTCGGCCTTTGAACTGTCTATCTCTTAATCCACACCCTGCTCCAACGCCTGCCCAGTTGCACAAAAGTTTTGAGATGCACCCACGATTTGGACTTGCGTGTGCCCTGAATCTGGCCCAATATGTGTGCCCCCTTTTTATAATAACAATCATAATGTGTGCCCTCTTATATATAGCAAACACAATGTGCATAGTTTTTCCAGCACTTTTGCTTTAATAAATGTAGTGGTTTATAACTTGCACAAAATCTCACTAAAATAATTGATATAACCAAATTGCTGCTCAATAAATCCCCCCACCCCCCATCTCCCCTCCCCCTTCCCTGCTGGCAGTGTTTCTCTTTCAGGCTGTCAGGCCATTTGTTGGGCTGCCCGAAGGTTGACAAACTTGTCAATGAGAGCAATCTAGGGTAAAGCGCATCTGTACTGATCATAAATAAATACAATTGTGCCTGGAATTTCTATTTAACATCATCATTTGCTAGAACGAAACCACAATTTAGACAGAAAAGACAGAAAGTAAAAGATTAACATGTCCACATTCCAACAAAAAATTCAGACAAGTCTAGAACATCTACAGTTCTGACCCCTAGTGGTCAGCTGCCTGTATTGGCCCAGTGTTAGGAGTCTGGAGAATTGTTTCCTGTGCTAAGAAAAACAGCAAACATGCTGCCGGGACTGCCAGGGAGCCTGGGGAATCGTATATGAATAGGATCTTATGCTGGTCGTGTAGGTGTATGGCCAGCTTAAAGGCTATCACTAGCTGGTTTGTCCTGAGTTCTTTTGGATGTTCATAAAGTTCAATTTACATATTTCAAGATGGAGAATCTTGTCTTGTGGTGGATAAGTAATGAGTAATAAAACAGTAGAATCCAGCAGAAATGTAATATCACAATAGCCGTACATGTGTACAGGTGGACGAGATGAACCATGAAGTATCTTAGGGCCGGATTCATTGATGGACACTAATGCAATCATAGCCTCAATTTTATATGGAATGCAGCTGCAAAAATATGCTAATGTTCCAAAGATCACCCGAGTGGAAGGATGCCCACTGCTGCCATCTCATCTGCATACAACGTCACTTACCTGTGTAAATATCTGTAACATCGAGCTGCCAACCTGTCCATGTGGCAGGGGGGTGACCAGCTGCAAACGCTGAGAGCTCTCATGCTGCGAATGCAATGGCAGTGGCTAATTTATGCATGCCCGTGACACAGCGTTCAGCGTTTTTCTGACCACCTCCCAACGCTGACAATGTGTCACTCACTTTTGCTGGATTCCTCTGTGTGTCCGTAATTGCAAGACGATCGTAAAAATCGCCATTGCGTTCATCTCTGATTCAAGCCCATAGTGTACTACATAGATATCAGCAGAACTTCACTGGGTCATAGCACATGGAGCTTCTATATGAAAGACAAGTTCTCTATCATGTCTCGGTTATTCATGGAAATTAAATAGTATCCTGCAACACATGGTTTGCTTTCATCACTGAATGTGTTGGTTACCACAGAAGATACACTCCAGTCTTGAGGTTGTAACCTGTGAGATAAAAAAATAAATTGTATATATATATTTTTTTTAAATCAGTTTCATTGATTTTTTTAGCCTTATAGTGGTAAAGAGCACCACCCAAAACTAAAACAAACAAACAAACAAAACAACGTTTTAGGTGGCGATCAATGAGTTGACAGAATTAAAGCACACTTGTACATAACTGGGATGCTGTATTCCGCAATAGCCGTAATGGTCCGTGCCGCAACCCCCTACATTTCAACTACATTTTAAGTTTGGATGGATTGATCCATTTAAGAAATGTATAATGGTGCTATCTTAATTTGTAATTGTTTCCCATGAACTGTGCTACAGACCAGATTTGAATTTCTCTGGTGTGTGAAGGGCGTACGACCAGTGTTGCATGAGTGCATTTGTTACCCAGAATCCTCTAAGATCTCTTGTTAACAGCAGAGGTGTAGCATGGACCCATGGTACCCAAAGCAAGTGCATATTATGGACCCCCCTCAATCATTTTAATAGTGGCCCTTGTAGGTATCACATATGACACCGCTACTGCTCTATATATTGTACTATACTAAGCATTTGAAGTAACTCTTAACCATTCAACTTCAATTGTTTTAATTGATACACTACTAAATTACCCCATTCTTTACCCACTGCAATTCCCCTCACTCACTACCTCTCCCAGGCAGCATACCTGACCCACATAATACCCCTCACTCATCACCACTCCCAGACAGCATACCTGACCCACATAATACCCCTCACTCATCACCACTCCCAGACAGCGTACCTCACCCACACAATACCCCTCACTCATCACCACTCCCAGACAGCATACCTGACCCACATAATACCCCTCACTCATCACCACTCCCAGACAGCGTACCTCACCCACACAATACCCCTCACTCATCACCACTCCCAAACAGCGTACCTCACCCACACAATACCCCTCACTCATCACCACTCCCAGACAGCATACCTGACCCACATAATACCCCTCACTCATCACCACTCCCAGACAGCGTACCTCACCCACACAATACCCCTCACTCATCACCACTCCCAGACAGCGTACCTCACCCACACAATACCCCTCACTCATCACCACTCCCAAACAGCGTACCTCACCCACACAATACCCCTCACTCATCACCACTCCCAGACAGCATACCTGACCCACATAATACCCCTCACTCATCACCACTCCCAGACAGCGTACCTCACCCACACAATACCCCTCACTCATCACCACTCCCAGACAGCATACCTGACCCCCACAATACCCCTCACTCGCCACCACTCCCAGGCAGCATACCCGACATGCCAATATGTTCCCTCAGCACACGTATAGTATATACCACCACTGCCCTCCAACTCCCCCCACCTCCCTGCACACCAACAAGCTCTCCTAGCACATCAATATGCGCCACCCCGCTCACAAACATGCCGATCTGTTCGACAACATGCCCCCTCAGCACACTATTATGCACCCTGTTACGACAACATGCCCCCCCTCCCTACTCCAGGGGGCACACCAATATGCTCACCCAGTACACAAACATGGCCACATTACACTTTTAACAGTAGGCCTACTTCCCTTCTGCAGCGGTCTGATAACAAAAAAAAAAAAAAAAAGTGCCCCGGAGGAAGCCCTGGCGCCTGCTCCACCCACACAACTCCCTTGTCAGCCACCCATATCATTCATTTACTGAGATTAAAGCTACTGGAATCAGATTCAGATGTACCATTAATCTATTAGTGTTTGAAAAATCCAAAAAGGTCAGGTTCAAGCAGAGGCATAAATTGAGAATTTGTTGTTGCTGTTATCTACAGTAGTTCTAGAAAAAGCAACAAACACTTTTTCAACTTGACCTTGCTCTTTAATTAGTGTTTCTGAAACAGGTTCACCTTACTTTTTTTTTTTTTTTTATTAAAAAAGGAATGACAATTCTGTTAAAATAACTACTTTGCACCCAACTACAGTCACTCGTTTCGCTTACATTTCAACATTAAAATTGTATATTGTACTTGACATCTCGTTTCATCCACTTTATTCCTTGAGAGAGACCAGCCATACTTGTCATTTCCGTAAACAACTGGCATATACTTTCTGAAGAACAAGGTTGCTTTGATAATTTTTTTGCATTGCTCCCAGTTTTCCTTTTTAGCCTTTTTACTTTTCTTTTGTCTTAAAATAATATCCTTTAGTAAACTTTACATATAGGTTATGTATGATGATATATTATCTAAGAGAGGAAAAGGATTGTAGCAGACTCTTAGCCAGTCTGTTTTATCTTAAACATGGTTATTTAAAAAAAACTAAATGTATCATGATTATTATTTCCAATACTTTGTCATACATAGAAATATCTATTAACAATAGTCCCATGCAAAGAAGTATTGCCAGCAAAATGACGTGTATTCGTTAACAAATTGATTGGAGAAGATCACCCAGAACAGATTCTGACCCGGACATTGTTTACCTTTATGCAGCCCCAGAACGAACATGTCTTCCAGGAGCACATGAAACTTGAGGCTGTCAATCCCTTTCGGCCACAGGACGTCTGCATCGCTACTGTAACAAAGGTCAACGGCCCCTATGTCTGGCTTCAGCTTGAAGGTCCATACTTTTACCATTGAATCAATTTAGACTATTTTTGTGCTGTATAGGCATTGTGTTTGGGTGTATGACCTAAAATGAAAGTGAATACATGGCGCGACCATCAGACCAAACGGCACGAGTCCCTTGTCATTCAGTGACCATATATTTCAGCCAGCCAAAGTAATATCAGCCTGGAGCATGTGCAGAAAATTGTTCAGCATGAGCCACATGTTATCGGAAGCCCTGTCTCTTTAATGTGTGCAGGTGCTTGAATATGTCCTACACTCTAAGGGACTTATGTTATTATGGTGCAAAGAGCAGTAACCAATAGCAACTACAGACTTCTCCACTTTCATTATCCTGGCTATACACAAATCTGCTAAATGGTTATATCTGGTTGCTGTGGGTTGCAGCATTTCTCTTTCCAATTGACCGCCTTATTCAATAAGCCCCTTAGTGCTTTTTCAAAGAGAAACTTCAAGCAGAATGTTTTTGTTTCGTTCTTATTTTGAACCTTTGACACTTTGTACCCTCAACCTATCTCCTGGTGATTATTTTGGGTGGAAGAAGTTTAATTTAAATTGTGCCTAGAGTTGCACATTCAAGTTTGAGGCTAGAATATTGTGTAATGGGAAATTCTATAAAGCAGTCAGAGTGGACATGGATGGCTCAGGAGGGCTCTTCTATACAAATATTCATGTGGTTGTGCTTTACCGCCAGGTGTGAAGACTTCAGTTCCAGAGTGCATTGTTCATGTGGAGTCCATGGACATCTTTCCAATGGGGTGGTGTGAGACAAACGGACACCCTCTATGCACCCCACCTCGCACACAAGGTGGGAACTTCTCTCTGAAGCTGATTTGCAGTCTAGTTTGATAAATTATATGAAAGCCTGAAATACAAGTTGAAGAAACTTAAAAAGACCATTAAAAAGAAGGGCACAGTATATGTCTGCAAAACCCTTTCACTATCCTATTCAGATTCAGGTCTACATTCACAAAAGTGTTAGTCACAAAAACAAGTATGTATGGGAACAATTCAAGCAGGTATTAGATACTAATTGGTCACTACTTGCTTGGCATGACCCCCAGTAGATGTGGAATTTCCCACAGCATGGTCTGACTACATCCCCTTTGCCCAATGTTTGGGGGGATGCATAATTATAGACCCTGAGAAATTATGCCATGATATATGTTGTCATAGGTGGCGATCAGAAGAATGTTTCCATAAATCAGAATATAAATTTGTATGTTATAGCTCTCGCTACAAACATCTCACTGGTTGTTTTTTTTTTTATTATTATTTTTATTTTAGCCAAACCTTGTAAGAAGACTGCCAGTCACTCTGAGAAGCAGTAAGTAAATGGAAGCCACATCTACTCACAGTGGGTCTCCCTTACGAAGCGCACTCAATGTTCACTGAAAAACATTTTCATTTTGCACCGAAGTATCTAGATGGTCCAACCGGCGTACACCAAGGTGCACGCCAAATCTCGTCTCTCGGGAGACGTCTCTGCAAGTACCTGGGTGTGCCGAAAAGGGTGAACCTTACAAAAGGCGCAGTGTGCATAAATCCAGCCTCCTTTATTATCTTCCCTTTCATTTAAATAAACGTTTCAGTTTTTCTTCAAAATGTTGCTTGGTTAGCCTTATTTATAGCTTAAATAAATCATGAGCTTGAGGTGACATCAGAAGTGTTTTCATTGGGGGTTTTACTTTTTGTGTGTGCGCAGCTTTTTATTATATTGCTTGGAGTTTACGTACAAATGCATTGATCTCTCAGCAGCTGGTGCGGATTGGGTATTTTCCTTTTAATGGAATCAATGCAGCAGCGAGATCTGAAATTGCAAGTACTCTCCGAATAATATAATATACATGACACCATCTGCAACAAAACCGTACCCATGCACTGTTTTAAAAAGAAAAGTAATAAACATACAGGCGGTGTACCCACCTATTTAATCCCTCAACCAGACCTCCCCCGCCCCTTTCCCTTCCCTGTTTCCAGAGACTACAAGCCCACTGCTAAGGATGGCTAGCATTCATCACAAACCCCCTTGGGTGAGTGTTGGATTCAAACCACTGGACCCATTATAATGGATAGGATTATTAATGTTTTTGATTTTCTCCTAAAATACTAAATAATAATTAAGGGTGTATCAGGTCTGTCTTTATTGCATGCGGCAGTGCTGTGTGTAAAGCTTTCTATTACTTTGCTCGATTGCACCTATAAATGTACTTCTAAGTCCAGTTGCAAAGTGGAAATGGTTGTGCAATCGCTACGCACAGCAAGGAGCTCCCATGAGTGCAGAACCAGACGCGCTCATACTCCATACTGGGCGAGGATCCAGCCATCTGCCTCCATCAGAACGGCCATAAGTTAACTTGAGATTAAACTGGTCACATCTGTGTGTGTCTGGCATCCTAAAAACGCAGATGAGGACAGGAATATACAGCTATTCAAAACACAGCGAACTTCTGAGCATCCATCCATGTATTTCAAATCATTTTGTGGCATAATAGATTATGGGCCAAATGTAATAGGGTGAGAGTCTTCTCACTCTTTTTAAACTCGGCCAATGTAATAGAGTACAAGAACAAAGCAACAGAGCAAACTGTTTTTCAGACTCAAAAAAGCTCACGATTTAAACTCTGATCCAGATGTTTTTCCATTTTGAAGATACAACTCGACCAATGTATCAGTGTGAGCGTTTTACTGCTAAACTCTCACATTTTCTAAACTCTCACCCTATTACATTTGGCCCGATAACTCTAATACGGACTAAGCAGCCTTGCATGTGATTATAGGAAGTAATTATACAGCTGATGGCATAGTAGTTCTATGGCAACGTGATGATGGTATGTATAGTGAGGCAGAAATGGTCATGCAGTGTCGTTATGCTGGGGCTTTCTCTTGGAAATAGGCACTAATAAAATATAGATTATAAAACCCCCTCAATGTGAATATAGTGGTGTACCCCGCGGACAATTGTCACGCCGGAGCTATTTAATTAGCGTGGATTACCCAGCACGTGAGACCCGCAGTTGGACTGAATCTTGCAGCTCATGGAGCAGCAAGGTAAAGTCAGCGGCAAAAAACACAATCGGGCTCGGCAGGGGAAAAATCCATTGATTCTGCAGTTTACGCAGAATCAATGTTTCCGTGAGTGAGTCCTGATTTTTCGGCGCAGGAAACAGGCTATTTAATGGAATAGCCTTTCCCTGTGCTGCAGGGATTTTGGCCGGCAATTAGTCGCGGGGTAAACCCCATGGCTAATTTAACACCCCTCATATTCTAGCATTGGTATTCAAGCAGCCAGTCCAAAATTTAAGGGATTAATGTCTGACTCCACAATAAAAAATAAAGCAGCAGGGAATACAATAGTTTGGACAGCGCTAATATGAATGAAATAATATTATCTATATAATAAAGCATGAACCAGGACAGATCCACCAAAAAAACTAAATTATTGTATCAATATTAAATGTATAAAACACACACAATGATCAAGGAAGCATTTCCCAATTCAACATAGCTACATAACTGGCAAAAATAGATGTAAAATATAATTGCACAGAAATAATGAATATATAAACATAATGCTAGTACTAAAGATAATGTATACCACTGGACATATGTATATAAATGCA
Organism: Taudactylus pleione; assembly: GCA_031769625.1. Lineage (NCBI taxonomy): Eukaryota > Metazoa > Chordata > Amphibia > Anura > Myobatrachidae > Taudactylus > Taudactylus pleione. The sequence goes on from JAUIMM010000725.1 coordinate 5,973,608, forward strand.
CATATTAATGCAGTTATTTCAAAACAGAGATTGCAGGTATAACATATTGTACAGACCGATACTTAGAAGACGTCCCACATCCACTGAGCTAGGCTAGAACTGTAATCAGGTTATATTAAGGCAAATGGTATACTGTGAGAGTGAACATGTCCTTGGAAATCCAATCCACTACTCACATAGGGGGAGATTTATAAAATCTTGGAGAGGGATAAAGTTCCAGCGAATCAGCTTCTAGCACAGCCTGTAAAGTGACAGAAGCTGATTGGTTAGTACTTTATCTCTATCCAATATTTGATAAATATCCCCCATAGTCTCTTGATACAGCTTAGTTCCACAACCATTCCATGTGTGTGCCAGCAGGATAAGCTCACCTTGCACACCGAAGTGTGTCCCAATTGCACTGTCCAGATATCTGTTGGTTCACCCCACTATGAACCCCAAGATGATGTACAAGCCGCAGTGCTTGTTACAAAGACCAAATAGATATAATAATCTGCTTAGTCTTTATGAAGTATGCCAGTAAAGCGATTTCCGTTTTTTCACTTCGCTGACGCGATTCATTTCACAGGTTTTCTCAAAGGGAATTGATGGTTATTGTAACAAGCACTGCGGCTTGTATATCATCTTAAGGCGGCCATCCATGAAGGGGATTTAGCAAACTGCTATCTGGACAGAGAACTTGGGACACCCTCTGGTGTGTGATTTGCGCTTATTCTGCTTGAACATATATGGAAAAGTTGTGGAACTAAGCTATATATCCAGAGGTTATGTGAGCAGTGGGTTTGAATTCCGAACACACGTTCGCTCTCACTGTATACCATTTGCAATGGACTAGATCTCACTTTAATACAACCTGATTCATTTTCATGTATAACTTCATGTAGAGGCGACGCCAACGCGTACCCACATCTGATGCATTTACATCCTATTTCAGTGTATGTAGGATGTCCTGTTCCTTACAAGACTCTATCAGAACAGTTCTATCTGAATTCCCTGTATTTAAATAGCCACACTAATTTAAAAACATCAGTGCAGTGATATTTATTGTTTTTTATTACTAGTTTTATATATTCATTAGTTTTGTGCAACTCTATTTTACATTTTTCTTTGCCAGTTTGCATTGTTAGATCTCTAAATGCTTCCATGATCATTGTGTATTTTAATAGTAATTTAGGAATACATGTCTCTTGTGGTTCTGTTATCTTATTTTGTTTATATTAGCAGTGTCCAAACTAGTGTATTCTTTGCTGGCATATTACGCTGATTTACAGTCCAAGAATGTTTCTTTATCTACATCTGTTCCTGCCCTAGTGGTGCTTGCAGCCTAATACCCTACCACTGGCACACAAACACTAGGGTAGTGATAGGTTAAAACATTACATTTAATCAAATAAAGGGCCACTTAACCTGTAAGAACATATCGGCAGTTAAACCTGTTACAAGGTATAATGGCAATGACAATAGTGCAGGAAGGAGCTGGGAGCCACATGTGAAGGCTTGGAGGGCCACCTACTGCCCAACAATGCTCTAGGGTCAAATTAGCTATGACCCATTTATCTTCCAATATGTGTTTGGTCCATAAAGGAAAACTAAAGCAATTGGAGGAAACCCATGCAAGCACAGGGAGAATGTGTAAGCTCTATGCAGATGCTGTAATGTGCTGCTGAGCATTGACCCGAAGACTCCAGTGCCGCAAGTCAACAACATTTACCTTTATATGTGGTGTAATATCATGGATGGAAAAGGAGGAGGGAGTGGTGGCATAATGTATTGGGGTTTATGCTACCATAAGTCTTTTGGGGGCCACTGTTGATATATCACATTGTGCAGTGTCACTAATAATCTAATGTGTGGTATCCCTTTGATTATTTAGAATCGTTGCTATTATAATGCATGCGATCGCTGCTGATTTTAGGGCTGGAGAAACAATTTAGGTGACCAATTATAATTTTGCGCTCAAGCTCTTTGCTACTTCAGTCTGCTATTGACTTACAGCACCTTTTTTGCATTTCCATTTATACAAATGTTCATACTTATTCCATCATGCAACAAACTGAAACAATGTGTTCTTTTTTATTTTAGAACCCTGCCAGCTAAGAATGGTGATGGACTAAGCGGATCACATTCTACAACATGCAACACCAGTAAGCAATTTCTCTACTTTCACTTTCTTGAAATCTCTAGACTTTTCTTCACCGCACAGTAATGTTTAGGACAGTGGATAAAAAAGTGATGTCAAACTACTGCAATTATATAAACAGTTATGTGATTAGAAACAAACTCTTATTCCCAATTATCTTCCTTTTCTAATGAGTTGCTTACATGATATGACTTTTTTGCTGCAGTGTATGGTACGAGTATATGTACTTCTATAAAATTTGGTAAATCAGATTAATTCTGTGATTTTAATTTTTGACAAACATTCAAAATATTCATTCAAACATATCATGCAAAAAACAATAGAGCTTGTAGAGCGAGACCTTTGGATGAATTGTCCAAGAGGCTTTTACAAATATGTTTCGGTGGATTGCTTTGGTGTGTTGGCCAACCTACCAAGAACAGGCCGACCACCAAATTCAGCCTATATGCCAGTGGTTCCAAGCACTCCATATAATGTACATGCATCTCTTGTTACAGTAAATGGCAAATGCACAACTCAACTGTTGGAGACAGAACAAAAGTTGGAAAATGTAGATAACCTCTGCTTACAAAAATATATTTCTTAGAAAGGAGATTCAAATGTGTGGGACGACTTTTGCAACAATTATGTTCTGTACAGATGAGTGAACGTTTGGGCTACCTAAGTGCAATGCCAGAGGTCATGTCTGCTAAGTAAAACCTGTCCTGTGAGTTGAAGAACGTCATACAAAGTGTAAGATGGTAAGGTGATAGTCCACTATGAGTTCCACATTTTACCTGTGAGAATGTGATCAAGGTATGAGCTAATCTGCCAGAAAGCTGCAACAAGATGAACACTGTAACCTAGTGACAGTGACATAACTAGGGTATTTGGAGCCCAGGGCAAGATGGAAAACGGACGACGACGACCCCCCCCCCAACCCAGTATGTGCATGCATTAAAAAAAGTGGGAGCGAACACTGAAAATGGTGGCGTGTCAACATGACACACCACCATTTCTCATTGCTGTGGGAACATACCTTATGCACCTTAGTGCCCATTGTAGTAATGCCCCTTATGCAATGCCCCCTGTAGTAGTACCTATTATGCAGTGCCCCTTACATATATAACATACAGAGACACAAAACTTACCTGAATCCCCGCTTCTACACCCGCTGCTGTCCGCTCCTCCACTATGGGTACTATGGGAGAGACTGTGGTGCAACAGCCAATGAGAGTCTGTCTGACTCTCATTGGCTGCTAAAACAAAAACACTGTCACCAGGTAGTACACTCACTGTGTACTACCTGGCACTGGCAGTGGTGTGTTTGATTTACTGTGTAGTGCGGACCCGCACTCAGGGCCTAATTCATTATGGATCGCAAGTGCGAATTCAATAGCGATTTACGCACACAGTTCAACTACGATAGTATGCTAATCCATTGTGATCACTATGCCGTCGCAGCACTACACAGGGACGCTCACCTTACACACATCTGAAATATTTATCAAGACTGCAAAACCATCGGTACAATCTAGTACCATTGCAGCCTCACGCACACTTACACAAGCTCCGATCTTACTCCGAAATTGCTAACTCTAGCGCACGCTATCAGGCCTCAGGCTGCGCAGCGCATCGCAGTGGATAATTTAAGCACGCCCATGCAACGACATTGAAACTCACTGGCACGCCTGCGTTTCCCCCCCCCCCCCCCGTCACCACCCACAAACTGCATTTCTTGTCAATCACTCTGTGATGGGTCTGCATAGTCACTGCAGATCGCAATCGCAGTCCCGATCGCAGTGGCTGGTTCGCACAGTGCGATGCATGCGCAGTTCGCAACAATCGGCTGATTGCATGCTTATTAGCAACTGCGATCCTTGGTGAATCAGGCCCTCAGTGCGGTCCGCACTACACATGGAAATCATGTACCTGGACTGAACCGCCGGACCGATGGCGCCCGGGGAATGTGTCTCGGCCGACTCCCAAAACAAAAAAACGAGTTTACACGACCGAGTCACACCACGTGGGAACTGTCAGCCGGAGCCAATCAGCGGCCGCTGATTGGCTCTCGGGATGTGCCAGCTCTGTGCATGTTCCGTCAGCTGGCATTCGGGAGCTATCAGTATGTGTGGCAACACACATACTGAGAGCTGTTGCGTGGTTCGTGTAAACTCGTTTTTTTGTTTTGCCAAGTTCCAGGATTACTGTGAAGACCAGCGCCAGGATATAGATGAGTATGAATTTTTCTTTGCAGAGTCATTCATTAAGGATATTCTACTGGACAAGGGGACATCTGGTATAGGTAAGTATGTGAGAATGGGTAGGTGTGTTTAAAAAAATTAAACTGGACACGGTGTGTATGTGTTGTCTTTTTTTAACTATTTATTGAAGTGAAGTTACAGGTGCCGCATGTCTGCTGGCACTTGTTGTTCCACAAGTGTAAAATGGCAGGCATACTGGCACTTGTAGTTCCACTGTAAAACACAATAGTTTTTCATTATTTGCCCCCCCCCCACCCCCATTATCCCCATACCCACCAAACCAGGGGTATGGGGAAGAGCCCCAGGCTTCAGCGTAAGCCTGTGGTGCTCGGGAGGGAAGGGACCCTTCTTTGGGGGGTCCCCGACTCCCCCGAGATCACCGGCTTGCCCTGACCGATTTTTGGTGCTAATGCTTTGGACCTGGAGCCCTGGTGATTGGGTCTCTGGCCTGTTGCATTACACCCCGGTCGGTTGGGTCTGGTGCTGGCCTTAAATATAGGGGGATCCCCATGTTTTTTTTTACCCCTATAATTAAAACCAGAACTGGTCCCTGCAGCCTTGGGTTGGTTTCTAAACTACGGTGGAACCCTATACATTTTGTTCCCCATATGTTTAGAAACCACCACTGGCTGACAAGCCTGGGGCTGGTTTGGCTTTTGGGGGGGCCCTATGTCATTTTTTAAAAAATGTTGTACTTCTTTTTTTTTTTTACAGGTACAACACAATGGAAATTTTCGGCAAGTACTCCAGGGAACCCCCTAAACATGTGTAGACCTGGGGGATCACTATGGGTACCCCCATTTTTAACTCCTGAAGGAAGTCGGGGTTTCAAATAGCCGTGGCAGGTGCATTTTTGCAGAATTTAAAAAAAAATGCGTTTTGGGACTTAAAAATATGCTGGTACCCATTTTCATGTACCCAAAATTTGATTTTTGATTATTTTTAAAAACGAAAAAAATAAGCTAAGTGCTCTACTGCATCACTTCTTCAAAGTCGGGAATAAAAAACACCTGCCTCGGCTATTTAAACACCCGACTTTCTTTTGCAGCCAAAAATGGGGGTACCCATAGTGATCCCCCATGTCTGGACATCTTTAGGGGGGTCCTAGGATTATTTCCCGAAAATTCCATTTTTTTTAACGCTGATCCAAGTATCGCCGGGTCCCGTTTTCGCCGCGTTAAATTATCGCATCTCAGTTCAAAATGAATACGGGTCTTGGTCTGCTAACAAACCTAGAACCAAGTCCTGAGACAAACAGTTTTACTGATGGCCATTCTGCCCACCCAGTGGAGGCTGTGGTGCCCGGCTGCTACTTTGCAAGACCATTGGTTCAATTCTACTTTCTGCTAGCTTTATGGGAATGGCAGGAAAATCTCTTGAAATAACTGAAACCAGCAGGATCATACACTGGGCTGAACAAAATGTTCAGACTGTATTGCCAGTCCATTCCAGGGGTGGAAAACCGGGAGGATGATTGCTTCAGCTGACATGTCCTCTTCTAACCAGACACCTTTTGTGGAGAGGTGGCAGCCCACTTGACTACAAGGTGGAGCGTTTCTGCTCAAGGACCACAGCTCTGTAGGTCTTCCTTATCGATGGAATTTTGTGTAATTTCAGAGCAATTTTCCATTTAATTGTATGGTTTCCTTCAGTGATGTTGCTTCAAGGCATTCTGAAAAAGGTAACACAATAAGGTCAAGGTGCTGTTAGAAGCACCAGACTGGCCAAGATGGTCATAAAAAAATGGACATTCTCAGAATGTCAGTAGGCCAATTGTGATGTATTCCTCAAAGATGGGAAACGTTAACCCAGAAACCATGAATCATGCACAGAGATGGAAAACTTGTTTCAGTGAAGAATTATCATGGGGTCTGGAATTTTTGTCAGAAGGTGTGATAGAGCAAGATTTCCAGCTACTTCTTTTGGAGTTTTTTTTTTGCTTGGATAACTTTTTAAAATTTACTTCCTTTTAAGGTTCAACTTGTTATCGTCCAGAAATTATTATTTTTTAAATATATGGCATATGTTCCACCACAATTCAAGTTCTCCAGCATCCCTTTGGAACTTGAAGTTAGTGCTGATGACATTATAACAATCTAATTTTTGGACCGCTTGATTCAGTGGTGTTAGAATTGCTCCCATGGAAAGTGTTTTCTTCTCTTCGCTAATTCCATGACACGGAGAGTGTCAGAACTATGAGCACTGTCTTGCAAGCCTCCATTACTGATCTATGTATCTTTAAGATAGGTCAGTTCTTCAAACAAAACCACTTGGTTCCCAAGTACCAATTAAATCAAGAGATTGTAAATCCAGCACTTGGTTGTAATCAGTCTGTGAAGGAAGAGTTCTTTAGTCAAAGCATGTTGTTTGAGTTTGGAAGATCTATCTGACAAGGGCACCATATGTCATAAATTTGAATGGTATTTTCATCCTCTGGTTTGAATGCAGACTAATCCCTTTGTAGGCATCACAAAGAATGCTAGATGAATCACATAGCAGTAGCAAATCCCATAACTCACATCATGAATGCCCATTCTACCGGATCGGGGAGAATCTTTATGGGCGGCATTGGTGCTTCGGATGAGCAGCTGTGTCTTGCATATTTTCACAAAATGTTATAATTTCATTGTTAATCACTAGTGAAATGGACCCAGCCTATGCTTGGTCGCCTCAGCCTGCCCACGTCCTGCCCCATCCCACCCCTGCTATACTTACCCCTTTGTTACCGGTGCAGTGGTACTCCTATGGTTGCCTATCCTGTCACCATTGTGGGAGCCATTGGATGGGGTGTGGTAGGGGGTAGCACACATGACTGAGACTGGACAGAGTGCTGCCACTTATTACCTAGATTAAAATATACACAAGTGATGGCAAACAATGACCTTTAATGCCATAATATTGGATAATTATAACAGCAGATTGATATTGATTGTGCCTTATAGGATTGTTTACCATTATGTGAAATTACAGATATAATGGTGTTATATTTTGTCTTCCTGTTTGACCCACAGCATCTAATGGGAAGTATCTTTGCCCTAAGATCTACTTCAACCATCGTTGTTTCTCAGGCCCTTATCTGAACAAAGGGAGGATAGCAGAATTACCAAAATCTGTGGGCCCAGGCAGCTGTATATTGGTCCTTAAAGAGGTAAAGATTGATTTGAAGGGACCCCTATCACATTACTTGTAGAGAGACACCTCTCTGCAGCAGTTGTTAATTTTATGCCCCATAATAGTGCCCTAGTACATTTTCTGAACCATAGACAGGGGTGTAGTGTTTAGCCATGGTGCCAGGAACATGTATGTGCTACTGCGCCCCCACCCCCCAAGTGTGCCAGGTAGGGGGCGTGTCCAGCATGTAGAGGCAAATTAAAGGGAAATAAAAGTAAACATTAGGGGCAGTATCAAACTGGGACATGGAGGGCTAGATATATTCCAACCCACTAAAGTAATTCCACCAATTAAAAATAAACCACACAGTAGTGCCCACAATTCATGTTATGCCACACAGTAGTGCCCATTATTCACATTACATCACACTGTAGTGTTTTTTTATTCATGTTGCGCCACAGTAGTGCCCCTTATTCACATTGTTACAAAATAATGGCAACAATGCACGTAATGCCACACTAGTGCCATTAATTTGCGTTATGCCACAGTTTGGGCTATTTTTTCACATTATGCTACACAGTAGTCCCCACATTTCATATTATGCCACAGTAATGTCCATAGTTCACATTATGCCTTATACAGAGATCAGTGCGTCCTTGCTGGGGGCGTGGTGTGGGACGGAGCCACAAGCGCCGCTCTGTCCACACCATGCCCCTTTTCTGGAAGCACTGATCTCTTTGTGTTTCATGCTCCGCTTTGCAGGTGCTCTGCCCTTCGTCATATGGCTGATTTCCAGCGCCCTGGCCAGAGCAGGTGCTCCACTGGAGCCACCCTCACCATTCCCATGACCATAGGAGTGCCCTAGTTTATTTTATGAACTTTAGTAATGCCCTAGTTCACATGTAACATTTTAGGGCTGCCAGTACACTTTTTATATCACATGGTACATCCAATTCACATTATCGCATAGTGTCCCCAGTTCATATTATGCCACACAATAGTGCCTCCTGTTAATATGAAATAGGGCACTGTAATTTAGCACAATATTATGTAACCGTGTCCTCCAGTTCATGTTATACCACATTACAAAGAGCAGGTCAGATTATGCCATATTATAGTGCCCTCAAATTCAGATTATGCCAGTTCCCAGTACCACCATCCCTGATGATGGAATGTCAGCCCACTCAGGCTGAGCATAGATCAGATTCAATTGCTTAGCAGGCAAATCCTGGATATTAGTATGCAACTACAGTACATAGCCTGGGCCCCCCTAAGCCTCTGGGGCCCATAGCAATGGCACCCTCTGCACCCACTTTAGCTACTCCCATGCGAGTGTCGCTAGAAATTTTGTTAACCTTTTAGTATTTTCAGATCTTTACCCAAATCCTAAAAACTCATAGGGATTACAGACATTTTTAGCACCACTGTAAATGTGTGGAGTGTTTTTATTTTATTTTTTGTCAGAGTTTTCAGGATGGCATCATACATAGTATGCTGTGTTTTATTTTACTACAGGTCCTATCTTTAGTAATTAATGCTGCTTACAAGCCCAGCCGGGTTTTACGTGAACTTGAATTACAGGACGAACCATCATGGCCCCAACTTGCAGAGACACTGAAAGCAAAGTAAGCATTTTCCCTTGTACTCCTGTGTGTATTGCTACATATTCTCTGTATTTCCATAGAGGTTATGCGGCCCAGCTTTTTTCAGCCTCATAGGTTGAATAGGTTGCAAATACCTATAACACATGGTATAAATTATTTTACAGAGATAGAATTTATAATTTTGTTATTAGTGATGCATGAGGCTAGAGATCCCTAGGATACTGTTTCCCTGTGTGTCTAATTATCCCCTGGACATCCTGACCTGCTATTGCTGAATATTTTCCAGTACTCAAGGTTGAGAACCAGTAGCTTATAGAATAAAGGCCCCCCATACATCAGCAATCGATTGTGGCAATTCTGCAATTTGCAGATGATTGTATAAAAAAAATCTGCAATGTATGGGCTTCACAGATTGCAACAAAAAAAGTGATTGGAATTGTTAAATGAGATTGTCCAACATGTTGGATTTCACAGATGTATTGGGGCTGTAGATTGCTAGTGTATGGAGATGATCAGCAGATTTGCAGACCGTTACTAGTAAAAGGATGGGCCTTTCAAGATTGGCAGATCTGTGTTTGATGAAAATGATCTGTAAATCACTGTAATGATCGTTTATGTATGGGCGCAGATTGCTAGATTGGGAAATCCTAACATCGGGCAATTGTTCAATTGTGGTTTTCAGATTGCTGATGTATGGGGGCCTTAAGTTAAACCAAACCATTGGCTGTTTGACAGATGGAAGTTGAGTTTGCCAGCTTTACATATCTCGGCTATGTTATTTTTTATTTTCTTTCCAGGTATAAAGGAAAAACCTATCGTGCAACGGTGGAGTTGGTGAGAACATCAGATCAGGTGTCCGAGTTCTGTCGGAAAACCTGCATCAGGCTGGAATGTTGCCCAAATTTGTTTGGACCACTTATGGTTCTTGACCAGTGCTCTGAAAACTGCTCGGTGCTAACAAAGACCAAGTACAGTAAGTATTAGTACATTATCATACCCTCCTTCAAGAAGTTTAGACACCTAAATTGGTACATATGTTTATAATATTAATAATTCACAGAAAATGGTGGAAACAAAGCCTGTTACATCTAGGCGCCCCATTTCTTTTTACAAATTTGTATTATTATCTTACTTATACCAAATGTCCATAGTACCCCTTACAGGAAAAGAAGAAAAAAAATACACACTATCAAAAAGTTTAAAACCAACCTTCCCAAGAGTTTTTGTAAGATCCAAATACAAAAAAATTATGAAATCTTCTGGTAATACCCCTTTTTTCAAGATTCCTCCAAAACGAGAAATACAGTATAGTCAATAAGTGGTAATTATTATTTTAATGTTACTAAATTGCCAGTGTTCCTGTTTACAGATACTTGTTGCAGTCAATAACAGTAGGCGTCATTATTATTATTATTTTCAATGTTTTCAGCCCTCTGCTGGTCCATTTTTTTTTTTCTTTTGTCTTGTGCTTTGAAGATGCTACTAATTGTGTGTGACCTAACTGGACAGACCCAACCAGCTGTATGACAGCTCCTATATCAGATTGTTATTCTACTGTCACGTTTTACACCTGTTCATGCATATGTACACAATGTAGTTGGAGAGTGAGTACTATGCAAGTCTGCAAAGAAAATCTAGTGTGAAATTGCCTTGCGAATGCCCAGGAAACAGATCCACGCATACGCACCATGTAGATTTGCATGAATGTGGCGTTTATGCCAGCTTGCACCAGGAGAGACGAGAAGGGGTGGTTTAACATAGGCTTATTGTAGGAATGTGTTCAACCAATTGCAGGAACATGCACAATGGAACACAGATGCTTATATTCTATACTGTATATATATATATATATATATATATATATATATATATATTTTTTTTTTATTTATATTTTTTTCATATGAATGAGAATATTTGTTTCTGCTATATTAGCAAGGTTTTAATGATGCATAATGATGAATCCATATTTTGCCAGCAAAAGAATTGGTTAAAACATGATCATAAGTGGGTACAGGGATGGAAGATGTACAGCCATGGCCAAAAGTTTTGAGAATGACACAAATATTGGTTTTCACAAAGTTTGTGGCTTCAGTGTTTTTAGACCTTTTTGTCAGATGTTACTATGGTATACTGAAGTAAAATTACAAGCATTTCATAAGTGTCAAAGGCTTTTATTGACAATTACATTAAGTTTATGCAAAGATTCAAAATTTGCAGTGTTGACCCTTCTTTTTCAAGACCTCTGCAATTCGCCCTTGCATAATGTCACTAAAGCATCCTGAGACCATTCGTGTGTGGGGTTGCTTCTCAGCTAAAGGGAGTGGGCTCACTCACAGTTTTGCCTAAGAACACAGCCATGAATAAAGAATGGTACCAAAACATCCTCCAAGAGCAACTTCTCCCAACCATCCAAGAACAGTTTGGTGACGAACAATGCCTTTTCCAGCATGATGGAGCACCTTGCCATAACGCAAAAGTGATAACAAAGTGGCTTGTGGAACAAAACATCGAAATTTTGGGTCTATGGTCAGGAAACTCCCCAGACCTTAATCCCATTGAGAACTTGTGGTCAATCCTCAAGAGACAAGTGGACAAACAAAAACCCACAAATTCTGACAAACTCCAAGCGTTGATTAGGCAAGAATGGACGGCCATCAGTCAGAATGTGGCCCAGACGTTGATTGACAGCATGCCAGGGAGAATTGCAAAGGTCTTGAAAAAGAAGAGTCAACACTGCAAATATTGATTCTTTGCATAACCTTAATGTAATTGTCAATAAAAGCCTTTGACACTTATGAAATGCTTGTAATTTTACTTCAGTATACCAAAGTAACATCTGACAAAAAGGTCTAAAAACACTGAAGCTGCAAACTTTGTGAAAACCAATACTGTACTTGTCATTCTGAAAACTTTTGGCCATGGCTGTACAGTGTCTACATAGACGGCCAATAGGTCGACACCTGATGGTTCAAAAAGTAGACAGCTTAACCCTAAACCTCATCCTAAGCATAAAAATCATGAAAAACTATGTCTACCTTTTGACCCTGTCTTCCTTTAAACAATATCGTTATCGTTCAGTCCTTCACTATGTGCTCCTTAAGACTTTCATTGATTGTGACGGTGATGTTTAAAACCTTTCATTTTTGCTCATACAAGTAAAATGTGCTGAATGATGTTGGACAAATCCTGGCAAATATGGAATTTTGGTTTGTCTAACACTTATAAACAGTAGTGTTGCTGCACTGTCTTGTGTTTGTTTTGCTAAAAAGAAAAATCCAAATATATCTTTTCAGATGCTGGCCAAATAGTATGATGGTTTATAACTTGCACTATTCTCTTTACTGTATAGCCCATTATTATGGAAAGCGTAGAGGGCGAAACCTTAACAACCCAACCGGCATATTACGCAGCATAGAGGCGGCTTTGAAGAAACCTGCTAAGAAGAGAAAGAGGAGGAAACATTTCTTTGTCCACAAGAAGAAGCGGTCATCTAACTCTGTGGATAACACACCTGCAGGAAGCCCCCAGGTATTTTCATTTTTTTAGGAGGGCAGATTGCAACAATCTGCGCTAATGCGATTATCAATTAGACTAAGAGTAAGAAATATATATTAATGTCAGAATATGGCAAAGCTAACAATATATTTTAGAACAATCTGTGTCCCTCCCAAATAATATCCCTCCCCCTCCTTATCTGCCCTCACTGGCTCCTTAAGTTTACACAGACCGGTAGGAATGCGATTACTAATCCTGTGATCACATGCCTCCTGCACCCCATGGAGCTCATTCGCTGTGACAGATCGTGTGACCACAAAGGGCACCCTGTTACAGCTACAAATGTGTCCTCATACACTTATGCTTTTTGCGTCATCCGGTGCGAGATGCCTGTCATGCAGGGCCGATGCTACCATTAGGCAAACTTAGGCATTTGCCTAAGAGCACCGGCCTCTTCAGGGCGGTGGTGTGGACGGCACATAAGTGCCGTCCACACTATACTACTAGGAACAAACACACAGCCGCCGGCGCCAGCAACTGTGTGTTTGTTTTAGCAGCTGATGAGAGTCAGACAGACTCTCATCGGCTGCTGCGCCCACTGCCGGAGCCGGGCTGCCATCTTCCGGCTCCTGCAGTGGCTGATGGGAGAGATGTCATGACTTCTTTCCCATCATGCAGAGCGGGCCGGCCCGGGAGGATGCCGGAGCGGGGATTAAGGTAAGTGGTGGTTTTTGTTTTTTTCGTGTGTGTCTGGCTGGGGAGGCGCGAACGGACTACTACTGGGGGTACTACTAGGGGCACTGTTGGGGGTACTAGGGGGACTACTAGAGGCACTGCTAGGGGGACTACTAGGGGCACTGCACACTGGTGGGACCACTACTGGGGGACACTGCACAGAGGGGGACTACTGTTGGGGGGGGCTGCTGGGGCGGACTACTACTGGGGGCACTACATAGAGGGGGGATTACTGCTGGGGGGCTATTACTGGGGGCACTGCACTGGTGGGATCACTACTGGGGGCACTGCATAGGGAGGGATTACCACTGGGGGGGGACTACTACTAGGGGCACTGCTGGGAGAGGGTTGCTACTGGGGGGCTTACTACTGGGGGCACTGCATCGGGGTGACCACTACTGGGGGCACTACATAGGGAGGGTTACTACTGGGGTCACTATATAAGGGGCACTACTACTGGGAGCACTGCATGTGGGAACCACTACTGGGGGCAATGTATAAGGGCTTGTGTAGCTATCAAGGGTGGGGGCAGGGGGGGAGGATGGGGGGGCTGGTGCAGGAAACCTTGCACCAGCCCTGCTGTCGTGGTTTAGTTGCTTAGTCACGGGTAGCGATTACTGTGCTTGTGTACTTTTTCCTGAATTTTTCCAACACACGGTCTCATTTATCAACGAGTTTTATCACTCACACAGAATGATAAAACCCGTTGTGTATGATAATGGTACTCCAGCCAATCAGCTGCCAAATGTCATCTATTTGAAACATGACAGGATGGAGCACCATTTATCATACGCAACGAGTTTATCACTCTCTGGACCAGATGTACTAAGCTGTGAAAAGTGATATATTGGAGAGTGAAAAACTACAAGCTAATCAGCTGCTGTAATTTTTCAAACACAGCCTGTGGCATGACAGTTGGGAGCTGATTGGCTGGCAGTTTATCACTCTCCACTTTATCACTTTTCACAGCTTAGTACATGAGTGACAAAACTTGTTGATAAATGAGGCCCTTCATTTGCTATTAGTGTACTATATACTAAGCCTTTAAAAGAGATAAAGGGGACGGAGATAAAGTACCAACCAATCAGCTCCTGTCATTTTTCAAACAGCCTGGAAAGTGACAGGAGCTGATTGGTTGGTACTGTATCTCCATCTACTTTCTCTCTCCAAGGCTTAGTACATAGACCCCTAAAGGAATTTGTATAAAGTAGCATTTTTAGGAAAAAGTCCCATGGTGTGGCTAAGTCCATGGTGTGCTAAATGGGCTTTAGCACACCATCTTTTATTTATTTTTTTTAAGTTTAAATGTAAATCTAGTGCTATTTCTGGGCGGATAAGGGGATAATAGTCATGGGAGCGTAAAGATGGTTGCACACTATACGATGTATCGTTCGATATATCGTTCTGACAGTGTATACCCGATTCCTTGTTCCCATTGGTCATTCATTGCATCTTCCCATCTGCTGTCCTGCATATCAGATGGGACGATGCAATGAACGACGCGGCGCTGTTACATGCAGCATGTAACAATTCATTGCACAACTATACGCCGGAATGTACAGTGTGTTTAGCGATCGCGATGTATCGTTAAACCGGTCGCTGCATCACACTATCGTATGGTGTGTAGCAGCTTGAACTGTACTTTGAAGGCTTCCGATTGTGAGCGATAGCTCAGGAACACCATCTATATGAAATTAGATCGGATGGGGAACCTTTTTTCTGCCGAGGGCCATTTTGATATTCACGGGCCCGGTGCAGGCCACGCCCCCTCCGTGTGATGTTACACGGGGATGGGTCCACAATCTCCAGTGATTACAGCAATGCCTGGAGCATCCTGAGGATGCTCTGGGGAGCTGTAAGGGCAGCAGTTTGACAGTCTGAAATGTCCTAAGAATGCTCCAGGCGGCACTGCTGCATAGATTCTGGCTGCAGGGTGCCATTATAGGCCCCCTGCTATCCAGATGAGGCTAGTGGAAATAAGCTCCGAAGGCCAGACCAAATGATTCCAGGGGCCTTATATGGCCCCTGGGCCTGAGGTTCCCCATCCCTGAATTAGATCATTGCTGAATTCCATCCACATAAAAATATTGATGATGTATCTGTTCTTCTGCAGGGAAGCGGTGATGAGGATGAGGAGGAGGAAGAAGAGGACTATTCCCCCAGTGAAGAGAGTGTCCAAGGACACCAAGAGGGTTCAGAAATTTCAGGAAAAGGATCCTCGTCAGCCTCACCTACCCGTAGCGAACAATCACTGACTTATGAAAAGAAAAGGAAGCCCTGGTTCATTGATGGTGACAAACTTCTTACAGCTAAGGTATTACAGAGAGTCATCACAATGACAGATCCTAATGGGGATCATGGAAATGGAAGAAGATTAAACTACTTAAAAAAAAGAATGATAAAGATAACTATACTCAACAGTGGCAAACGCAGCATTTCTAAAGGGGGGTTTCCAAATACTTTATTTTAGAGTGAGTGTGTCCAGTCCATGAATAATTAGCACTTAACCAGCTTTATGGTATGCAAGACTCAGCAAGTATATCTTTTTCTAAAAACATTTTTATTGGTTTAGCTATCTGCAAGCATCTAAGGCAGAGGTTCCCAAACGCGGTCCTCAAGGCACCTTAGTAGTTCAGGTTTTAGAGAGATCCATGGTTGAACACAAGTGGTTAAATCAAATTCACCGAGGTACTAATTAAGTCACCTGTGGTCAAGCATGGATTTCCTTAAAACCTGGACTGTTAGTGTCTTGAGGACTGAGTTTGGGAACCTCTCATCTAAGGCAATGTTGCATAAGGATTGTAACACATTCAGTGCTAACTTGCAGGATATTCGTATTGAATTGCGGGAACCCCTGACCCTGAATGGAAGCCCATTGGACTGGAGCATCACTGATGTAGTAGAGTACATCAAATCCACAGACTGTGCTCACCTGGCAAAACTTTTTCAAGAACAGGTGAGGTCCCTCTCATTAATTAAGATTTTTATTGGTAAATCATCAATATTCCATAATTTGGGTTTCTACAGATGTGTCCACATACATCTTACCTTCGTGCGCTACAAGTCACATTAAACATAACGCGTGAGCGCCGTGTGCCTCTGTAGTGCAGAGCGTATTTTTGTGCAACTCTTTACCTTCAAATGCGTCTTTCTTGCAAAACGATGCGAATACGTCGCTTCTGCTGATTAAAATTATATGCGCCATGCCTACATTCTGTGTGCAACGGCCGGTGTATCTGCATTCAAAATGCTACATTACAGTGTCAGCAGCCGTGACACTAACGTACAGATGTGTCCACAGACATTTATCTTCCATGCGCTACAAGTCGTGCCACACAACGCGGGAGCTCTGTGTGACTTGTTAGCGCTGAGCGTCTTTTGTGTGACTTTTACCTTCAAATGCATCTTATTCGCACAACGATGCAAATAGATAGCACAAGCAGCTTCTGGTGATTAAAATTATATGCAGCATGCCTATTGTTCTGTGAGCAAAGGCTTTCAAAATGTGACGAAGATCCTAGATGTTTCATCTGATTTACACCAAACCCAGACTGATTATTTTGTAATTGTTGGGTGAATATTATAGGCAAAACAGAGGCACGGCAATGGGCGCAAAGTTTGCGCCCTCTTATGCCAGCTTGTTTCTAGCTTTCTACATGCCATAAGTAACCATCATGGCAAATGGATTTCAAATATCCCGGGGGGGACAAGGCTGGAGAATAAGACGTAATTGTTCCAGAGAGAGTGACTTTAAAATACAGTCTGAAAAATGAATGACCAAATTAGAGAACTATCCAACGGATTTGCTTATAAGAGGCTAGTTGTATGAGGACCCATCTGTAGCATATTGCGAGGTGATACATCGGCACGAATTGACGCTCAGCGCTAATGAGTCATGCCACAGCATGGTATGACTTAAGGGCTGTTTAACGCGCAAGGAAGTAAGATGTATATGGACACATCTGTATATAACCAATGGATGCTACAGGCAGCACTGCCACAGTGATACTGGCTTCAGGGTGCCATCCCAGAAGCAGGGGCATTAGGGTGGCGATGGTGCCGCCCAGACAACCTTGTGCTCTGTGTGCGCCACACCTCTAAATTAGGGAAGGACCTGCCTACTGGCCCCAGGTCATATAACTTGCACCCAGAGTAGACCCCACTGTAGTGTGCAGAGCAGCAATCCCTCAATTTTCCCTATATAAATTCTGCAGAAGGCCATCTGTCAGGTGATATGCTCAGAAGGCTGGCGCAGGAGATCACAGTTTCATTGTGCAAGAGTGATTGAGATCTTCTGCGCATGTACCATCTTTCAGAAAATATCATCAGAAAGATGGCTACTGGAAGCTATGAGCAGGAGGCAATGCACAGGCCCCTTTCCCCACTCCCCCCTCTGATTATTGTGCATTAGTATGTAGTGCTGTCATGAAGGGCAATCAAGATAACCTGTTAATGACTGAATGCTTTCTTTCTTAATGCCTTAAACCATGAATGCTTTTAAAGATATTACTTTGTTGTGTTTACATTTCATTTTCTCTTTCCTCCTTCCAGGAAATTGACGGGAAGGCACTGCTGTTACTCAACCTGCCTGCTGTTCAGGACTGCATGGATCTCAAGCCTGCCATGGCTATTAAATTGTGCTATCACATTGAAAGAGTAAAGCTGGCATTTTACCAAAGTTTCTCTAGCTGAAAGATGTCATGCTGTAGGAGAATGGACGTAGAGCTGCCGGGCCTGGCCTTAAGTGATTTGCACTTTTTATAGAGTCGTCGTTTTGTTTACATGTCCTCATGGAAACTTCCATCCACACCTTGAGAATGGGGAGGTAATCTTGGGATATTCCTTTGCTACCTAATTAAGATTATATTATATAATATGTCAATATAACACCTTTTACTGGCTTACATTTAAGTTACGTCTGTGATATGCTTCAAGGAGAGCAGGGTAACCAACTCCATGGTTGTAATAAGCGCAAAACAATAAGCACAAAATAAGAAAAGAAAAGGTACTTGGTAACCAATCAATATTTATCTAATCAAATTAATACAAGTCAAACTAATGAGTTTAAGTTACTGTATGTTTCTCAATTGCTATCATTGTCAGAAGTGTATAAACTAAAATTTTACATGTTTAGTTAATAGGTTTCTTGTGTGGTAATGTTTTTGTATAGTAAGTCTCCCTTTTTAATGTGCTTATTATTGGAACTTCATTTTTTTTTTACTATTGTTTCTTAGCAGGCCCACAAATGTAGATTATTAAATTTAAACATTTGATAGTGTTAAATGATTATCGATTCATAAAAAAAGGAGTCAGCATGTAATTTTGTCATGAGTTTGCTAATCATTAAATTCAGTAGGAAGAATTCTATAACTAGAAGTAACTGTCACATAAAAAAGTACACCTAACACAAAAACATTCTGTACTTTACCATTTCCCCACAAAAGGTGTCTACAAAGTAGTGCGTCCATATACCATCACTTTTTATAATATGATTGATAAATCTTCATAGAACAAGTTATCTATGCAACTTTTTTTATTACATTACAATAATGTAGTACTTGCAGCCTATTCATAGCATGCAGCTAAGAGAAACTATTATACCTCTATATCTTCTGTAAAGGAACTGATCACACACCTTGCAGTATTGCAGGCAATATCTGCAAGATGGCCTGATGTTACGTGTGTGACCGCACAACTAGCACAATATGATAATCATCCAATTGCAATTATGAAACCTTATCAGACATGCCTGGAAATATATATAATATATACCTATACACACTTGTACACTGTGAACTTGAAATGCATCATTGATGACAGGTCGTGCCCTATAAGCATAAAACAGAGAAAGTTATTACTTTCCCTGTAAGACTAAGAGGAAATGTTAAAGCAAGCATAGGTCATACATGCAGGTTATTCACATGCATTTTGCATATTTGCAATTGTTTCTATGCAAATACATAGTACATGAAAAGTCACAATGTAATAATAAAACCTATTAAATAATAAGGTGGGCATATTGTTAGTGGGTTGAAATCAGTGCCTGCAGATCGCATAAAATGAATTTATTACAATGAGGAAGTTTGTGTTACATTATCTGCTGTAAACAATTAATGCTACAGTAAAAAACCATTGTTGGCCATGCCTGTTGGCAGTAATGTTCAATTATAACAGAATAATAACAGAAATTTGCTAAATAATTAATTGAAAATGAACACATAATTTTAATCCAGAGGTACCATAACAATAAGGTTTGCCAATACTAGGTACAGTATATTATGGTTGAGTATAACTGCAATTTAAGAGGGTGACCAAAAAAATAAATGTATTAGGCTCTATATACCATAGCACTAATATGAAGGGAGCTATAAGTACAAGTAACATACACATAATGATTATTTAAGCCAGTTTAAATGGTTACTTGACACAACAAAAGAAGATTGCCCTTACCACTGTAAATGCTGGTGCTTTTTTTTTTTTGCCAACCCATTAGGGTTAGGCACTAGGAGGGGGGGTGCTATAAGGTGTATGCACCAGTGTTCTTAGGGAATTCAGTAATGTATTGGTCATATAGGAGCAGCTCAGCTTGCGAGGCGTCCACTCTCGCGTAGTTTGGCGTAATGGTATTAGGTTTTTTAAGCCAAGCGCTACACTGGGTGCGTGGTACATATATTCGTGGCCCCCTTGGTGATCAAGAATGAATGAAATGCAGAGGGAAAGGTGTAGAATACGATATCTTTATTGTATTTGGAGTCACAATGCTCCTGGTTAGGCTAAACACTTAACTTCCTGGAATGATTAAGTGGGGAAAAGTCACCTGGTGTAGTACGCGAGGTGTGTAAGTAGTGTTCTGATAGGGCAGCATCCCCTGCCCCCAGGTGCACCAACTTACCCTCCGTGTTCTTTGTGCACACCTCCTGGTGTGCGGTATCTACTCCTAGTCGCTGGTGTCCTGCGCCTCTCCTCCTGTGCTGACTGGGAAGCAGGTAAATACTGCCTGGCCGCAAGACTTCCGGGTGCCGTGTTCTCGCGAGATCATGCGGTGCCCGGGCTCAGCGATCTCGGTAGCGGCTCCACTCTGTCTCAGCCGAAGAGACTTCAGTGTCCTTAGCAGGGTAGTGGATGGGTGTGTGAGTAATGTCAGTGTGTCTCCAACGCGTTTCAGCCTGTATAGGCCTATGTCAGGGGCCCGCTGCAGAGATCGCTGAGCCCGGGTGCCGCGACAACACCCGGAAGTCTCACGGCAAGGCAGTGTTGCCAGCTTCCCAGTCAGTGCAGGAGGAGAGGCGCCGACATCGCTAGAGGTGCAGGACACCAGCGACCAGGAGAAGACCGGACGGAGGACACTGCACACCAGGAGGTGTGCACAAAGGACGCAGAGGGTAAGTTGGTGCACCTAGGGGCACAGGACGCCGCCCCACCAGAACTCTACTTACACACCTCGCATACTACAAACGGTGACTTTTCCCCACTTAATCATTCCAGGAAGTTAAATAATATGTGTATTACTCACATTCACCCAGCCTAAGCAGTAATAACTTTTCAACATACTCGTTTCTTTTGTCATTTGACTTTATATACAGCGCTACAGAGACACACACGTTATCTGATTCTAATCAGCAATTCCCTACTGGACTAAGGATTTAGGTTAATCAGAAGCATTGTGACTCCAAATACAATAAAGATATCGTATTATACACCTTTCTCTCTGCATTTCATTCATTCTTGCTCACCAAGGGGGCCACGAATATATGTACCATGCACCCAGTATAGCGCTTAGCTTAAAAACCTAATACCACTAGGAGGAGGGGGGGTTAGGCACTGGGGGGGAGGTTAGGTTTAGGCAGCGGGGAGGGAGGTTTAGGATACTGACCAACAGATGTCTGTATACTAACCCTGACTGGATTCTGGCATATTTCAAGTACATTCTATAAACTAATAGGTAGAATATTTTTTTTTTTGCTACGGGCAACTTTTCTACTCTTTAGAAGGCTTGATACATCTCCCCCAGAATATGTGGTTTCTCTCCATGGGAATTTGACCTTTTGGTTATTTTTAAATCAAAGTTTGTATTGCTGCCCTAAATTTCAATCTCTACCACAACAAAAATGTACCCAAAATTGCCAAATTAAACTCTTGCAACACTTACACTGTGTAACCCAACAAGGCATACAATTCTGAAAACTAGAAACCCCACTGCATTACCTGAGGGTGACCCCTGTATTTTCTGACACAAGTTGGGGAAGATCTGGGCATTAGAGTGTGCCCCAATCCCCCCCCCCCTCTCCCCATTTCATAATATAAACACCAAACTGAGACAAAAACGAAGGGGAATGAGGTTGCCCACTAGTTCTTTCATGCCAGCATGGGAGATTGAGGGCACTTTGTGCTCTCACCCATCTCTGGAAAAGGTTTTTTGCAATGTGTGGAGTTTTTGTCTGCTGATCAAGAGCAATAACTACTCTCCTCTCCTCTTTCAAATGAGGGTGCTTATGAATTTATCAGAGAGATGATGAATAATACCATACCCGTCTTCTGTACTGTAGCAGGTTATTATCTGGTGATTACACTGATCCCCAGACAAAAAGTCATAAGGAAGACTCCCCTCTTTCAAACGAGGTACCCCAGGTTTGTAAGTGCACTTAAGGTTTTTTTCTGTAGTGTAGAGTCACACCCTCCTTCTCTGTGATATCATTGCAGTGACCCTTAGTGATGTAGCTACAGCACAGCCTGTACTGCCACCCCCCCCACTGTTAGCAATTACTGGTGGGTCTAATAAGAATGTTTTTTACTTTTTTGATGAGCTTAAGTGCTGCAGGCGAGGGACTCCTTCAGCATGTAAATTAAAAATGCTGAAAAGACTTGTCCTTTGCATTCAAGGGGTTAATCAATTGTTGATTAGTAGAGCATTAACGCATGTCTTGCCACTATTTTTACTTTTATATCCATAATGACTTATTTATTTAGCTTTTTTTTAGGCTTTTTTTTCCCTCTGAACTGTATAAATTGTTATTTTCTCAATTGAAACGAGAATCATGTGCATTTCAAATTCTTTATTTTCTTTTTTTTTTTTGTTTAGATAACTGAAATTAAGTGTTTGCATTTATTTATTTTATTTTAATTATGCACTTTTGGGGTTTATTGTCATGTATTTCAAAAGTGTAGACAAAACTGTGTATTTTTGCCCTTGCCTTGACCGGACCAGATAATGCAATTTTTCCTGCAGCATAGTGCACTATGAGCTATGTTAATGCCTGTGAACACTGCACACATTTTACAGTAAAATATTTTCTGTAGCAAAAATAAACTAATACATTCAACCCAAGTCACTAATAGAGTAACAATTATTTGAGAGTTTTTTTGTATTGTTTATTTTATGTATATAAAATGTACAAACTAAAATAGATTCATATGGACTTGATTACCTGACACCTCTTTTGTTTGTAATAAATTTGTAATATTTTACGATTCTGTGTTAGCATTTTTTTTATTTCATTTTGAAGAGTCTGCCAAAACGAATCCACTTGTACTCACCTTTGTAATACAATGGTCATCATGTGTTACTGAAGATATGCCCATTATTGTCTGAACAATGGAACTGTACTTATAGCGGGTAGGCCGACCTATCTGACGATTAGTAAGTGTATACACCGCTACCAATTCGTCTGCCCGATGTGCCGGGCTTGACAGCTGAAATGGATGGGCATTTAAATTGCCCACCCAGTTTAGCTGTCAATCACCGCCGAGTCCTGCAGCATGTGTACAGGCGATTGGCGGGTCATCCGTATACACCAGCAGATGACCGATATATCTTTCAGATTTATCGGCCATCTGCTGTGCTGCACAGCAGATCGGATAAGTCTGAACGTCGTTCACACACATCCGCTGTACGCAACCAGCGATGCACTATAGATATATCGCCCGTTCAATGAAACGTGCAATATATCTATCAGTGTGTACCCAGCTTAAGAAACCAGTGACAATAATGGTCCAGGGTGGCTCCCAAATGGCTGTCTTACTTTGATGGGTTCACTTTAAATGAGGTCCATAATATGCTCCTTATGTCTATAGGAGTTTCCATTAAAGTAGGGTGCAAATTTATGGCCCAAATGTAAAAATATAGCAACAAAATTACAATGTTATCCAGGTGTCTGAGCCAAATACAGTGTGAATCCAATGCCTGCAGTGATGATGCACAATAATTAAGCAGTATAACTCACCAGCTCCAGATTTAGGAGAGCGCTAGTGAAGCTGCACCTGCAGTGGGATTTGTCCATCAGAAGTGCACAAGCCTGGAGCCACCAGTGTAGATCACTGCCTGAAGTTATAGAAAGAGTTCTGTTTGACAGCCATAGTTATAGAAAGAGTTCTGTTTGACAGCCATGGCCAAAAGTTTTGAGAATGACACAAGTATTGGTTTTCACAAAGTCTGCTGCTTCAGTTTTTATGATAGCAATTTGCATATACTCCAGAATGTCATGAAGAGTGATCAGATGAACTGCAATTAATTGTAAAATGTCTCTTTGCCATAACAATGAACTTAATTCCAAAAACATTTCCACTGGATTTCAGCCCTGCCACATCATGTCAGTGATTCTCTCGTTAACACAGGTGAGAGTGTTGACGAGGATAAGGCTGGAGACCACTCTGTCATGCTGATTGAGTTAGAATAACAGACTGGAAGCTTTAAAAGGAGGGTGGAGCTTGAAATCATTGTTCTTCCTCTGTTAACCATGGTTACCTACAAGGAAACATGTGCAGTCATCATTGCTTTGCACAAAAAGGGCTTTACAGGCAAGGATATTGCTGCTAGTAAGATTGCACCTAAATCAACCATTTATCAGATCATCAAGAACTTTAAGGACAGAGGTTCAATAGTTGTGAAGAAGGCTTCAGGGCACCCAAGAACGTCCAGCAAGAGCCAGGACCATCTCCTAAAGTTAATTCAGCTGCGAGATCGGGGCACCACCAGTGAAGAGCTTGCTCAGGAATGGCAGCAGGCAGGTGTGAGTGCATTTTCATGCACAGTGAAGCGAAGACTTTTGGAGGATGGCCTGTGTCAAGAAGAGCAGCAAAGAAGCCACTCCTCTCCAGGAAAAACATCAGGGACAGACTGATATTCTGCAAAAGGTACAGGGATTGGACTGCTGAGGACTGGGGTAAAGTTATTTTCTCTGATGAAACACCTTTCAGATTGTTTGAGGCATCTGGAAAAACGCTTTTCCGGAGAAGGAAAGGTGAGCGCTACCATCAGTCCTGTGTCAAGCCAACAGTAAAGCATCCTGAGACCATTCATGTGTGGGGTTGCTTCTCAGCCAAGGGAGTGGGCTCACTCAGAATTTTGCCTAAGAACACAGTCATGAATAAAGAATGATACCAAACATCTTCCAAGAGCAACTTCTCCCAACCATCCAAGAACAGTTTGACGAACAATGCCTTTTCCAGCATGATAGTTATCACTTTTGCCTTATGGCAAGGTGCTCCAAGTGGCCCGGGGAACAAAACATCGAAATTTTGGGTCCATGGCCAGGAAACTCCCCAGACCTTAATCCCATTGAGAACTTGTGGTCAATCCTCGAGGCAGGTGGACAAACAAAAACCCACAATTCTGACAAACGCCACGGCATTAATTAGGCAAGAATGGGTGTCCATCAGTCAGTATGTAGCCCAGAAGTTGATTGACAGCATGCCAGGGTGAATTGCAGAGGTCTTGAAAAAGAAGGGTCAACACTGAAAATATTGACTCATTGCATAAACTTAATGTAATTGTCAATAAAAGCCTTTGACACGTATGAAATGCTTGTAATTTTACATCAGTATACCATAGACAAAAAGGTCTAAAAACACTGAAGCAACAAGCCTTGTGAAAACCAATACTTGTGTCATTCTCAAAACTTCTGGCCATGGCTGTAGTGTACATGCAGCAAATATGAGCGGCGGGGAAGTCTGTGTACTGTGCCGGCAGCTGAACACACTGGCAAAAGTACTTGTGAGCTGGTAACATCTGGGTCAAGAATCGCTGGTTGTGTTCAGGGCTGCCATTGCAAATTGTGGGGCCCAGTACTCATCCTCCCCACCCTGGTCTGTTGGATGCAAAAGTTCCAACAAGCCCAGAGAAACCACGTGCTATGATGCCCTTTCCTATATGACACACACATGTATATACAGTGTGTGTGTGTGTGTATATATATATATATATATATATATCTCACACACACACACACACACACACACACACACACACACACACACACACATGTAACATGTATAGTAAACTTTCAGAACACTCCAAGACAAATTTGGAAACCAATCCTCTTATACCACATTCATGCACTTGAGAGCTCCTTGTCATTCAGTTATATTATCATTTATTTTAAAGCACACATTTCTTTAGCAGTCATACCCAAGACGTGAACCCAGCACCTCTTACATTGGCAGACAGGCTTCTGTAAGGACAGGAGAATATGTGCCCCTTCAGTTACAACCTCCTTTATTTAAGACATATTTTAAAATGAGATGCCTGGGATGAAAGAAGAGAAAGCTACATGTGAGAGATTATAAAACAGAAAATTGACAGGCGCCCCCCAAACAGCACCCTCTGCCATGCGCCGCGGCACATGTCTCCTCCCTCCCCCCCCCC
Organism: Taudactylus pleione; assembly: GCA_031769625.1. Taxonomy (NCBI): domain Eukaryota; kingdom Metazoa; phylum Chordata; class Amphibia; order Anura; family Myobatrachidae; genus Taudactylus; species Taudactylus pleione. The sequence goes on from JAUIMM010000725.1 coordinate 5,999,576, forward strand.
CCCCCACCTCTGCTGTGTGACTGCATCTGCTGTCCGTATGAGTGGGGGTTTAGGAGCTTTGGGGCATCAGCTGGTTATAGAAGAGGTGCCTCTTATATATAATTATATGGACAGTCCTCCCCTTCTATTAAGGCTGAATCCGAAAAACAAGAGATATGGTAAGAACTTACCTTTGTTATCTCTGTTTCTACGAAGTCCATAGGGTCCACAGGGTTAACCTTGGGGTATAGGTTGGGAACCAAATCCGGGCACCACGCAGTTAAAGCTTTTAGCTCCCAGGATGCACTGGGTCCACTCTCCCTATAACCCCACCCCCAAGCCAGAGGCACCTCAGTTTGTAAGTAGCCAAAGGCCGGAGGAGGAGAGAAAAAGAGAGAGAAAACTGGAACACTCAATAACCATACTCACCGAAATGGGAGACGGAAAACCGGTGACCAGCCACACAGCCCATACGAAGCCAGGTGCGTCAGGGCGGGCGCCCTGTGGACCCTATGGACTTCGTAGAAACAGAGATAACAAAGGTAAGTTCTTACCATATCTCTTGTTTTCTACTTCAGGGTCCATAGGGGGTCCACAGGGTTGACCTTGGGGATGTCCCAAAGCAGTTCAACCAAGGGTGGGGACGCTCCTGTGCTGAGAGGAGAATCCGTCGCCAAAAAGGAAGCATCCTGAGAGGCAAAGGAAACCAATGCCTAGAACCTTAAAAAGGTGTGGACAGAAGACCACGTGGCCACCTAGTAAGGCAAAACAGCCGAGGCGCCACAGCGAGCCGCACACGAGGGTCACATGGCCCGAGAAAAAACAAGCATCAACAACAGGAAGGCCTACCCATGGGTAGGCCCCTGAGGAAGACCTACGAGGCCATCCAAGCCAACATTTGGTTATAGGCCGGCCATCCTTTCCTGTGAAAACCAGAAATCTCAGACCACCAATAAGGAGTCCGATTTCCGTAAGGAACCTGAACGGATCACATAAATCCAAAGAGGCCAGACCACAGTCAATGAGGCCACACCAGCCGAGAGGACTGGGGACAGAATGGCCGTACCATAAGTTCCAGAATAATATGGAACCTGAAAACCACTAAGAAGAAACACAGGGCGAGAGCAACTCCCACCCTGACATGATGCCCTCCAGAAGAGGGAGCCACATGAGAACGCTCCCAATTCAGACACTCTCCTGGTTGATATAAACACCCTGAGAGAAAGAGAGAGCCTAAGCAATAGACCATGTAATGGCTATCACAACCAGCGGTTCCATTGACTGTCCCCGGAGGTAACGAAGAACCACTACTTACTCCCAAGGAGTCCCTAGGGAGGACAAATGGAGGCATAATCAAGAAAACACTCCAAAGGATGAACTGGATACCAGAGTGAAGCCATTCCATATCTTAACCATACTGACAGTGTAGAGATCCGCACTGTCAGGAAGACCAGGCCAAGTGTGAAACCCAAGCCAGCCGGAAGGAATGCCAGAATATCTGGAAATCCTGGACACCGGAGGATTGTATCGACAGGTACAATACCATAAGATTTATGGCTGCCACAGTTTGTGGTAGGTCCCAGCAAGAGCTGATCCATGTGCTCTAATCATTCCAACGATGACAAAGCCAGGGAAGCCGTAAGACCACTGTAAGGACACAGTCAAAGACAAACGACCCAGGTCCAAGGCAAAACCAAGGACCCTGAGACAACAGGTCCGGGCAGTGAAGCATCAGGGATGGAGTATCGATGTAGAGACTCCGAAGATCCAAGTACCCCTGACATCTGGAGCAATCAGGAGCCACCAGCAGGAAAGCATCTCCGTCTCGATTGAAAACACTTCCAAAGACCTCGAGGAAGAAGGGAGACCGGAGAACACAGGTACACAAAGTGGAAGGACCACTTCACCGACAGAGTCGCTGAAGTTTGCTTCAGAATCCCCAGAGCTGAACTGTAACACCATAGTGTGATAAAGTCAGAAGGCCATGAGGGTCACCTCAGGGGGGCCCCCCCTGCTCACCAGGAGATGAAACCTCTCTTGGGGAAGAGACTAGTCCCCGGGATGCACGTCGTGACGGCTGAGGACTCCCGCTTCCCAATGGAGAGCTCCTGAAATGAACGCTGCCGAGATGGTCGGGAGGAGACCCTCGGACTATGTCCGAATATGTGACATACCTGTCATTGCCACCCAACGAACAGTGTTGCTAAAAAGGAAGCCACTGTCCTGACCCTGTCGGACTGAACCTTTTCAGGTTCACCGGGAAACAAGAGTTATGCCAGAGTAAGTTAATTGACAGGGTGGAATCGACAGACGTCCAACTGCACTGAAAAGGATTCGATCCAGACACTGTCCCTAGCAAAGAAAACCCTGGACGAGATGGCCATAGCCACCCGGACAGGGACCGACTTGCCTCCGGAGAGAGCATCATCGTTTGAACAGTTATCCGACAGAAAAAACTCATTCCATCTGGAGATGAGCCAATTATGGAAAGGCCTGGAATGGAACTGAGCCCATTCCACCATGCATCCCAGAGTGTAAAGACATCTGTCGACTGCGCAGACAACCATGTACTCCTAATGGAAGAGAGGAGATTCCGTCTTACGCCAGAAGAATTCTCAGATTCTGAGAATCCAGCAGGGATCCTAGATGAAGAATACCCAGAGAGGGATGCAGGGAGGACTTTTTCCCCGTTGATTAAACGTCTGCACCCTGAAGAAGCCACAGTCATCCTGACCTGGCCGTAAAGTACCCCGGTGATCCCGCTAAGAGCAGGAGGCCGTCCAGGTACAGGAGCATTGGGATATACTGAACAGAAGAACTGTCAGAAAATCCAAAACGCTGGTAAACCCCTGTGGGGCTGAGGACAGTCCCAACAGGCAGAGCCCGAAAAATTGTAAGTGTTGCTGTGATACAGCAAACCTCAGCCCATGCTGAGGAAAGGTCTCTGTAAGTACCCGTAGGCACGCGTCCTGTATATCCAGTGATACCCTAAAGTCCCCAGGTTCCAAACATCGTATGATGGAGCATAGGGATTTCCTCCTGAGCCCAGGTAGCTTTAGGAACTGGTTCAGGGAATTGAGACAGAGAATAGGCCAAAGAGGACCATTCAGCCACCGCACCAGAAAGAAAACAGAACAACCAGTCCCTCACTGAGATAGTAGGGATGGCCTAATTAGCTCCGCTTACCGCAACAACTGCATAGCTTTCTGGATCTGTAAGGCCCTTGTAAAGAGGGCGTACCCTCCTACCCACGTAGCCGCGGCAACTTGACACTAATACCGGGCGAACTGAGAAAATCGGTATCTCCCAGTTGTAGGCCTGTCCCGTCAGACTGAAGAGATATCCGTAGGTTCAGAAGCAGGATCGGCTGGCAGTCCAGGCCTGCTCGGTACTGGATATGTCGGCCCTTGTAGATGCCGACAGTCTACGAAGAAACAGACCTTTAGGCTGACCCAGAGGACAAAAAAGACTTAGTCTGAGGCCTTGTAGTGGGCATAGCTGAAAGCGGTAAACTTGTCGTTAGTAATACTGCCAATGTTACTACAATCTTGTCAAGGTCAGGACCAAACAATATCAACCCTAAAGATGGTATCTGCACCTCTGCATTCCCAGAGCACAGCCATAGGGTATTACGGAGGATACAGTCGCAGCCGGAACTCTGAAAGTTAGGAGACTGGTATCCAATATAGGCATTTCCACCTATGACAACAGCATATATTACGTGAGCGACCAAATACATTTGAACCCCAGACGTGTTGGAGGGGAAAAAACGTTACAAATGCATCAACCCAATATGCAATAGTATTAACCAACCATGCTATAGCCATGGTAGGATGGGTAACAACTCTTGAAAGCAAGTATACTGATTTCAGGCAGAGTTACCACCTACGGATCCGAAGAATCCGACCACGCAGGAATGGGAGGCGTAGTAACGTCTGTAATCAGACGAGTAACACGCCCATCCCCCCCAGGAGGGGCTCGTGATGACCCTCAGGGAATTTGGGACAGGAGGCCAAACACTGTTGTAACACCTCCTATCTGGCAACAGCCAGAGTCCCGCTATGCGATCCACCCGCTAGTCAGCAACAGGTAACCCGAAGGCACGCAATACTGAGGGTGTATGATACAGGTGCAGGTCAACATTCACTCTAACCAGAATGGACCTGCTACCAGCCCTAAAGCAGGGATAATAATACCTGCAATAGGCTTCCCCCCGTGTAAGAGGGAAAGAGCCCCGAACAGTACCCAGTTCACGGCAGAGCCAACTGGGAAGTAACCACAGGGCGTCAACCACGCCAATTAGCGTTTCATAGAAAACGACATCCACCCAGGGTGGCTGTTGTGGTAATCCCTGCAAGGGGAATGACAGACTATTGTGGCACCAGGGGGAATTCATATACTGCGAAAAACCCCTGCAGGGAGCGGTAGTCTGTGTCACAGGGGAAGAGTGCAAGAAGCTGCGAGATACCCTGAGATGAAAAGGGCAGTATGGTGAAGTAACCCCAAGTGAGGTACAACAATGGGGCCCGCCCGGCGATCCGCAATTGAGAGGATCCCGAGAAAACAAACCGCCCAAGGGGGTCGTGAAAGAGGCCGGCACCAGATGACGCCACATACAGAACCCTTTATGAGTCAAATCCTCCGCACTAACACCTGCAGCACATGACTTGCAGGATAGTAAAAATGGGTGCAGTATAACGCTCTATCTCCTGGTCAGACATATCTGACCAATCTTGGCGGAAATATTAAGCAGCACTATACTGGTCCTGACTGATGCCAAAAATTAGCTGCAGGGACCCATTTTCAGCGTATGCAACACACAGTTCCATCTAAAATATGGCAACGTGCAGCACGCAACAGTATGTGACAAACCACACAAATATTAACAAGTATATAAATGTGAGGTCTCAGAACCACCCTAAGTACAGCTGTATTAGGGCAGATAAAGAAAAGGGATAGATATACACTGACAGGTGAGAGAATAAAGTACAGTCAGCACTAGCATAAGTCACATACAATGCAGATATATACATATATACATAAACATGTCATATAATATACTGCACTATTACACTGCATGCAACTTACCCAGATTCAGTGTCTGGGAAGGCTACAGCGCTGTGTACACTGACCTGATGGTGAGGTACGCAGGGGGACTGGACTCACTGCCATCCTGAGAGATTTCTGCTGCACCACAGAGATAAAATGGCCGCTGGAGACCTCAGAGGAAGCGTGGCCCGCGGAGGAAGCAGCTCAGCGACGCCAGACTATGGATACTGAAAGGCGCGCTGAGCTGAGGGGAGGAGCCGCTGTAACAGGGAAGGCTGCCTCCCCTGGCCGGCTATTAACCCCCGGGACGCCGGCTCCCTGCACCGATCGTTAAGTCCCTGGTGGTCTAGTGGACACACGGGGTATGGGGGGCCCGCCGCCACTGCCGGCGCCTCCGGTCTGTCCCCTGAGACCGGAGGCACAGGACTGCATTTGAAATGCGCGGATCACCGCAAGCGGTGATCCGCGACCTTACCTGCTCCCCGTGGATCCGGCAGCAGTCGTGGGCGCCCGCAGAGTCCGGCTAGTACAGACTCTGGGGTCCCGCTGAGATCCCCAGATCTGTACTGGCGTCTCAGCGCCAGCGGGGTGACGGAGCGGCAGCTTAGACGTCCTATGGACAGTCCGACGCTGCCGCTCTGAAGAGTCCAAAGTCCATGAAAAAACTTTGTCCCTAAAAAAAAAAAAAAAATAAGCTTAGGGGCTGCTAATCAGCTCCCCCTGCGCTAACGGTGACCCGACTCCGGCCGGGCACCAACTTAAACTGAGGTGCCTCTGGCTTGGGGGTGGGGTTATAGGGAGAGTGGACCCAGTGCATCCTGGGAGCTAAAAGCTTTAACTGCGTGGTGCCCGGATTTGGTTCCCAACCTATACCCCAAGGTCAACCCTGTGGACCCCCTATGGACCCTGAAGTAGAAAAACTGAATTCTCCCATTGAGGGGGGGCATGGTGTTTAAGGGGCTACACCTCCAAAGCTATTGGAGGTACCGAGCTGAAATTTGGCATGGGTGGGTAGCACTGGCGCTTGGTGCATGCCAAATTTCAGGGCAAAAAAAATAAAAATGAGGATTTGGGAGTAATCTAAAGTTCCAACTGTCAGTTTTTTCTGACATTCTCAGTTGGGACCACTTTTCTGCTGTTCTCTATGGGGGATTTTTGTGAAAGCATAAGTCAGGGTAGGAGGCAAATTTAGACTTTGGGTTTGTTTTATTAGGTAGCTATTGTACCAGAGTAGGTGCTTTTGGGGTTCATGTAAATTAGAAAGTTACAGTTTTTAAACTATTACCTCACAAATGCGCCATTATACAGACAGGCAGCTTCAACTTGTTGCGCAGCCTCAGTAGGTGTCTCCAGCAGGGGGGGTGTAATCTGACTTCACTTGGGTGCACCAAGATGGCTGTCCTTTGGGAGTGTTAACGATGGTGAAACTCTGCAATTGTAGCGGGTGTTAGCGACAGTGGAGACCCAGTGATAGTGTGGCAGTTAGCCAGGTGGGGACCGGTAGCGGTGGGGGAATCTGGCAGCAGCGGGACCCGGCAGCAGTGCGGGTGTTGGCTGCCACCCCTTAGGCGAAGACTCCGAAGCCCTGGCGAGTTGGTGCCCACCAGACAAAGACCTGGGTGGTGGTGGCTTTGTAAATAGAGCTTAAATGCCGCCGCCCCCCAGACGAAGACTCAAACTCTGAGGGGTTGGCATCCGACAGGCTTAGACGCCGAAGCCCTGGCAGGTTGGCATCCGCCAGGTGAAGATGCCAAAGTCCTGGGGTGGTGGCAGCCACATAATAAAGCTTAAGAAAATTATTGTAGTGTTTTTTTTTGTTTTTTTAAATATTTATTTTACAAGTGTACTACAGGTACCAGTGGGCCCTTAATGCCCTGCTTGCTGGTACTTGTGGTTCTCCAAGTACCAGCATGCTGGTGATGGTTGCTGGGATCTGTAGTTTACTTGCAAAAGACAATATTCTTTCAAATGCACCACACTACACAATCAACCCGGCACCCACCGCCCAGGAGTGCCGGAGATAGACCCAAGCTATCAGCCCAGGCCTGGGGTGCCCTGGAGAGAGGGCCCCTTTATTGGGGGGTCCCCAGCTCCCCAGGGATCCCCGGTCTGGGCTGATTAGCGGTCAGGGGTAATGCTTTGCCTGGGGGACCCGGTGAAAGGGCTCCCCTGGCTGTGGCATTACCCCCCCTGCTAGAAGGTGCTGGTTTTGGAATTTACAGGGGAACCCTGCTCTTTCATTTTACATTTTACAAGAACCAGCATCGGATCAGAGCCCAGTGCTTGTTGCGCTAAATACAGGGGAAACCTAGGTCCCCTAAAAGCCTGGGGATAGTTGTGCTTTGGGGGTATGTCATATTTTTATCATATATATAATTTTTACACATATTCAACTTTGAACAGATGCATGGATGGATCTCACGGATACGATTTTCAGGTGCATGCCCAGCCTAGTGAGTCCTCTGTCATCCGCTAATGGCCGTGTGCACTGCTGCCACTGTCCTGCACACCTGCAGCTTGCCCCCACAGCTGTCTTACTCTGCACCCCCAAAACACCACCTGTGTGCTGTCCCCTCCTCCACCCGCACTAGGGTAGCATTTTGTTGCCCTTCTCCCCTGCAGGAGAGAAAAAAAAAACAGCTATGAAATTCCATAGCAGAAACCTTACAGTTTCACATGTCCCATTAAGGCTTCTTAGACATGATCTGAAATTTCACAAAACCTACTGAATTTCTGACACTCAAACTTAAAAAAACAATGACATTCAGATCATTAAGACTGATGTCTTAATGGGTGTGTTCCTTGCGCAAGACAGATACGGTATGCCATCACACCCTGTGGTTAACTGCAGATTCAGCACTCCCAAAATGGTGGAGCTGCTAATTCACAGAATTGTGTGCTCATTGCAATACACACATGCAGTCTATGCAACTGAGGTCTGAACAGATAGAGCTACACAAGGTGTGGAGAATGGGGGGGGAGATTAAGCAGCACAGATAGGGGGGAGCCAAAGTAATGCAGATGGGTGGAAAACAGTGGTGTGGATGGGGGGGACAGAGCAACGTGGATGGGGAGTACAGAGTGGCATGGACGCGGGAAGACAGTAGCGCAGATGGGTAAAGTCAGATTGGTACAAATGAGGGAATACAGACTAGCACAATGGGAAAACACACATCAGTAGGGATTGGGGAAGACAGAGTGGCATGGTTGGGGGGAAGGCAGTGGTGCAGATGGAAGGAAACCGAGTGGCACGGATGCAAAAATGCGTATGGGGAAAGACAGATTGATGTGGATGAGGGAATAAAGAACTAGCACAATTAGGAGACCCCACAGCTGTAGGGATTGGGGAAGTTATAGCAGCATGGAAGCGAAGATAGTGTACATGCATATACAGAGTATGATAGTTTTAGCAATTAGGGAGCTGAATGTGTATTCCGAGTAAGATGAATGTATGGAGTGAGAAAGATGTTGGAACCCAGTGGGATTGTTGGGGTGACCGAATGGGAAGATTGTGGGCACTGAGTGGGATGTGTGTGCCACATAACTGCTCAGACCTCAGTTGCATAGACTGCATGTGTGTATTCCAATGAGCATACAATTCTGTGAATTAGCAGCTCCACCATTTTGTGAGTGACGGCAATCTCACTCAGAGTGCTGAATCTGCAGCTAACCACAGGGTGTGATGGCATATCATATCTGTCTTGTGCAAGGAACACGTCAGCCTTAATGACCTGAATTTATTTGTTTTAAGTTTGAGTGGCAGAAATTCAGTAGTTTTATGAAATTTCAGATCATGTCTAAGAAGCCTTAATGGTACATGTGAAACCGTAAGGTTTTTGTCTATGGAATATAATAGTATATAAGATTTTATCAGCACCCTGGCTACCAATGGCATTCCCTCACTTCATGGTTAGATCGCTTGCTGTACTTTCACTATCGATTACTAACAAGTAATAATCCTAGTTTATCTTACTTCTGTTTACAATTCAACCACATTCAATTCATTTTAGCAATGAGATTGCCTGTCTCTAAACCCTCTCTGTCTCATGTATTAACATTGTGATGTCCACAACTGTACCCCATATTCATGACATATGACTGTGGATTGGGACTTTGTTTGCACCATGTGCACTTATCACTTTTTATGCAAACTATTTATTTGCATCCTGGCACTGTATGCTGCTAGTACTTGGCTTTCAGTCAACTAGTATATCTATGACCTTTCTTCATCTCCATTTACCCCTATAGTATTGCATTCGTGAGTTCCTTAATAGTTTTTTTTTTAACTCATTCATATCATGGCTCTGTAAGGAGCAAGATCATGTATCTTTCAATTATGTTCTTGCTTTCCTCCAATGAAACCTAATTGAGGGAATGTTTGTATTTCAAATAAATGAAATTGAAATCATTTGTATGTTTTTTTTATTCTGCATGTTTACAAGTTGCATTACACTTTAGAGGGGATCAGAGCATGTAGTGAACAGTAGAGCAATTTGTAAAAAAATAAATGAAAAATAAAAAAATATATATATATTTATTTAATTTTGTAATAATTCCACACAGTTCACCAGTGGAAATAGCCCTTTGACAGAAAGACCACATTATCACTGCTAGATTGACACCAGTCCTGTTTGGCATGATCCAATTATAGAAATGTCATGTTTAAGGGGACCCTACACTTTTTGGAACCCTTATTTTGCAATTACCATCTTAGGCCTGCAGCAGTAGTTCTGTTTTCTTATTTTTAGAAAATGTATTTATACATACAGTATTTCTGCTGGTACAATGGCCCGTGCTTATGATCATCATCAGTACAGAGAATGTAGAAAGGGGGGGAAGCATCTAACCGCTTTGTGCATCTACGCCTCCTTCCACTCTTGCATAGAAAGTATAGTGTATGAACATGGCGTAAATGTACTCTAAGCAAGACGCTCCTTCCCAACCTTGATCAGGCTGTCATGAACCCCTTAAAGTAGCATAGTTATTAACTGTGGTCAAACACTCACATTAGTGACATTAAACTTCATCTGCCTTGCTTCAGACCATTTTTCCATAGTGCATACGTCTTTCTGCAGCAAGTTATAATACTGCTGTGCATTAATAACCCAACATAGCTTTGCATCATCAGCAAATATGGACACCTTATGATCTAGACCAGAGGTTCCCAAACTTGGTACTCAAGGCACTCTAACAGTCCAGGTTTTAAGAAAAACCATTCTTGGGCACTGGTGACTTAATTAGTACCTCAGTCTTTTGATTTAACCATCTGTGCTCAACCATGGATATCCTTAAAATCTGGACCGTTTGAGTGCCTTGAGGACAGAGTTTGGGAACCTCTGTTCTAGACCATTTACAAAAAGATTAAAAAAAGGTTAGAACTAGTATTGGTTCCTGTAATACACCATTAATTACTTTAGCGTGCTGAATAGGTTTGACATCTAAATGCCCTTGGGGATCTACTAAAGGTTGAATTTTACAACCTATTTTAATCTGATCAAAGTTACTATAAAAATATATATATAATATGCATTGTCCCAAAATCAATAAAGTAGCAACTTGTAGCAGTTTCATTGATTTAAAAAAAAAAACTAGTGACTTCCTAATTTGTTCTCATATATTTCAATGGATACATTCTAAAAGGATAGAAAAAAGATAAACCTATGGAGATTTAAAATAATTGCCCACTGGGCTAGTAATATAATTGGTTTCCAAATAATAGACTATTCTGTCAGACTGCTCTATAACTAGCCATATTTGGTTACATATGTGAAAATGTTTTTCCCATTTATTCAAATGCACCCATTTATTTCAGTAGGTGTTAGCACAGCTGTGAAAACATTGAAATGAAAAGGCTCACTAATGTTTTACCCTAGACCAAGGGTGGCCAAAACATTGATCGTGGTAGACGTACGGGAGCAGCCAATAAGTCAGGAAGATTCTTATTGGCTGCTGCACCCAGGGCTGGCACCGCAGGGATACCGGGCTGGAGAGGTGCTGCCTACTGCTTTTGCTGGGCGCCTGCTGAGATTTTGCTACCAGCAGGCGCCCGGCAGCTCCTTCCCTGCAGCTGGAGCTCAGTCCTGAGCTCCACCTTCCGGCTCCTGCAGTGTGTGAAGGGAGAGACGTTATGACGTCTCTACCATAGCGCTCAGCGCAAGGAGCAGTAGGACAGGGATTCAGGTGAGTATAGTGTTGTGTGTGCCTTTATGTGTAAGGTACTACATAAGGGGTACTACTACTGTGGGCATTGTGTATAAGGGGCACTACTTACTGTGTGTCGTAACGTGAATCAGGGGCACTATGGGGGTGATTCAGCCTGGGACGGAATTGCAAAGCTGCACACAAGCAGCTTTGCAATTCTGTCCTTGTAAATATGCAAATCCAGCAGGTGGTGTATGACCCTCCCTGCTGCATTTGCAATCCCAGCACTGCGACATCGGTGCCTTGCCCCTCTCTGAAAACGGGGCAGATGCCCCCATTTCCGGGAACGCTGGCCGTCCCCGTCCCATAAATGCCTCTGCCTGTCAATCAGGCAGAGGCATAAAAGGAGCTGCGTGCAATCACACAGGACCCATTCTGCACATTTGCAGAACGGGACCTGCGCACGCGCAAATTCCCAATAATCGTAAATCTGCGTTCAGCATTGCACGCTAACTTATTGCACGCTGACTTAGCGCCTATGTGCAGTGTAATGTGAATAAAATTGTGCTACTGTGTGGCGTCATTTTAATTGAGGATACTAATGTATGTGTGATTTAGGCAGGACAAGACCCCATGCCCCTTGCTGCGAGGTCACACCCCCTTTTGTGGGCTCAGGAGATCATGAATGGATTTTAGCTTTATAAGTAGATCACAGAGTCCAAAAATCTGGCCACCCCTGCCCTAGACCTATTACTCTTATCTTGTGTACCAGACAAGAGCCAATTCTACATGTTTGCACAATATTTTCAAATTATTTTCTACAATATATGTAAGAATCAGATCCTTCCAATAACTTACCCACACCAGAAGTTGGGCTAGCTGGGCCATACATTCCTGGTTCCGATTTGGCTGCCTTTTAAAGGTTTATGCCACATCTGCCTCAGACCATCTAGTGGCACAGGCTATGAGGAATAAATAAAATAAATAATAATCTATCACTTACTGAATTTGAGAAACTGAGTTTCTTTACCACAGTGGGAGGATGCCATCTGCACCAGGTGCTTTATTTGCCTAATATTATTTAAGCATAACAGATCATCATCTTGTATTAGACAAAGGGTGGGGAACCTTTTTTCTGCCGAGGGCCATTTTGATATACAGTCAGGTCCATATATATTGGGACACTGACAGAATTTTCAGATTTTGGCCTCTATTCACCACCACAATGGCTTTGAAATTAAACTACAAGATGTGCTTTAACTGCAGACTTTCAGATTTAATTTGAGGGTAATTACATCCAAATCAGGTGAACGGTGTAGGAATTACAACGGTTTCAATATGTGCTTCCCACTTTTTAAGGGGCCAAAAGTAATGGGACTATCAACTCAAAAGCTATTTCATGGACAGGTGTGGGCTATTCCCTCGTTATTTCATTATCAATTAAGCAGGTAAAAGGTCTGGAGTTGTTTCTATATGTGACATTTGCATTTGGAATCAGTTGCTGTCAACTCTCAATATGAGATCCAAAGAGCTGTCACTATCAGTGAAGCAAGCCATCATTAGGCTGAAAAATCAAAACAACCCCATCAGAGAGATAGCAAAAACATTAGGTGTGGCCAAATCAACTGTTTGGAACATTCTTAAAAAGAAAGAACGCACCGGAGAGCTCAGCAACACCGGAAGACCACGGAAAACAACTGTGGTGGATGACAAAAGAATTATTTCCCTGGTGAAGAAAAAACCCCTTCACAACAGTTGGCCAAATCAAGAACACTCTCCAGGAGGTAGATGTATATGTGTCAAAGTCAACAATCAAGAGAAGACTTCACAAGAGTGAATATAGAGGGTTCACCACAAGATGCAAACCATTGGTGAGCCACAAAAACAGGAAGACCAGATTAGAGTTTGCCAAACAACATCTAAAAAAGCCATTACAGTTCTGGAACAACATCCTATGGACAGATGAGACAAAGACCAACTTGTACCAGAGTGGTGGGAAGAGAAGAGTATGGAGAAGGAAAGGAACTGCTCATGATCCAAAACATACCACCTCATCATTGAAGCATGGTGATGGTAGTGTCATGGCGTGGGCATGTATGGCTGCCAATGGAACTTGTTCCCTTGTATTTATTGATGATGTGACTGCTGACAAAAGCAGCAGAATGAATTCTGAAGTGTTTCGGGCAATATTATATGCTCATATTCAGTCAAATGCTTCAGAACTCATTGGATGGCGCTTCACAGTGCAGATGGACAATGACCCGAAACATACTGCAAAAGCAACCAAAGTTTTTTAAGGCTAAAAAGTGGAATGTTATGCAATGGCCAAGTCAATCCCCTGACCTGAATCCGATTTCACTTGATGAAGACAAAACTGAAGGGAAAATGCCCCAAGAACAAGCAGGAACTGAAGACATTTGCAGTAGAGGCCTGGCAGAGCATCACCAGGGATGAAACTCAGCGTCTGGTGATGTCTATGCGTTCCAGACTTCAGGCTGTAATTGCCTGCAAAGGATTTGCAACAAAGTATTAAAAAGTGAAAGTTAGATTTAGGATTGTTTAGTTTGTCCCATTACTTTTGGCCCCTTAAAAAGTGGTAGGCACATATAGAAACAGTTGTAATTCCTACACCGTTCACCCGATTTGGATGTAATTACCCTCAAATTAAATCTGAAAGTCTGCAGTTAAAGCACATCTTGTTTGTTTCATTTCAAAGCCATTGTGGTGGTGAATAGAGGCCAAAATCTGAAAATTCTGTCAATGTCCCAATATTTATGGACCTGACTGTATATATAACATTATTCGCGGGCCCAGTACAGGCCACACCCCCTCCATGTGACATCACAAGGGGCGGGGTCACAATCGCCAGTGATTGCAGCAATTGCCTGAAGCATCCTGAGGATGCACCGGGGAGCTGTAAGGACAGCGGTGTGACCGTCTGAAGTGTCCTGGCAGCACTGCTGCATAGATTCTGACTGCAGGGTGCCAAAGCTCAGAGGGCCAGACCAAATGACTCCGTGGGCTTTATACTGCGCCCCCGGGCCTGAGATTCCCCATACCTGTATTAGACAAATAACATTTAAAGGTTTGCTACACAATAGGGTATGTTTTCCTACTTTGTACTGTAAATGCAGATTTATGTTTATACCATTCACTATTTTACCAGTGTCGAACGGAGGAATGCACCTGAATCAGTGAGACCAGCACCCTGGGTGGGTGTGGTCGTCCCACAAAGAACACAGCATAATACTATGCAGTATCAGATATACGTAATACTGACCTGCTGTATGTACAGTATACACAAGACCCACTGATACACAAATCAAAAGAAACACACAGTCCTACAGTAGTTTAACTTCTAATCAGCCAAGCTGGTGAAAAGACACTGCCACCATGACTACAGTATATTAAGAGGTTATGAGGCATGAGTTTAATCTGTGTGGCATTTGTACGTTTATATAAGCAGTGTCATAACTAGGGGTGTGCGACCAGTGCTGCTGCACAGAGCTGTGGGCAGCACTGCCGTTGCCCTTGCTGGAACGGCTTCCTGTAGCCATCATCGCTGTAGCAATGCCACCCATGGTGTCCTATGGACGCTACAGTCAGGCACTCTGCCATGTATACAGCTCTGAGCACAGGTGCACTTCCGGGTTCAGGCTGCCCCTCCCCCTATGCGCAACATCATGTGCAAAGGGGCGGAGCCAGCACAGGAAGCTGTTAAGCCCTGTTAATAAATGAGGTCTGTAATAAATATAAAGAAACAATTCCAGTACTATACCGGCATCTTACAAATGGGATAGAGCAGATTACAGTAAACAATATGAAGGTTTATGCAGAGCTTGTACTTAAGACATTTTACTGCCCTGGGTGAGAAATTACACAGGCGCACGCACACCAAACTATTGTATAGTAGTAAATGGTCACTACTAACATTCCCAGCTTTAAGAATCTTAAATGACCAAGCCCCCTCCCCCAGGCATTATGTACAGTAACTAGTTTCCAGTAGGTTCTTAGGTAAACCGACCCCAGAACATTGTTGAGGTTTAAGTGGGTGGTCACTGCAACCATAGGTGGAGCATGTCCCAGGTTAGGCAGAGACAACACACAAGCAGGCAGAATCCGCACACTAGTAGGTGGAGTACACGTGTAGGTGTAGGGAGAGCGAATACTTTTTGCAAGAGCTTGACCCTTCCTAGGATCTTTTCAGAAGAATGAATAATTGATCTGTGGTCCGAAGTATACTGGTTCTCTGTAGATAAAACAAAATTACTCTGATCAAATCCTCAGTATGAAGCTTTGGGCATAGGATAGAAGGCTGGTAGAATAATTTCCTGATTGAAGAGAAATTTTGATATCACTTTATGAAGAAACTGAGGATTTGTTCTCAATCCCGCCCTATCTGTATATATACAGCACTTTGTGCCAAAGTCAATGAAGTTTTCCAATTCTTCTTTCAGAAGTGATAGCCACCCAAATGAGAGCACTTAAGTGTCAGCATTTTCAAAGGAATGTCCTGTAAAGATTCAAATGGGTCTTCAGTTAACACCTCTAGAACTAAATTTAGGTCCCATGGTGCTACCATTGATCTATATGAGGAGTGGGCAATAAGCGTCCCTGCAGCTGAACCACAAATCCCAGCATACCCTGCAAGTTTTAGCATAGCCAAATAGCAAACATATGGCAGGGTGTGCTGGGATGTGTAGTTCTACAACAACTGGAAGGCTGCTTATTGCCCACCCATGTTCTATATCAGTGGTCAGGGAACAGGGGTAAATTACCCCACATGAGGTAAAAATGAAATTCCTGGGGGTAATGGACTGACAGCCGGCATGCATGTGAATCATTCTATAATATAGAAAGATTCATATGCATGCCCGGCTGTGCCGCAGGGAGGCTCTAAGCCGGACGCCCACTGAGATGTTATTACCAGCGGGCGCCCGGCTCCTTCCCTGTAGCGCCGCGTTAGCCGGAGTTCTCCTCTGAACTCCAGCTTCCGGCTCTCTCCATGCGCACTATGGGAGAGACATCATGATGTCTCTCCCATAGTTCCGAGGAGCAGCCGGGCGGACAGGACAGCGGCGGATGCAGGAGCGGGGATTAAGGCAAGTGGTTTTTTTTTTGTACAAGCGGCACTACAGGGGCATTATATGGGGGCACTATTACAGGGGCATAACTATGGGGGCACTACTATATGATTTCTTTCCTTTCAAATCGAGGGGGTAACGTCGGCGTATCTAAATATATTTTTAGGTAATAGGTAAAAAAAGAAAAAAGTTCCCTGACCCCTATTCTATATGGATGTTTTTGGTTGTTTTTTTTTGCTGCCTGGAAGAACTTTTAGATTAGTTCCTCCTTAAACAATTTTTCAGAAACATACATCCATTTAGGAGCTAATTACTCGCAGTAAGTGCGGCTGTATACCGCATTTACAGTACCTCCGGACAATTTTGTAAGCAGCCCTATGAGTCTGCGAAGAAAAAGTCCGGGGTGAAAACGGGCCGCAAGGGGTTGGGTGGTGAATTACCATGCCATTGCCTGAGTTTCTTTGCAATCCCTTTGCACCAAATTGGATCAAGCCCATAAAGTTGAAACCTACAGCTATAGTGTACAAAGTGCTAAGCCCTTTTGGAGACCTTCTTGAAAGAAATCTAGCACCTGTGAAATGCTGGCTTTGTTTCCATTAAACTACCTTCTGAATGTCCTCCACACTATATAATAGACCTCATATGAATTCTATGAATTCCTCTTTCTGGCTTGCATAAGAAAATCCACTACTTTTAGTGATAATCCTCTCCTTTTCAATAGTGTCCTCTCAGTTTCTACACCAGCAGTGAAAGTCTTACTAGGTATGAATGGAGGAGAGGTCCCTTGTGTATCAGATTGGGCCGATGAGGTAGAGGCCACAGCTCCTCTTGTAAAACACGAGTTTTGCTGCTGCAAAACTTGGTTACTGCTGCCAGAAGGAGAGTACTGATATGACCAGAACTATTTCTCTTCTGATTCTTTTCAGTAGTCTGGTAATCAATGGGAATGGAGGGAATACATACCCCAGATTGAATGTTCATGGGGTTGTCAACAAATCCACTGTTTCTGCTCAGGGGTCTTTGTGGTGGGAATAAAACCAGTTTACTTTTGCACTGTGGCCTGACGCCATTAGGGCTACTTGTGGATTTCTGAATTTTTGGGTCAGCCTATAATAAACGTTTAGCTCCCACTAGCCTGGATGTATTTTGTGATGAAATCTGGTAAGATGATTTTGCTTGCCTGCCACATGTAAAGCCTTTAATGATATTAAATTACTAATGAATTACTAAATTACTAGTCTGCTTATCAAAGACTATCTTTAGATGTTTCCCTGCAATCACAGGGGCTAAGTATCAAACTGCTTGGTATATGGCTCCTGTTTGTAGGACATTTATGTGTAATGTTCTTTCATTGTGGATCCACTGAACGTTAACTAGTTTGTCCTCTAGATGGGCTTCCCAACTTTTGAGACTTGAGTCCATTGTTAGGATGTACCACTGAGTTTCCGATAGTGGCACCCCTTCTGTATGTCTTTGCAGCTGCTGTTGCCACCAATGCAGTTTTCTAGTGACAATCGAACCAGATGTTGTAAAGTGCTTGGGTTGTGGTCCCAAAGTTTTAGCATCTCTCCCTGTAGTGTTTGTAGATGCCAAACCGCCCAGGGTAATATGCTGATGGCTGATGAAAACATTCCCAAGATCCTTAAGCATTCTCTTGCAGAAGAGTCCTTGTGAAACTGTATTCTGCAAGCTAAGGCCTGAATTTCTGATGAAAGTTACGACTCTTGGTGTCTGTGTGAATCTCTAAGAATTGGAGTTGCTGTGATGGCAGCAGCTGACTTTTATTGTAATTGATGGTCCATACATGTATTGTCAGGACAGCAAGCACCCACTGAGTCTTGTTCTGGACCTCTTGTCTGGATCTTATTACTATTATATCATCCAGATAAGACTAGAATGAAACATCTCGTACTCACACTGCCTCCATCAAGAACACTAGTATTTTTGTGGAAGTTCTTTGTGCTGTCAAAAATCCAAACTGTAGGTCAAGTGAATTGTAAGTGATATCCCAGACAATAAAATCTCAGAAACTTCTGATGGTGTCACACTGGGCATATGTACTTTAGGTATGCATCCTGAGATCAATTGATGTCATATAATACATGCTGATTCTATCTTGTTGAGACCTTTGAGATCCAATACTGTTCTATATTTTCCTCATTATGTCTTCAATAGGAATGTGTCTGAGAATTTTTGAATTCTGCCTCAGGCAGTAATGTTTAGGCACTGTCCCCGCAGCCAGTCATTGTGTATTGAGAAAACTGAAAGAATGAATAGGACATCTGGAACTATTCCCTGAAAACTATCATGAATATTGCTGACCATGGCGATATGTGCTTCCCTCTTTTAAATATTGTATGAAAGAGATATGGGCAGAGGAAAGATAGATCTTCTATCGGACATCTGTAACTGGTTTAATTTCTTCTCTTATCACCTCTTTAGCATCTCATCCAGTTTTCTACCAAAAAGGACACCCAGTTCGAATACCACTGCTAATAAGCTATTCTTGGACTGTTAAGTCACTGACCAAAAATGTAACCATAAGACCCTTCTGGCTACAACAGACCTTGAGGTATTTTTATTTTTTTTATGCTTGTCGCATAAAATCTATGTCCTCTTTAATAACCTCTATATCTTTGAGCAGATACTATCTGCTAATTTTGTCCTGTGTATTGGAATATACACAGGACAGCTCTAGGGACAGATGACATAGCAACAGATGTGTTGATGGTCACCCCTAATGATGCATGCAATGGTTTAAAGTATTTCTTCATTTTCATAACAGCAGCATATCTCAATGGGCCTCCATCTTCTAATCACCATAGTAAAACATATACCAGCCACAGCTGAATCCACTTAAGATACAAAGGGCCTGATTCAGACTTGGAAATAGCAAGTAACTGTGTACCTGGACAAACCATGTTGCAATGCAAGGGGGGCAAATACATAATTTTTTTTTTGCATGCACGGTACATAATGTGCATGTAGCACACAAATGCTGGACAGCTTTATTTTTACACTGCAATTTAGAGTTCACTTTAAAACACACCCCGCCCAAATCTAAAGGTGGCCACACACATGGCGATCTGCACACCATCAGCCGATGTGTACGATTTCCCTTGAAACTCTCCCCGGCAGCTCTGCACACAATTTGGTGTCCAATCTTCATAGATCTCTCCTGCATCCAGACTTTTACAGTGCATCGTGTCCTAGATTGTCAGATCTGCGCTACTGCACCGCAGATCTGACGATGCGATATACAACCAGCGGGGACTCACGATTAGGCCATATTTTACACGATCTGTCAATCCAATGTGTCGGAATCGGTCAGATCGGGTAAAATATAGTGTGGCCAGCATCACTCTCTGCACATTTTACATCTGCCCCACCTGCAGTGCAGCATGTATTACCCAGATGCTGAGTTACTTGCTCTATTCCCAACTCTCAATCAGGCCCATGATCCCAATTCTCCATGCCATTATCAGGAAATGTATACATCATATACATTTTTTTATATTAACTTCTTTTTCAATCATATAATTTATCACTTTGTGAATAACGCAGAGAGTTTCTGGGGACTTCCACCAAAATACATGAACCTCCTGGGTACCCTTTCTGGGTTAAATACAAAAATAAATGTCTCATTCTTAACTCTGATATGAAGCATAATCTGAATTCAGACACACCTGGGGAGGATTGTAAATATTGCTCCATCATCTCTAATGCCACCTGTGCCATGGGTCTCTTCACCCCTTGGCTAGTTTGAGCACATAATATTTCATTATTATTATCCTTTATTTATATGGCGACACAAGTGCTCCGCAGCGCCTTAGAGAGTACATAGACAAATAAGTGAACAAGCAACAAGTGACTTACAGTACTGAACAAGGTTTATATACATTGCTGCATCAATGTTGTACTCAAATAAGCTACAGGGCGTAAGCAACCAGGTGTTAGGCGCCCAAGTAAGCAGTAGATGACAGTATAAGGAGAAGCACAAGTGTAGAGGGCCCTGCTCATGAGAGCTTATATTCTAAAGGGGCTTTGAATTGTTCAGAAGGCTGATCCTGACGCCTTTGGGAACATATCCTATACACAAATAATCTAGATTCATCATGTAATTCCTGATCACAGGCACCACATATGAAGTGTTTAGACTTGCTGGTTCTCTTCCCTTTAACATTGTCAGAGTACTGGAAAATAAAAAAACATACTACAGTAAATACCTAACCTGACTCACTGCACCACACCAGAGAGGGGATTACTTTGAGCTTCTTGGGGGCAGGCTCAGGCTTCATGCTCCAGAAAAGTTCCATGAATCAGGATGCAGCGAATTCCCTGATGCCCACTGCAGGCATGCCATGTCATCTGTAAGCAACGCGCCCATGCTAACATAGCTTGGACCCGTGCCACCATGTCTACTATATAGACAACGGAAACTTCAGGCACCTCTCTCCGATTCCATGTGGCCTACCATGAGGGAAGGAACACCTTCTGACCACGTCTCCTCTGCAGCTTCATAAGGTCCTATCTATTGTGAAGACAAAAAAAAGACATGGAAGGAAAGGCGGAGTCTGGTGTTACACCTTCCACTGCCTGTACATTTTCTTCTGTCTATCAAGGTAGAAGAGTTTAACCCATTAGTCAGGGCACATTCCAGTGATCACCATACAGTACATAAAAGTATCCTAGTTAGTGCCATGCTATACAGTAAACGGTACTTGTGTACTTTACGGACTCATTGCAGAGAGAACCCAAGTGTCCTACACATTATTATTATCAATGTCTAAATCCCCTTCACGGAGAGGACCCTGACGTCATTCCCTACCATCCAAGTGGGCATAGAGGAGGAATATAACCTTGTGGCGAGCGTAGTGAGCTACCGAGCCCGAAGCATGGCGGGCACAGCAAGCCCGCAAGGGGACAACTTTCTTCTTTAAGTGGGGTCAACTTTCGGTACTTGTGTACGTAATGTACACATGTACCATTTAAAACATTCATTGGGTTCTCTCTGCAATGAGTCCATAAAGTACACAAGTACCCAGAAAACATCCTAGTGACCCCACCCCAAAATTTATTACAAAGCATCCAAGTGGCTCCAGTCAATATAGACAGCATCACAGTGACA
Organism: Taudactylus pleione; assembly: GCA_031769625.1. Classification (NCBI taxonomy): domain Eukaryota; kingdom Metazoa; phylum Chordata; class Amphibia; order Anura; family Myobatrachidae; genus Taudactylus; species Taudactylus pleione. Next base: position 6,020,957 of record JAUIMM010000725.1, read on the forward strand.
CATATTCAATACAGATGGCATCCAAGTAATCGATATACAATATTAAAAGCAACCTAGTGACTTGAATACAGAGAGATCATCCAGGTAACTGATTTACAGTAGAGTATTCTATTGTCCACCATGCAAAAGTGCAAGCATTCTTCTGACCATCATACTACACAGAGAGCATCCTAGTTATCACTAAACTAAAGAAAGTATTCTATGGACCCATGTATATTGGAGAGCAAGCCAAAAGGCAGGTATAATGTGAAGACGCTATTTTCCTTAAACGATACGCTGTATTTTATCAATCTTGTTAAGACAGATTCTCACTATATCTAGATACATACTCCCATGCGCCAACTCCTCTCTACCAATGACCGCCTTCAAGATTTCTCCTGCACTGCTCCCAACCTCTAGAATACCCTGCCACACACAATTAGGCTTTTATTCAGCCTTTAAGTGGACACTTTAAACTCATCTTTTTATTCAACCTAACATCCTACCGCCCCTCTCCAGCAACCTACACACAATTCAGCTCTCACTTTGTGTCTGCCCATATCCCATCTACAATGTAAGCTCTCACAAACAGAACCCTCTGCCGCATTGTCTAAGTAATTATGCAGTTTGGTTGCCTAGTATACTTTGCCTACATCCGACTACACAGCACTGCCACAGTAGTTAGAGTATATGCAATAGTCTATAGCCATTCAACGGCACATATTGTTATACCGTTAGCGCTTAAGGCCAGGTAACCATCAGAACAATGTACAAAAGATACAAATGTTCATTCCAATTACCCTTCATTCCAGAACAAACGATATAGACTGTGCACACTATACAATCTTCAGAACGACAGCACGATATATAATGTCGGAGCACTGTATCTAATTAATCTTTTCTCCTGTACACACTGCAATCGTGTGGATCACTGGAAGTTCCGGTGATGTCTTCAGATAGATTGGACCAATATATCTTGTGGTCTTCCAGTTAAGCAAACACACTGCACGATCTGCAGACTGTTCCCATGTGACGTGCAGCTCATCAGATGGGAAGATGCGATGAATGACGCATGTGAATGCACAATTGAGTGTACACACTTTGTGAATTAAACAATATGTTGTTCCAATTTGCCTCAAAATTACATATTGTCCAATATATCGCCTAATGCAGTGATTCCCAACCTCGGTCCTCAAGGCACACTAACAGTCCTGGTTTTAGTGCTATCCATGTCTGAGCACAGAAGGTGAAATCAAAATAACTGAGGTACTAATTAAATCACCTGTGCTCAAGTATGGCTGTCATTAAATCCTGGACTGTTAGTGTGCCTTGAGGACCGTGGTTGGGAGCCCCTGGCCTAATGTGTACACAGCCTAATTTAGCCCTTTGGTACTCAAAACTTCTAAATGTAGTTATGCCACTGGGGGTTTCATCTTTGCAAAGACACACACAACCATTTCCCTTCTGCAAAAGGATTTCATTTTTGCACAAGTTCCGAGACAAAAGTTTTTGGGTCTCGTATGTTGTGTGCCTCCAAATCGCACTGCCGCAGAGAAACACGTTTCCAGACACTCCAGTGTCAAATACTTATTTAGAAAATAGATTAAACAGCAATTTAAGAAATGCTATGAAAGTATATAACAGTACATTATACACAAAAGTTCCCTAAACAAACATTTTTTTAATTGATAAAAGCAATATTTTCCACCTATGATGTGTGTAACCCAGGGTACCTCAGACAACAGGGAATAGTTACTACAGCCTGTTACACTAAAAAGAAGTAAACTATGTAGACAAAAGTGATTGCACACTGAGAGCAAATAGATCAATGAGATTTTTTTTTACATCAGTACTTTGTAGGTCCACCACGTGCAAACTGTCCACAAGTTCCTGGACAACAGCAGGCAGTATGTTTTGCCATTCCACCTTAAGTACGGTGACCAACTGTGATACTGAAGGAGGTCGGGTCGGCCTACAAAGCACCCGTCATTCCAATTCGTCCCACAGGTTCTCAATGGGGTTAAGATCTGTACTCTGAGCTGGCCATTCCATCCGTGTAACAAAATTTTCTGTATACCAGTCCAGCGTCTCCCTAGAAACAGGACAGGTGGCATTGTCGTCCTGATAATAACATTTGTTGTTTCCATAGAACTGCCACAATGTAGGGAGCACAGATTTAGTTATCGAGAACATCTCTAAACTTCTCTGAGTTAATGTGACCATGCATTACAACTAGTGGACCCATGCCAAACCAGCTGAAACTTTGGGTGTCCAATCACATGTCTACATAGTGTACATAATGTAATAAGACAGAAATAAAACACACTTTATATATTAGAATTAACATTTTTTAAATGTTTGAAGGCAAAGTGGTTTGCTTGGCAAATACTTAAACATATTAAGGAGTGCTTGGAATAAAAGTACTAATAATCAATATAAATCTTGCACATTAAGGAGTATTTGGTTTATTTTTTCACTCATTTTTCTTAATTATTAGACACGCGATACAAAAAGCTTGCAAAACCTGCTTTTCACAACAATTAAAAAAAAAAAGACTTTTTATTGTATCATACTGTACTAGGTAGTTATTACATAAATATATCGGTGTATATCTGGAGCTGTAGTCTTACCCCGTATTATAATGAGAGGTCTGAGTTGAACACTTGCCTCAGGACAGTCTTCTGTTTGAATGGGCCCCATGTAGATTTGGTCCAGCGCAACCAAGAAGCGATGCGTGCATATAGAAGCACGAGTTTCCATGCATATGTTCAGTCAGTCGAGCAGGGGTAGCATATGCATTACGTTTACATCAGGAGTAACACATTTGTATACTTGTGCCCCGCTATAACATAATCACAGCATAGAGATGTGACTGGACAGCAATGTACAGCTTCTACCCAGTGTTCTCCCCAGCCGGGTGACATTAAAAAGTAGCCGGGTGGGCTCAGTATAATCTGGCTGGAGACAGATACACTTTTTAAAGACTCTCACAGATATTACCCACTTGCTGGCTGGACACAGATCTCATAGACACTCACAATGCATGCTCAGACACAGTACACATCTGCTCTCTCCATCGACGCTCTCGATAATGTTCCCACCATCCAAACCGCACTCTGCCTATTAAAGACGGGGGAGGGATCTCTGTTAATGAGCCTGTCACAGTAAAGTAATCGTAGTGCGACTCTGATGTTGACTCTGAGGATTGTGCCAAGTGGAGCGTCTGTGAAATTGATCCTGGGGAGAACATGGGAGTAGTAAATGCAAAGCTAATTTAATAAAGTGTTAGTATGGACATCTGTTGTTATTCCCTTTAAGTATTAAATGAGAATCTTAAGTCATGCTAATAGAATACGGCGACTTTATATAATAAAGCCACCACACTAATCTTTTTTTGGGACAGTCAGTTACGCCTCCTGACAGGTTTATATTCTTCCTTTGTGAATCAAAGAGACATGTTCAGGACTATATTATATAATACAAAAATGTCCTTAGATTAATTCCTGTCCCATCATATTTGAAATCACAAGTCAAAGTTTCTTTTCTTCTTTACTTTTTCTTGATCTTTCATAGTTCAAGTAAAATAAATCCCCTTGAAGTTTGTATTGCACAGCGAATACTTTCCTCCATGTATCACATGTAGTGGTAGTTAAGAGTAAAGGTTTGTTATGACCAAATACTTTTATAATGTAAAACTAATGCAGCTGTTCATTTTATATCAAACCAATTTTATTACAAATTATATTTTAAAAATATAAATAAAATCCTAATGTACATTAATACACGTGGGGATAGAGCAACTTGTTTTATCACTATCCTGTATAGTTGTCCTATAACTTCAGCAATTGGTCTGAACCCTTTCATATGAACGGACATGGTACAGTAAAACAAGATGCACTGTCAAAAAACTACTCACAAGCTCTGCGCTTTGATTAGAAGATTATTTTTATATTTAAATATTAGTTGTCATTTTTTTTAAAACATACAGTACTTAGGCAAAATTCATAGAAATTGTTCCAAAAGGTAAACAATTAAGGCAGTTTTGTACATTTTTCCAAACAATGGTGAAAGATCTCATTGCTATATAAAACATTTTATTTGTGCACATTCATCAACCAAAGTGTAGAGGCGTGCAATGTAGCCCGAATCATGTGCAGTCCATACTCTCATCCTCAGTCTCGACTTCAGGAGGGCATAATTCATCCAGGGCAAACTCTGTAACAGATGGTTGGATAAATTATAGATAACCAAGAACATAACACTTCATATCATGCTCAATAGTACACGTTTATCAAAAGGACAATGAATGTCACCAATTTTAAAGGTACATGTTACTGTACAAGCTAAGTTGCAGTAAAATTCTAATATACGGTACAAAGCTTATGGTGATTCCAACCTTCACTCTCATTCAAGATGCTATATTTCCTGAAAATAGCTCGGACCCCGGGCACAGCCTGGTCGTACTGGTGGAGGACCTCCAAGCAGTGTTCACTGAAGTTTTTGTCCTTCTGGAAAAGGCTGTGAAGCAGCATCAAAGTCTCTCTTAGAAGTTGCAGCGACTTGTTTTGCTCCGGAGTGGTTGCGAGTAGTGTTAAACGACGTACACGGAGCCATTCCTGGTGTAAGGTGAGAACCAGTGCCTTCACAACCTGAGTACAGAATAGACAATGCAACTAAAACATCTCTCAGCAAAAGTAACCATTTGCTTACATTGGAATCAATACTATTATTTTATCTGAAAATGTTTATAATACTTATGTTGAATCCTTTTCTCTTAATCCATTAGCAGACACTGGAACTATGGGGATATAACACTTACATTGGCAATGCAAAAATATTCCAGCCACCTAAGCACCTCCCACTTCTATATTCTCATCCTGCAGGAAAGTGAGTAATTTTAGTAAGAAAGTCCCACAGAGCAGAACTGAGAGAGAAAACAACATTTTATCCATAAAAACACTTAACGTTGTTAAACTTTAACAGCAGAACAAGAGCATAATAAGGCAGGTAACTCAGCGCCCTCTAATGGAATCAGAGAACAAGAATTGATGTATAAAAATCTGTCTCTGTGGGTGGGTAGGTTCAAAGAGTTGTAGTGCCCAACATCTTCCAACCAAAAGTGGCACCCTTAGATACCTGTAAAAAACTATGAACTATCTTGATACGAAAACAGATTTAAAGTATGACTTTTCACCGAAGTGACTCATCTAGCTATATATAAATTTTGATACCAGCCTCACACTTGCAGAAGCATCGTAAAGGGTCAGAAGATAATCAGACTCCCTACTGTCTAGTATTCTTCTGACATTTATGCCTTAGTTCTGTGAAGACTCAATCTGGCCCAATGCCTGAATCACGATGACCTGATTCAAGTGGAATTTAGGAGTCACCTCAAGGATAGTTTGATCCAGAGAATTACCCTATTCTCGTGAAAAATCTAATCAAGAAAGCTGTAGGATAAAACCGCCAGTTCCAGAAGTAAACAAGATCTTCCACGTGAGAGACTTTAGATACACTGTGTTAAATGGTTCTGTTGTGAGGTCTTCAAGTTCCAAAGTGCTAAAAAAAAAAAGGCCTGAGGGTCTATGTACTAATCCTTGGAGAGAGATAAAATACCATCCAATCAGTTCCTAACTGTAATTTTTCAAACATAGCCTGTAAAGTGACAGTTAGAAGCTGATTAGTTGGTACTTTATTTCTATCCAAGGCTTAGTACATACTCCTGAATGTCTTAAAGCGTCAATGCTTGCAAAAAGAAAAAAATCTGCTCTCCATAAACAGTTCTAACCTCATCAGGAAGAAACAGAGTGCAGAGACCTGACCCTCAATTTCATACCGTTATCCAAGCTACCTTTTAGGGACAGCAGAAGATAGGCTAAATGTAATAAAGCTGTAGAACTTCCTATTCTCACACCAGCTGCTGTGGAACTGCACATTCCAGCATGCCTTTACACAGTTTAAGTATGCCACCACAGCATGACAGGGCATGCTGGGATGTGTAGTTCTGCAGCAGCTGGAGTGCCACAGGTTGCCTACTCCTGATCTAGCCATTTGATATCCCCCCAGCCCGAAACTAGGTTTTCTGTGTATTACTGTTTTGTGTCACACTGCAGCTTCAACCAGGTTTATTGCCGGGTTGGCGCTGTTCACACTGAACCTGGGTCAGCCCTGTAAAACCCTATGGATGTCATTAAAAGTTGACTTTTCAGGCTCACAAAGATTAGATCACAAAAGGGAGGAGTGTGGCCTGCTCACAGCATTGCAGGAATCATGGCTGATGGATTACCACTGTGTAGCCATGAATTCACGAGTACTTGTGCTTTAATGCTATTTGATTCAGCCAGTGAAGACATTCTGCAGCTTCTGGCATCATAGTGTACAGTTCACTTCATCATCACTCCAATTATCCATTACTGTAATGACACTAGTGGTATTAACCCCTTTCAGACTACCAGTGTGCTGCCTGTGTGTCTGGCTGCTGACATAATCAAGTGAGACCCAGGAACATCCAATCAGTGGTGTTTGCAGAGTGCCATGTTGGATAACCTGGGTAGGGCCTGTTCACACTGCACTCCAACTCAGCTTGTCCCGTGTTCAACCATGATCAATTGCAGGGTTGAAATGCCAGGTTACTTGACCCAGTATTTTTGTTGATGGCATGTTCACACTGCACCTCCACCTGGCTATATCCCAGGTTATTTTTGAGATGTGAAAGAGGTATTACTTGGTCAACTTTCTGCCTTTCACACCCGAGTGGGCACTTTTTGGTATTCCTTCTGCTCAGCCTCGTATTATCCCCAGTGGCAGGCGTTTGCTGATGGCTGTTGGTGCTGCAGCCCGCAAGGCCATTCTCCAACCATGGAATCATCCTACCTCTCCCTAAAACATTGTTTAACCACTTTCCTGGCATGGTCACATTTTTCTGACCACACCAGGCTGTGCGTTACATGATATGATCACAATAATGCGACCAGTCAGATAGACAGTGTGGGCAGCTGCAGGAAGAGAATCTTCCCGCAGCTGCTGCTCTCAGTGGGACCTTCCGTGCTGACGATCATTGCTGATCTGTCAGCACAGCAGGACCCCCCACCCAGTGGCTGCAGAGATTAGCAGCCACTGGGAAAAAGTAAATTAGTACATTAGGACTCAGTGCTGAAACCTATTTGATATTAAAGGACATAGCAGCAGTAGAAAACAATAAAGGCAGGTGCTACCATGGATGATTAAAATACAGCCATATGTCAATAGTGATAAATGATTTGTGATAACTATAGGAAACAAATAAAAGGGATTATTTAACTGCTGAGGAAGGACCAAGCGCTTCAATTGATGAAGAAAGTGACACAGAAGTGGCAACATGCAGGACTGACTCAGCTTTTCAGTCATCACATGAAAGTTTAAGCAGTGTGCGAGCATCACCTATCAAGAGGAAAAGACTGAAAGAAGAAAACTATTGCAAGAGGAAATCAGTAAAAATTGCAGAAGTTATAAAAAAAAAGGATATATTCCATATTCCAGCTGTGGAACATGTGCCTGATAATTGTTTTATACTGTTGCTGTGTCCTTTAATATCAAATGGGTTGCAGCACTGAGTCTTAATGTACTTCTGAAATTTGTCACATTCTTGATCAAACTACCACTATTCACTGATAATCTGTATTAGCAGGGGTGTATCTAGGGGTCCGAGCGCCCCTGGAAAAGTAAGGGACAGGAGCCCCCCCATCCCATATTTTTGGAATAATTACACACTGTACTTATATTGTTAAAAACTAAGAAATTTAAAATAGATTAAAAAAAAAAAAAAAAAAAAAAATTTTTTTTATTTTTTTTTAAAGTGCCCACCTCCACTCACTGGTTTACGTTTAGGGTGGAGGGCACACTGACCGACATCAGTAGCTACCCTGCCCCAGGGTGCTCCTGTCTGCTGGATGAGCGGTTGCGGCAAGCCCTGCCCCCTGTCACAAACAGCACACTTATCTGCCCAGTCTCTCACCGTCAGTGCGTGTCACTCAAAAGTTGTGATCCTGGCTGGTGGCATCAGACTGTAACAGCGCCTACTGGGATCACCGCGGTGCAAGTCGTGCAACTTTTGAATAATTCACACTGAGGGCTCCCCATCCCATACTGTGCTCCCCTTCTCCTCTCCACATCCAACACTGTGCTCCCCTTCCCCCCTCCCCCCTCCAACACTGTGCTCCCCTTCCCCCCTCCCCATCCCATACTGTGCTCCCCTTCTCCCCTCCATATCCAACACTGTGCTCCCCTTCCCCCCTCCCCATTCCATACTATGCTCCCCCATCCACATCCCACACTGTGCTCCCCTTCCCCCATACACATCCCACACTGTGCTCCCCATCTCTCCTCCACATCCCACACTGTACTCCTTTTCCATCCAGCCCCCACACTGTGCGACCCTTCCCCTATCCCAAGCGGTGTGTGCTCCCTTGTGTGTGCACTCTTCACATCCCACACTGTATTATGTGCTCCCTCTCCACCTCCACACTGATCCCACATTTTTCCCTCCCAGCAGTAGTCTCTTACTAACAGAAAAGAAGACAGAGGATGGCCCGGTACCTCCTTTCCTGAGTGCTCTGGCTGGCTCCTTTGACACGGACAGTGTCAGCCCACTGCCAGACAACATTGCGTGGCAGCAGTCATTAGCAAGATGCTTCAGTGCGGGGAGCCAGGTGAGAGCGGACCACACACAGTCATTGTGTGTTTTGCTGTGGTGCCGGACATTGCCCTGCACCACCACAAGCGCCAGGACTCTGCTCCACCATCCCTTGGCTGTAGCGCAAGAACCAGGCAGGAAGTCAGAGGCGGGTTAAGAGGAAGCTCGACAAGTGTCAGTCAGTGAGTGCCTAGCTTTCCTAAATTGCAGACGACTCACTGCTGAAAGTGCCCGGCCCCAGACTCCACACCAGTCATGAACGACAGCCCTGATTTCTATCCCCTGGCCGCAGGTGTCACCACCGGGTGGCGCCCCCGTTCCTTGGTCGGCGCCCCTGGCGAGTGCCATCCTGGCCAATGGTTGGATACGTCCCTGTGTATTAGATAAACTGTCTTAGGGCCTGATTCAACAAGGAAAGTAACTGCTACCACACACACAATCAGCTGAATGTGGCATACTGAGCATGGGTATGCGATCGCAGTGACTACGCAGACCCAATGCAGAGTGATTGACATTTGTGAGTGGTGACGGGGGGGAGAACGCAGGCGTGCCAGTGCGTTTGTACGCCGGTGCAGGGGCGTGCATAAATTATCCACTGCGACGGCATACGCAGCTTCAGCTCCCATAACGTGCGATCAGGCTTGCAATTTCTGAGTAAGGTCTGACCTTGTGCAAGTGAGCGTGAGGCTCCGATGGCCCTCGAAGTTTACAATGTTTTCGCTATTTTGCTTACAGATGTAAGTAAAGGGAAGTGGGCGTCCTTATGTTGTACTACGATTGCATTGTGATCGCAATGGATTAGCATACTATCGCAGTGAGACTGCATACGTAATTGCTATTGCATTCACAATTGCGATCCGTAATGAATCAGGCCCTTAAGTCCCTTGTATCACTAGTTCTCAATGCAAAAGCTGCAGCCAGACTGAGAAGAACACAGTAGGATGGCCATCGACCATCAATAGTTTACAAATATCAATGGTTTACTTCTGATAGTCGATGGCAGAGAGCCAATTGTCTTTTGCCATCAATGGCAAAGTGAAACCCAATTTTTTTTTCTGCTCACAACACAGAGCTTAACCCCACCTCTGGCTGGACGCAGCGCCTCATCCCCTAAGCCCCCGCCCCCAGTTTTTGTATTAGCTTGCAGCTTGCCAGGCACCCGTAGCCATCGAATGGTGCAAACCATCGATGGCTCACCATAGATTGTTATTGTACCATCGATGGTTACCACCAGTGGCCATCCCTAGAAAAGAGAGAGAGACTACAAGACAAATCTGAACTTGCCAGTTGCATGGTTAGGGCAAGAAGGGTTCAAATTGTTTTTACTCCTCTTCCCAAAATGAAACTTATACCAAAGAGAGATGGTATTTCAGTTTGTGATGATTTGGCATGGAACGACCCTGTGGCATAGGGATCAGAATTGTCGTAATTCTAGCTAACAGCACTATAGGGACATTTTTCCATTTATTCACATGCCCTGTGGACAGACGGTAAAGCGTCAATCATCTGTGGGTAACCTGAACTTCTGAAGTTTAGTCCATGCCTCACTGAGCACAGGAACCAACTGAACCAAAATAATCCAACTATTTCTTCTTCATTCTAAACAAAACATCGTCAAGCTCAGCTGACGCCTCCCTGTCCAGTACATGCAGATCCTAATGCTTTGCTCCCACTAAAACATCCACATCATAGCATCTCGTACAGTCCTTGCCAAGGCAAAGCCTCAATAGTGGACTCTTCTGTTACCTCTTCATTTCACTGGGAGGAGTAATCAGAATGAGACCTTCTACCGAACTGTACTAAGTATTCTTCCTAAGGAAGAAGACCATTTAACTAGAGGTGTGCACCGGCCACTTTTCGAGTTTTGTGTTTTGGTTTTGGATCTGGATCTTTCTTCGTGTTTTGGATCTGGATTGGTTTTGCCAAAATCACCCTTCGGTGTTTTGGGTTCTGGGTTTTGTGTTTTGGATCTGTATTTTTTTTTTTTAAAAAGCATAAAAACAGCTAAAATCACAGAATGTGTTGATTTTTCTGCTCCTATGCTATTATTAACCTCAAAAACCTTAATTTCCACTCATTTCCAGTTTACTCTGAACACCTCACAATAGTGTTTTTATGTCCAAAAGGTTGCACCGAGGTAGATGGATGACTATGCTAAGCGACACGAGTGGGCGGCACAAACACGTGGCCCATCTAGGAGTGACACTGCAGTGGCAGACAGGATGGCAGTTTGAAAAACTAGGCCCAAAACAGTACATAATGCAAAGGAAAAAAAAGAGGTGCAAGATGGAATTGTTCTTGGGCCCTCCCACCCACCCTTATGTTGTATAAACAGGACATGCACACTTTAACAAACCAATCATTTCAGCGCCAGGGTCTGCCACACGACTGTGGCTGAAATGATTGGTTCGTTTGGGCCCCCACAACACAAGCTGGCAATTAATCTGGCCCTGCACAAACTGGCTCTATGGAGGCAAGATGTCGTCCTCATCCTCCGCATTCACCGATTCCTCACCCTCTTCAGTGTTGTGTACATCCTCATCCTCACAGAGTATTAATTCGTCCCCGCTGGAATCCACTACCACAGGTCCCTCTGTACGTTCTGGAGGCTGGTCTCCCTGGAAAAGTTGATCATTCATTTTTATGAACATCATCTTCTCCACATTTTGTGGAAGAAACCTCCTACGCCTTTTGCTGACAAGCTTCCCGGCTGCACTAAACACTCTTTCGGAGTGCACACTGGAGGGGGGCAACTCAGGTAAAACAGAGCCAGTTTGTACAGGGGCCTCCAAATTGCCTCTTTTTCCTGCCAGTACATGTACGGACTGTCTGACATGCCTACTTGGATGCTGTCACCGATGTAATCCTTTAACAGACAGACGCAGGCTTGTCGCTGCTGCTTTGAGGATGCAGGTGCGGCTACAGCCCACACAATTCACAAAGACAGGAAAAAAAAAGAATTTTTTTATTGTTTGTGGAGCGCACTTTGAGGGTTACACCATCCTTTAACAGACAGACGCACGCTTGTCGCTGCTGCTTTGAGGACAGTATCATATGCAGTGACAGTAGACTTGTCAGAAATTGTTGGCACGTCCTTCAGTCCGGACTAGATGTCCAAACCGGCCCTTGACTTATGACACAGGCGCACGCTTGGCGCTGCTACTGTGTTGATGCACATGCGGCTACATCGCACACAAGTCACAAACACATAAAAAAAATAGTTTTTTATTTTTTGGAGCACTTTGAGGGTTACACCACCCTTTAACAGACAGACGCACGCTTGTCGCTGCTGCTTTAAGGATGCAGGTGCGGCTACAGCCCACACAATTCATAAAGACAGAAAAAAAAAGAATTTTTTTATTGTTTGTGGAGCGCACTTTGAGGGTTACACCATCCTTTAACAGACAGACGCACGCTTGTCGCTGCTGCTTTGAGGATGCAGGTGGAATCTAGACGGGATTTGGAACTGGGGACACACTACCTCCATCAATTGTCTAAATCTCACTGCACTAATGGCGGATACCGGACGCACGTCTAACACCAACATAGCAGTCAAGGCCTCAGTTATACGTTTTGCTTCAGGATGACTGCTGTCGTACTTCATCCTCCTAGCTAGGGACTGTTGGAGGGTCAATTGTTTAGTAAAAGTAGTGGTGTTCCTACTTCCTCTCTGGGATGATGAACAACTCCCAGCAGCAGCAACAGCACTAGGAGGAAGTGGTTCTTGATCTTTCCCTATTTTATTTTTATCGGAGAAAGTTTGGTCCTCCATTTATGTTATATTGATATATACGTGCGGCTAAGGCGCACACAAACACAGCAAATATTTTTTTATTTTTGCTGGAGAGTAGTGCACTTTGTGGGTTACACCACCCTTTAAGAAATGAGCCAGCCGGCTCTTTACTTATGGGACACAGGCACACGCTTGGCGCTGCTCCTTTGTTGATGCACGTGCAGCCACAGTTCACAAAAATTCACAAACACAGAAAAAAAGTTTTTATTTTGTTTGGAGTGCCCTTTGGGGGTTACAGCACCCTTTAACGGTCAATCCAGCTGGCCCTTTATTTATGGGACACAGGCGCACGCTTGGCACTACTTTGTTGATGCACGCGCGGCTACTGCGCACACAATTCACAAACACAAAAAAATATATTTTTTTATTTTGTTTGGAGTGCCCTTTGGGGGTTACAGTACCCTTTAACGGACAAGCCAGCCGGCCTTTTACTTATGGGACACAGGCGCACGCTTGGCGCTGCTCCTTTGTTGATGCACGTGCAGCCACAGTGCACACAATTCACAAACACAGAAAAAATATTTATTTATTTTTTGCACTTTGGGGGAGCACCCCTGACGAACAGAGCACCCCCTGGACAACACTACAGCACCCCTTTAGGACTGGGACACTGCACAGGACTTTGGAGTGGACACAGCCCCTATGGACAACTGACTGCACAACACAGTCCAGCCAGCCCCTATGGACTTTGAAGTAGTGGACACAGCCCCTATTTTCCAACAGCAGCACAGCGCAGCACAGCACAGCACTGCACTGCACTGCACTACACTACACAGCCCAGCCAGCCCTAACTCCCACCCTCCCTCTTCACTGTCCACAGCAGAGTGAGAAAATGGCGCCGACGCGGGTACCTTATATAGGATCCAAAACCTGCGAGACCCGGAAGGCGGGATGATGACGTTTTGCCTCGATTTCAGATTCGAGTAGGCGGGAAAAGTCGAGCCTGACTCGGATCGGGGGGGTTCGGATTTCAGAAATCCGAACCCGCTCACCCCTACTTTTAACCAGTCCATGAACTGACTGGTGTACAAGCTAGTTCATCTAGATTTATCGCTAAGTGACGAGATGGCAATAGCTGAACACTGTCAGATACCTTGGATAATTTGCGGAAGGGACAGATTTCTACAGCTACATCCTGGGACATACCACGAGCTGCGTGAGCTCAGAATTGACTGAACTAGGATTTAGCACAAGATGGCTCCAGATCAGTTTAGAAAACCAGATACATTCTATAGAGTAGTAACCAATTATATCTGGAAAGGGAGTAGGCCAAAAATGTCAAGAGGAGCCCTGTCACTACCGAAGTTAGAAGGGGGAGTAGAATTTTCCGACTTAAATATCAGTGAGCTTATATGCTGATTCAGATTAGTTCAATGACACCTCTCCCAAACCCTGGGCAATTATCAAGGATGGCCACGATCCCTTTTGTCCCCTATTTATTGCTTCCTGGTTCTGTGAAGCCCTTGGGATCTGACCTTCCCAAGGCTGTGCATGCTACTGTAGTGGTCTGGCATAGATTGGCAGTTCTGATGGAAGAGCCGTCGCTACCCTCTCCATCTCAAACATTGGCAGGTATAGCCAATTTGATTTCAGATTGACATGTTGAGACATGGGCTAATTGCGGTCTTCTCTCAGTGGGCGATACTTTTTCTGAAAATAGGTTAGTTTCCTTCTTGTACCTCCAGTAACACCATAATATCCCGAAGAGGAAATTCTACATATATCTGCAACTTGGGCACTGGATTCAATGTAATTTGCCTCCCTCTTTGAGGAACCCTGATATTGGAGGCTAAGAAGGGGAGACTGGCCTGTCAGGTGAAATGGGAGAGGGCTCTATCTAGGATGCTGACTGATGAGGACTGGGAGATTGTTCCAGTTTTAAGATGTCCCATCACTCAGTAATGTTCTTTAAATTAATACATTCGGTCAGAAATGACATATCGTGCTGACATTGTCTCAGTGTGTACCCAGCTTATGGCCTCCATAGCACATCTGTGGAAGACCGCTTTTATGCCCAACATTTTGGTTATAGAATATACGATCCAAATGCATTGTGATTTTGAAACTGCAGACTGTAAATACTCTACCTCTGCTTCGTCTCCCCTTATGAATTTGTCCAAATGGAATGAATATCGGGAGGAGCAAGGTCAATCCTCTCTACATAAGTAAAGCCATTAACTTAACCATCTTAATGTCACCTGAAATAACTGTCATCTTCTAGCGACCGCTGGAGCACAAAATTGGCAGGAGATTTAAAAATGAAAATGAGAAATAAATATTATAAAAATAGGCTGCCCAGCAGCCCTGCCCAAAAGCACCCTGTCCTGTGGGCACACAGAAAAATAAAATTGAGTTCCCTGCAATATGAGGATAAACAAGAGGGAGGATCTCAAACAGCTTGAATATATTTAATATTCCAATGTCCTAAAATTTGTTGTAAATGCCCATGGTTTCAGTGTCCCCAAAGGATAAATGGGAAATGTATATGAACGCAATGTAATTTTTCCTTGATGGAAAATGCATGAAAATATCCTTCTTTTTAAGCCAAATGTGCTAGACCCTGTAGCAGTAACATTTATACAATCATAACTATGCTAAGGGTATTGTAACGATCAGTGAAGTGGTAGTCTCAAAGTAGAGTATGGACACATTTTGTGGTGGAATAACTGGCAGCCTTGTCTGATGAAGTTGACGTTTTACAACAAAACGCGTCAGACTGCTTCATTGTGACTACCATTGGACCGATCTTTACTACAGACTCAGCTTAATCACAACAGAACCGTAAAATAACATTTGAAGTTCCCAGTTGTCAATTATGTCACACAGCTCTTGAATAAAGAGAACTTTCCCTGTCCTAGACTCTGTATAATAATAGAATTGTAATTCATAATGTATTGCTTACTAGTATTTAATACTAAATAAACAAATATTAAATAAAAAGTAAACAGCTGCAGCTGTGTGTGTAATAGACAAAATCTAATTAAATCTGTACTTATAAAATAAATAGCTATTATTATACGAGGGTGGTTCAATAAGTAAGGTAACAAGACATCTCACATGTGTCATGTTCTCCATTTTATTCTTTCCTGCCAAGTCAGAGCAGGTAGATGACTGCTTTCCCTCACGGCTATTAGACTGCGCCTCATATCAGAGGGGCTGGCAGAAACATAGTCAAACATTGTAGTGCGTAGTGTAATTAGATTTCTGTGTCTAAATGCACATTAGCAGCTGAAATTATTTAGCAATTTGTCGAGGTGTTTGGTGCTAACGTCATGTCACAGAAACAGGTTTGGTGCACTGCCTTTAATAACGGCAAAACAGATGTTCAAGATGAGCAGCGATCTGACCGGTGAACTGTTACGACGCTACCATTGGGAGGTACTGGACCATCCTCTTTACAGCCTTGACCTTGCATGGAGTGATTTTCATCTCTTTGGAACACTGAAGAAGCACCTGGGTGGAAGGCGATTCACAACCAACGGTGAAGTTCAGCAAGTCGTCATGTCCTTGCTGCAGGCGCTTGACACTGATTTCTTCTATGCCGGGATAGCTGTCTTGGTGGAGCGTTGGAACAAATACTTAGACAAGTAGAGGGAGTATGTGGAAAAATTTGAGTTATGGTATAACATACCTCAGTTAACTCTTTATCTTCGAGGTCCATAGGGTCCACAGGATCTACCTTGGGGTATGAAGTTGGAGAGATCCATTCACCAAACAGATTACAGCTTTAAAGCTCCCAGCATGCACTGGTCCTACCTCCCTATATACCCCGCCCCAGGCATTCAGTTTGTAAACAAGCTTAACGGCAAGAGACGGAAAGTGGAGAAGGAAGTACAATGTACCAAAGAAACACTCTCAAAATATGAAGAGGGAATCAGTGATACAAAAAGGCAAAGAACAACTGAGGCCAGGGTGGGTGCCCAGTGGACCCGATGGACGTCAAAGAAAAAGAGTTAACTGAGGTATGTTATACCATAACTAATTTTCTTCTTCAGTGTCCATAGGATCCACAGGATCTACCTTGGGGACGACCTAAAGCAATTCCCTTAAGGTGGGGACACTCCTGAGCAGAGAGGAGAATCCGCCGCCCAAAGAAGCATCTCGAGAGGAAAAAAGTATCAAATGCATATAATTTGATAAAGGTATGGACGGAAGATTAAGTGGCTGCCCTTCACAGCTGTTCAGCCGAGGTGCCATGTCTAACCGCCCACGATGGTCCAACAGGCCGAGTAGAATGTGCTATTAGTATTATCCTGCCTCCTTCCTGCTTGAACTTTCTGAGGACCCTTGGGAGAAGGGAGATTGGAGGAAACAGGTATGCCAACCTAAAGTCCCACCTCACCGCCAGAGTGCCTACGAAGGCAGCTGAGGGGGGGCCTTATGGTTGTGGAGTGATGTCATGAGGTCTACGTCTGGTAGTCCTCACCTGTCAGTTGGCAGACGTCCGGATGAAAAGCCCATTCTCCGGCGTGTATGTCCTGCCGACTTAGGAAGTCCGCTTCCCAGTTGAGGACTCCAGGGATGAATATTGCAGAGATTGCTGGACGATGGCATTCTGCCCACAGCAGAATTTCTGCGACTTCCTTCATGGCAGCCAGACTTTGTATGCCTCCTTGATGTAGGCCACTGCTGTCGCGTTGTTGGACTGAACCTGGACAGGCCTGCCCTGTAGGAGGTCCTGCGCCAATATGAGTACTCTGTGCACTGCACAAAGCTCCAAGATATTTATTGGTAGGTGACTTTCCTGAACTGTTCACCTTCCCTGGAAGGTGTGGTAACCCTTCACCGCTTCCCATCCTCGCAAACTTGCGTCCGTGGGGAGAAGTACCCAATCCGGTACCCATAATGGACTACCTTTGTTTAAATGAGTCGTCTCCAGCCACCAAGCGAGGGAGTCTCGAACCTCTGGCAAGATGCTAATCATCTGAGACTTTATCCGATGATACGGACCATCCCAATGAGCCAGGATCCATTGTTGCAGGGACCTGGAGTGGAACTGGGCATAGGCCACCATGTCGAATGTGGCCACCATGGAGCTTAGCACATGCATTGCCAAGTGTACCGACACTTGTTTGCATTCAGTGAAGACTGCGCACACAAGACTGTAGTGCCACAATCTTGTCTTCTGATAGAAGAATCCTCTGTCCCACAGAGTCCAACAATGCTGCTGAGTTGGAGAAAGAGACAACTTTTTCCAATTGATTATCCAGCCGTGCTCTTGTAGACAGATAATAGTCATCTGCAGATGACATTGTAACATTTCCTGAGATCGTGCTAATATCAGGAGATCGTCCAAATATGGCAGTATCCTGACTCCTTGTAGTCTGAGACGAGCTGTCATGACTGCCATTATTTTGATAAATACCCGAGGGGCTGTGGCTAGACTGAAGGGTAGAGCCTGAAATTGGTAATGTTGCTGATCTACCGCCAATCTCAGAAAGCCTTGGTGGGATTGTGCAATCGGAACATGCATATATGTATCTTGTATGTCCAAGGATACCATGAAATATCCAGGCTCCATCGCCAGCATAATTGACCATAGGGTTTCCATACGGAATTTGGGCACCCTGATGAATCGGGTGAGAGATTTCAGATTCAGGATAGGGCGATGTGACCCATTTGGTTTTTGAATCAAATATAAATTTGAATAATAACCCCTTCCCTGTTGCATCTCAGGGACGGGGACTATGACTTCAGGAGGGCCCCAGTAGACTCCCAGTAGGCCGAAGCTCTGACCGGGTCAAAAGGCAGGGTTGTACCAACAAACCTCTGAGGGGGATGCCGCAGGAACGTGATGGCGTAGCCATGAGAGACCAGCTCTCGTACCCAGGCATCCGTAGTCATCCGATGCCAGGCCTGGGCGAACTGTAGAAGTCGGCCTCTAACCCCGATATCCTCCAGGGGGAGGCCGCACCATCAGACAGTAGGCTTACCGTCTGGCCTGGAAGCAGGACGTTTGGTTGACCAAGATTTCTTGGCCTGCAGCTTCCTGTGGGAGTGACTCTGTCTGGAGAAAGACTGTTTCCTTGCTCCACTCTGTGGGCAAAAGGACAGAGATGACGACTGCCTAAACTCAGCAGACTTCGGTGTTGCCAAAAAAGCCATTATGTGATCCAGCTCTGGTTCAAAGAGTACATTCCCCGCAAAAGGCAAGGATTGAAGAGCCTTCTTGGACCCTGCATCCGCCTTCCAGGTCTTTAGCCAAAGGTATTTTCAGGCTGCAACTGAGTTCGCCGAGACCCTAGAAACCAAGATACCTGCATCAATAACCGCTTCCCCCATATACACAGCTGCTTCTCGCATTTGACTGAGAAGAGATTGTTGCTCTCTGGTTGCATCAGGAATAATATCTTCCAGAGATTTTGTCCATTCTTCCATAGCTTTGGCTACCCAGGCTACAGCCATAGCTGGTCTGGTAATAGCTCCAGATAATGAAAACATTGATTTTAAATAATTGTCAAGTTTTCTATCTGTGGCTGCTGCCGAAATGGGTAACGTAGCGATCCTGATCAATCTTGTGACATGAACGTCGATCGTTAGGGGAACTTCCCATTTGTTACACTCGCCATGTGCAAATGGGTATCGAGAGGTTATATTCCTTGTAGCATGGAAATGCTTACTAGGAGTACCCGATGCATCAGACATGAGATTTGTCAGTTGCTCAGACTGAAGGAAATAATCCTTAGCCACCTTCTGACGTCTAAAGATCGGAGTCTAAAGGTGCCCACACACATACCGACTTGCTCCCAAACAGCCAATGTACACGATTTCCCCTGAACTCTCCCTGAACTCTCCCCAGGCAGTTGTGGTCACGATTTGGAGTTAAAAATGTCCAATATGACTAAAGATCTATCTTGCAGCCAGTGCATTGTATCCCAGATTGGCTAATCTGCCCTACAGCACGGCAGATCTGAAGATGCGAGGTACGACGAGCGGGGACGCGCATCGGCATCGTGATCAAGAGTAGAAACTCACGATTTGCCCATTTTTTACATGATCCGTCGTCACGATTCGTCGAAATTGGCCCAATTGGATGAAAAGTCAGTATGTGTGTGGGCACCTTTAAGGTCCCCACACACAACGATGTCCTCACGATACGATTTTATGGCCAATTTCCTCATGAACTTTCACGGGAGCTCCCTTGCCGTCGTGATCACGATTTGGAGTAAAAAATGTCCAATCTGACTAAAGATCTATCTTGCAGCCAATGCATTGTATCCCAGATTGGCTAATCTGCCCTGCAGCACGGCAGATCAGAAGATGCGATATACGACTAGCGGGGACGCGCATTGGCATCGTGCTCGTGAGTATAAACTCACGATTTGTACTTTTTTACCCGATTCGTCGTCACGATTCGTCGAAATCAGCCAAATCGTGTAAAATGTCGCTATGTGTGTGGGCACCATTAGATGTCAGTGAAACTTCCTCTATACTGAGGACAGCTATAGCCACTCTCACCAGAGAGGGGACATCCACAAGGGACTAATGGTCTTCTTCCACTGATTGAGACCCAGAACTCTGAGTATCAGAGTTTGCTTAGGAGGCAGAGTCAGACTCTTGAGGCAACGACTGACGAGAACCTCTCTTATGCCCCTGCTTTACCGCAACAGGTCTATCTGCCTGCTGAGAGGCTATAGACAGCTGCATACTCTGACTAGAGTGAGCAGTAGAATTAACCCAACAGGAATTCATGGTGGGCATACACATAGAAGGATACACATGCTGTGAACAATACTGCCGCAGCAGGACCCCGTGCTTCTGCAGCCTTGTCTACTAAGTATGACAAAACCTGAGGCAAATGGCCACCCAGGGTTGCTCTAGTGCTGGTGCAGTGTACCGGATGGCCCAGGTGGCTGTTTACAACAGTTGCTACACAATCCATCCTGTATAACTTCTTGCTCAGACAGGCCTGCAAAACAGGACTTACATGTCTTCAGCACTTGCGGTTCATCCTTCTCATCATTACCTTTAGACATGACAAATGTGTAAATGGTATAAGGTGTACAGTATAAATGCAATGTGACCTTTATCAGTGGAAAAACCTCACACACCCCTCTTCAGAGGGATGGAGAGAAAACACAGTGATATTTATAACTGACAGTTTGAAAAACAGGCGATATAAATACAGCAGCTAGTAGTATATACAGTCACATACAATGCATAAATACGGATAATTGCTACTGCAAATGGACTCTGTATCAACTAATCAGCCCAGACGGGGTTGTGGTAGGATGTAGAGCGCTATATACCAGACCCAAGGGAGAGGTATACAGAGAGACAGACCAATACCTCTGAGACAAACAGCTTTAGCAGTGTACACACACAAACGCTAACTGTGAGAGTCTCTATACACGAGGTGGTCAGATATCGTAAACCAGCCACGGGAATCCTTACCCGGGAGAAGCAGCCGGGGGGGGGCGCCTATCTCCCGTAGGCTGCGATTTTGACGGCATGGGTAGGCTGACCTCATAGTAGCAAGACGTTGACTAGTGCGCTCCAGTGCGTCTTACCACTTGTCCCCGTCGACAGACGATATGGCCCCGGCCGCCTTAATGAGGACATGTTACACGAGGCCTTCACCCGCAGCCGCCTCTGATGTGTCTCCACACTGGAGGCCTTGACTGCAGGCAACGATTCCCCGTGTGGAATCGCTTACCCGACATCTCCATGATCCGACTGCAGTCCGGACCTCAGCAAAAGCAGCTAAGCCACGCTGAGGCCTGCCGAAAACCTCAGGGCGTATAGAGGTACTGCTATTTCGGCGTCGGGGGAGGTAGGAGTCGTCGCAGTACTGCGTCATTATCGGCGCTGGTACCGCTAAACTCTGAAGTTCAAAAAACAAGAGATATGGTAAGAACTTACCTTTGTTATCTCTGTTTCTACGAAGTCCATAGGGTCCACAGGGTTGACCTTGGGGTATAGCTTGGATCTGGATCCACGGGCACCATACAGTTAAAGCTTTAGCTCCCAGGATGCACTTGGGTCCTCCTCTATACCCCGCCCCTGAGCCACAGGCACCTCAGTTGGTAAGTAGCCTAGGCCGAAGGAGGAGACTAAACAGAGAGAAGGAAGACTGGAACACACAAGAAACCATACTCACAGAAATGGGAGACGGAAACACCGGTCACCAGTACCACAGCCCATTTGAAGCCAGGTGCGTCAAGGCGGGCGCCCTGTGGACCCTATGGACTTCGTAGAAACAGAGATAACAAAGGTAAGTTCTTACCATATCTCTTGTTTTCTACTTCAGGGTCCATAGGGGGTCCACAGGGTTGACCTTGGGGATGTCCCAAAGCAGTTCAACTAAGGGCGGGGACGCTCCTGAGCAGAAAGGAGAATCCTGCGCCCGAAGGATGCATCCTGAGAGGCAAAGGTGTCAAACGCATAAAACCTCAAAAATGTCTGAATTGAAGACCAAGTGGCCGCCTTACACAGCTGAACAGCAGAGGCACCACGTCTAGCAGCCCAAGAAGGGCCTACAGACCGAGTGGAATGAGCCTTAACCGAGGCTGAAACAGGCAAAGGTTCCTGTATATAAGCCTCCCCAATAACAGAACAAAGCCAACGGGCTAAAGTTTGTTTGTTGGCAGGCCAACCCCTCTCATGAAAACCAAAGAGGACAAACAACGAATCGGACTTCCTAACAGAGGCCGTCTGTTCAACATAAATTCGGAGAGCCCGGACCACGTCCGGCGAAGCCTCGCCAGCCGTAAGACCCGGAGCCTGAAAAGCTGGTACCACAAGTTCCTGATTTATGTGGAACTTAGAGACTACTTTAGGCAAAAACTCAGGAAAGGGTGCGAAGCACAGCCCTGTCCTGATGAAAAATCAGGAAGGGGGGGCTACAGGAAAGTGCCCCCAACTCGGATACCCTCCTGGCCGAAGCAAGAGCCAGGAGAAACACAGTCTTAAGTGTTAACCACTTGAGGTCAACCGACTCAAGAGGCTCAAAAGGAGGTCCCTGCAGGACCCGAAGAATCACCGCCAAGTCCCACGGAGCCACTGGAGGCAAAAAGGGAGGCTGGATCCTCAGCACACCTTGGAACAAGGTGTGAACATCAGGCAGTGAGGCAATCCTTCGTTGGAACCACACTGACAGGGCCGATACATGAACTTTTAGGGAAGCAAGCCGTAAGCCCAGGTCAAGACCTGACTGCAGAAATGCCAAGATCCTAGAAACTCTGAACACCTGAGGGTCATAGCTTCTATACTCGCACCATTGAAAGTAAGTGTGCCACACTCTGTGGTAAATCCGTGCAGAGGCAGGTTTACATGCCCTAAGCATGGTACTGTTGACAGAGCTTGAAAAGCCCCGGGACCTTAAGACGGCTGTCTCAAGAGCCATGCCGTCAAAGACAGTCGACCCAGATCCGGGTAAAGGCAGGGACCCTGAGACAGCAGATCCCAACGTTGAAGCAGAAGGTACGGAGCGTCTACAGACAGGCCCCAGAGATCGGAGTACCAAGGACATCCGGGCCACGCTGGAGCCACCAGCAGAAACGTGCCTCCGTCCAGTTTGATCTTTCTGAGTACCCGAGGGAGCAGGGAGATTGGAGGAAACAGATACGCTAGGTGAAACGACCATTTCACTGACAACACATCCACTAGGCTTGCGCCCGCGTCCCTTGTCCTTGAGCCGTATATGGGCAACTTGAAATTCTGACGAGAGGCCATCAGGTCCAATTCCGGCAGTCCCCACTTGTCCACGAGAAGTTGAAACACCTCTGGATGAAGCAACCATTCCACGGGATGCACGTCGTGACGGCTGAGGAAGTCTGCCTCCCAATTGAGGACTCCCGGGACGAAGACTGCCGATATTGCTGGAAGGTGGCACTCCGCCCAAGTCAGGATTTGGTACACTTCCGACATCGCAGCTCAACTGCGAGTTCCTCCCTGGTGATTTATGTATGCCACCGTGGTGGCGTTTTCTGATCGCACCTGAACTGCTCTTTCGAGAACGGTGCCTGACACCAGAAGAGCACGGTATACTGCCCGTAGCTCTAGAATGTTTATGGGAAGGACGGCCTCCTCCGCTGACCAACGGCCCTGAAGAGACAACGAGCCGGTCACTGCCCCTCAACCCCGGAGACTGGCATCTGTCGTGAGCAGAACCCAGTCCGGAATCCAAAAGGGGCGACCCTGGCTGAGATGAGCTGACTGCAGCCACCACGCCAAGGACCGGCGCACTTCCGGGGACAATACCAGCATCTGGGGTCGGATCCGGCGGGACAACCCGTTCCATTCCACAAGAATCTGCCCCTGCAGGGCTCTGGAATGGAACTGGGCGAACTACACCATGTCGAATGCCAACACCATGGACGCCAGGACTCATAGCCGAATGTATTGACACCGTGCCACTGCTTAGGCAACCGTGTATCCTCAGTTGTAGGGAGGATACCTTTACCAGAGTCAAGAAAATCCTTTGTTGACTGGAGTCCAGAAGTGCTCCCAGATAGACCATCCGTTGAGATGGGATCAGAGACGACTTCTTCCAAATTATTAACCACCCATGTGCTTGAAGACAAGCAATTGTCAGGTGTAGATGATGAAGAAGCACCTCCGAGGAACTCGCCAGCAGCAGCAGATCGTCCAGGTACGGCAGCAGCCGTATACCCTGACCCCGAAGGTGGGCAGCCATGACTGCCATCACCTTGGTGAAAACCCTCGGAGCCGTGGAAAGAACGAAAGGCAACGCCCGAAATTGGTAGTGATGGTTTAGGATAGCAAACCTCAGGTACCGCTGATGTGCCGGTGCCACGGGCACATGGAGATAGACGTCCTGGATATCGAGGGAGACCATGAAGTCCCCTGGTTCCATCGCCAGGATGATGGACCGCAAGTTTCCATCCTGAACCTGGGAACTCTGAGGTACTTGTTCAAAGACCTTAAATTCAGAATAGGGCGATGAGACCCATTGGGTCTCTGCACCAGAAACAGAGATGCAAAGCTTTGGACTCGTCCAGCGAAGGACTCGTGCAAAAAATTGGTGGGGCGGCCTGCACCGAAACAACGGGGCGTACCCCTGAGAGACTACTTCTCGAACCCAAGCATCCATGGTGGTACTGAACCAACACTGGGCGAATCTGAGAAGTCGGCCTCCCACTCTGGGGTCCCCCAGGGAGAGGCCCGTCTCGTCAGGCAGCAGGTTTATCCTCCTGTTTGGAAGAGGGGTGCCAAGCATTCCATATGCTTCTTGGGTTTGGATGAGGCTTTGGTCGCTGAATGTCTCGGGAAGGACTGGCCCTTGGCCTTACCCTGAACCCGAAAGGACCGAACGGCAGTGCTCCTCACCCTAGCCGGCGCAGAAGCCAAAGGGAGGAAAGCCGACTAGGACTTAGCCAAGGTATCCACTATTTTGTCCAAATCTGGACCAAATAGCAAATCTCCATTAAAGGGGAGAGCCTCCAGACCCTTTTTAGAGTCCGCATCAGCCCTCCAGGACCGCAGCCACAAGGATCTCCGAGCAGACACAGCCGCAGCCGAAACTCTAG
Organism: Taudactylus pleione; assembly: GCA_031769625.1. Classification (NCBI taxonomy): domain Eukaryota; kingdom Metazoa; phylum Chordata; class Amphibia; order Anura; family Myobatrachidae; genus Taudactylus; species Taudactylus pleione. Next base: position 6,045,891 of record JAUIMM010000725.1, read on the forward strand.
AGGTTAACATGCTTGCGTCCAATGACGCTTCCCCAGTATAGGAAGCGGCATCCCTCATTTGTGCCACTAATGCTCTCTGAACATCCGGAACATCGTCCGTAAGAGAATCCTCCAAGGCATTGGCCCAGTTCTCAATGGCTTTAGCCACCCAGGAAATGGCCATGGACGGGCGCGCCACCGTTCCTGAGAGTGAGTAAATGGACTTCAAACAAATCTCCACTTTCCTGTCCGTTGGATCCTTTAAAGAGGAAATAGACGGCAATGGTAGCGTAGTGGTTTTAACCAAGTGAGTGACAAGTGAATCCACCGCCGGTGGAGTCTCCCATTTCCTGCATTGATCCTCAGGAAAGGGACAATGAGAAGCCAACCTTTTCTGCGGTTGGAATCTCTTGCTGGGTAATTGCCAGGCCGCCGCCATATGATCCGCCAACTGATCGGACAGAGGGAACACATTAGAAGTAACCTTTGCTTTCTTGAAGTCAGGAAACTTCGACTTAGGGACCGGTGCCTCCTCTTCTATATTGAGAATAGCCCGCACCGCCCTGACTAATGCTGGAACATTAATGGAGGACCTAGGCTCAACCTCCTGTCCCACAGCATCCAAATCAGAACCCTCATGGACCTCTCCATCATCTGAAGAGGGATCCGATTCTGATACCTGCGCAGTGAGTAAACTCACAACAGGCCGCTAGGTCGCCTTCTGTGGCACATCACCCTGCAAAAATGACTGAAAAGCCGAGGATGAGGCCGCCAAACTCTGTACCGAGTTGGAGAGATGAAAAGGCACTACAGACTGTTGTGATACAAGGGGAGGCTGGAAATACACAGGCAGCCCCGAATACTGTCTCACAGTCTGGGCCCCGGAGGGAGACCGCAATACCTGCGGAATATCCGGGGAATGGGAGATAGAGTGCTGGGACAATGCCCCAGAAGGGGTCACTGTAGGGATCGACATCTGCAATAGATGTCAGCACTTGTGAAAACATCGCTCAAGGGGGTCCTGCTGCATAGGGGATATAGAGGGGCCTGGTGCCAGCTGGCACTGCCCGCAAAGACCATCCTGAGATAAATCCCCCCCATTAACACCAGCAGAACAGCGTCTGCAGGAAGGCAACACATGAGCCCCGGAGTGCTCAGTCTCCTCATCAGACATGATACAGTAATTATGCAATAAATATTTATCAGCAGAGGACATACGGTGTTAACACCCCCGCACTCACCAGCATGCAACACAAACAGGCCCAAAAATATGGTACTGTGTATCACACAACAGTATGTGACTGACCTCACAAATACATGATTTATAAAAGTGAGGTTAATAGAAAAACGCCCCTCCCCCACACACCTTCGGGCTGTAGGAGAAGCAAAGGGATAGACATAAGCTGACAGCAATTAGAAAATAAGTACAGACAGCAGCACTAGCAAAGTCAGATACAATGCAGGAAGATTGTACTTACTGCACCAATCGCTGCCCTCAACCACCCAGATTCAGTGTCTGGGGGGAGTTATAGCGCTGTGTACACTGTCCTTTTGGTGGGGAGAGGTACACAGGGGGACCTGACCATGCACCTGCCTGGGAGTCTGCGTTATTCGGAGAGCTCTGAGGAGGAGTGGCCAGCAGAGGAGCAGCTCAGCGACGCCAGTACACATGAGAAAAGGCGCGCTGAGCTGAGGGGAGGAGCCGCTAAACCAGGGAAGGCTGCCTCCCCTGGCTAGTATTTAACCCCAGGGATGCCGGTTCCCCCCCGGAACTTATACCCTGGTGGTCCAGCAGAGCGCGGGGTATACCTGCATGAGGGGGAGCCCGTCGCCGCTACTAGCGCCGCCAGTCTGTCCCCAGAGACCGGCGGAAACTGACTACATTTATCCCCGCGAGCGGCACTAAGAGCGCTGCTCGCGGCTTACCTGTTCCCCGTAGAGTCCGGCAGCAGTCAGAGGGAGGTCCCGGAGCCATGCTAGGACTAACTCCGGGGTCCCGCTGCGATCCCCAGAGCAGTACTGGCGTCGCAGCGCCAGCGGGGTGTTGGAGCGGCAGCGTGGACGTCCAGAAGGACAGTCCTATGCTGCCGCATTAAGTGTAAAACACGAGAGAAAAAATAAAAAACTTTTCTTCTGTAAAAATAAAGCTTAGGGGCTGCTCCTGCAGCCCCACTGCACAGTGCAACAGACTTCGGCCGGCACCAAACTGAAACTGAGGTGCCTGTGGCTCAGGGGCGGGGTATAGAGGAGGACCCAAGTGCATCCTGGGAGCTAAAGCTTTAACTGTATGGTGCCCGTGGATCCAGATCCAAGCTATACCCCAAGGTCAACCCTGTGGACCCTGAAGTAGAAATCAAAATATAAAAAAGCCTGCGACTGCCTAGGCAGTCCCGCTGTATAACAGGTGCGACTAGTCTTGCCACGCACCAAACAAAAAAACTGAATGCCTGTGGCTGAGGACGGGGTATATAGGGAGGACCACCAGTGCATGCTGGGAGCTCCAAAGCTGTAGCTGTTTGGTGCATTGGATCGCTCCAACTACATACCCCAAGGTAGATCCTGTGGACCCTATGAACCTTGAAGAAGAAATCATCTTAAGCCACCTTCTGACGCCTAAAGACCGAAGTCTTAGTATAGAGGAAGAGGAAGTTCCACCGAAATCTGAGGACAGATCTAACCGCTCTCAGAGAGGAGATATCCACAGAGGATTGATGGTCTTCTTCCAATGAGTATCATAGGTCTATTCGCCTGCACCACCTGCTGAGGGGCTATAGACATCAGCATACTCTGACTAGACTAGAGTGAGCAGAAGAATCATACCAACAGGGATTCATAGGGGACATGTACATACAGTGGTGGGCAAAATTGTGGACACTTTTTGAAATTTGAATGTTTTTCAACTTCGAATGCTTATAAAAACTGTTACACTTCATGCAGTGCAATGATTCATATATCAAATGAAAGGAAATTTAATGTTGAATTCAACACAATAAAAATAGGTCAAATATTTGCATTACAAGGGAAGTTATGCAGTAAAAACAACACTTAGGGTGAAAATCCCTGTGTACGTATGACGTTACTGTCCGATCAGTATTTTGTTGGGTATCCTTTATTTTTCTAGACAGCAGCACAGCGACGGTGCATTGAGCCAACCAATGTTTGGAGCTCTTCCTTCTTTATTGTGTGGTGCCATGAGACAATTATAGCCTCAATTAATTGTCTTTTATTGGATGGACGCCTCAGATGTACCAGTTTTTTCTAAAGGGACCACAAATGTTCTATGGGGTTCAGGTCTGAGCTGTTTCCTGGCCATCCCAGCACCTGTATGTCATTCTCCGTGAACCATTGTTTGCATATCCATGCAGTGTGGCATGGAGCTGAATCCTGCTGGAAAAAAAAGTGGGGCATTATCTGGAAAAAGATCCCTGATAGAAGGTAGAAGTTTTGGTTGTAGGATGGTGTCAATGTACTTTCTGCTGTTCAGTGTGCCATCTATGACATAACGGCGGCCTACAGCATCTGCTGTTGTACATGCCCAGATCACAATACTTGTAGGATTCTTTGTTGTCACTTGAACGCAATCTGGATGTACCTCTTCCCCGATGCGACGTCTCACATATTATCTCCCATCACTATATACCAGACCCAGAGAAGAGGTATACAGGGAGACAGACCAGACCTCTGAGACAATCAGCATTCAGCAGTACACACAAATGCGAACCGCGAGCGTCTCACACAAGAGGTGGTCGGAAGTAGCAAACCAGAGGCGGGAATCCAATACCGGAAGTTGCATCTGGGTTGGGGGAGGAGCGCCTATCTCCCCTAAGCTGCGATTTTGACGGCACGGGTATGCTGGCCTCACAGTAGTAGACATTAACTAGTGCGCTCTAATGCGTCTACTACCCATCCCCGGCGACAGACGATATATGGCCCCGGTCGCCTTAGCGAGTACACGTTACAAGAGGCCTTCACCCGCAGCCGCCTCAGATGTGTCTCCTACACCGGAGGCCTGGACTGCGTCGTGCACAATTCCCCGACACGTGGAATCGCTTACCTGCGATTGCAGTCTGGACCCCAGCGATGATGCTAGGTATGCCTCGCTAGGGCCCACCGAAATCCCCAGGGCATATAGCGGTACTGGCGTATCGGCATCAGCAGAGGTATAAGGAGTTGCAGTACATGCGTCATGTACAGCGCCTAGTACCGCTAATCTCAGAAGTAAAAAAAACAAAACAAAGGTAAATCATAAAAGAAAAGCCTGGGACTATCTAGGCAGTCCCGCTGTTAAACAGGTGCGTCTGGATACTTGCTGTGCACCAAACAAAAAACTGAATGCCTGTGGCTGGGGGCGGGGTATATAGGGAGGAGTACCTGTGCATGCTGGGAGCTTCAAAGCTGTAAGCTGTTTGGTGCAATGGATCTCTCCAACTACATACCCCAAGGTAGATCCTGTGGACCCTATGGACCCTGACTAAGAAAATAATCTGTACCAAGGCCAAACTATTGATTATATGCAAGTATACAAGTTGAATATGACAGGTCTTGTTAACTTATGTATTGAACCACCTCGTAGTATTTCAACTTTAGCATCCACATTTCACCCATTTATACAGACTATTCATGTATAACAGGCATTGAAGAACTGGCCTGTTATTCAGTGCTCTTTACAATATCATGTCACTAGAAGACTCTGCTGCTTTGTCCATGTCCGCCTCCTGAAGTATAACAAATGCTTCAGTACTAGACTGTCAAATATAAAGGTTTGAGGCACAGAATATGTATTTTCCAATAAATAAATAAATTAACCTTAATAAATATATTCTGTTAAAACTACTCACATAGAGGTATACAACTAGCAGCAAATAAAATAAAAGCAGTAAAAAGTAAATATACCTCTCTGTTACACTGACATGTAACTCCGGACTCAGAAATAGAAGAGCTCCAGCCTCGAGTAGTCAGCTTGTTCAGGAACCTCACCATCTAAGGAAAAGGAGGTATTAATCCACAGAAAGACATATTGCAAATAATCATTGGAGACAGCAAATAAAATGCCTACTATAAAGAGCTAATAAAAGATCACAGCTAGATTTATAACAAAAGTGCCATCGCTGCTATTGTAACCAAGACTTCTACAGTACTGCAATGAATGTCAGATACAATTTGCAGTAGAATGTACAATATATATTGATTGCTTTAAGGAGCAGAAAAAATTACACCTGAGTATACAGTATAGTCACTAACCATACTCTGCATGGCTACATATCAGTGTGTAATATTAGTCCGTCAGCACCTCATTAAAAAAGCGACACACATATATATATATATATGTCTTTATATTTTGTACCAAACTAAAATAAACCAATACTGACTTCAAGACAACTGTGGGACATATAATGGTGACACATAAGCAATGGCCATCCTAGCACACAACTCCTGAACATCTTGGAAATCTACCATTGAATTGATTGTTATCTCTAGTTAGTAATTTCCAGCAGCGGCTCTTACCATTGTACCAGAGGGGAGCTGTCACTGCTGCTGGTCTGGCCGTGGCCTGCCCGGTCCCGGCGCCTGCGCAATGAATCTGGCAGGCGTTGTGACCGGCGCATGCGCGGCGGTGGTGCCGTGCATGCGCATAACACTGGCTTCTAGGGACTGCATTCGATGCAGACCCGAGAAGTTGTGTAGAGCTGCCTGGAAGGCAGAGCAGTGGCTTCCACTGGAAGCCACTCTCTGCTAATCGCAGCCCGGGCTAGCAGTCCCAGGAAGAGAAGACACCTCCCCTTGGGGCTGCCTGTCATTTGCGTGACTGGCAGGTGGCGCTTGCAATGGGAACGGACTGCAACTGGCTCACTGAAGTAGTGGATTTTACTGGTGGGGCAGCAGCCCCACATCCCTAGGCAAAATCCGCGCCTGGTAATTTCCTTCTTGGGACTTATTTTGGTTACTTTCATCATTATTTTTTAAGAATATGACCTTGAGACATCATAAATATTAGAATCACATGTTTCTATAGGGAGTGATGCTGATCCTTGGTGAACAGTGCTGCTGCCAGAAAGGTCTCTACATGCCCCTACATTTTTAATTATACTATAGAAATATAAATGTTGCAATATCATATTACATTAAACAATACATGTAATAAAGGCCACAATCTGTTATTGTTTTTTTTCTACTTTAAGTCATTCACTTCAACCGTGATTATAAAAAAATAAGAACAACTATTTTCTCTTTGTTGTCTACCTCATGTTCGAACTGAAGCCAGAGTGCCTGTGATGCTTGTTTGTCCGGCCTTGAGATGATGTAGGAGTACAAGGCGAGCAGGATACAACTTTCTGCATTAAGATGAAGGCAAAGGATCTGTAATTTTTAGTGTCTACAGCAATGCAAATGCAAGAAAAGAGAAACCAGATGACTTACAAGTAAGAATCCATACAGAGCCCATACAGGCATCAAATTGCTTGGTCATCATGCTTAGCAAACATTCTGTCTGTAAGATACCCACAGTCGTCCTATAAGTTGCACTCAAAACATACATTATAGTACTGTATGTTAATGACATTCAATCGATACTGAAAGATGTACTATGTCAGCATCCCATCGAGAAGAGATGTTTGGGGTAAGGGTTTAGTGTGATCACCTAAGTTGCATAAGAACCCCATGGCTCTGCTACTGAATTTGAACTTTGGAACAGTTGTACTGTACTTTAAGAACGCCAACAGTAATAAGTAGCCATTTTATGGACTTAAATAAGATTCATGAGAATGCAGCCAAAGAATTCACTGAGAATAATTTCTTTATGAATATTAAACAAAATTTACTTCAATGTCCTTAATGGCTTGTAGTGAATTGATAGGCTGATATCTCAGTAATAAAAGGTACATGTACCTGTATATATGCCTGCCTTTGCTGTGTTTAGACACCAGGGCTTTCTAAGGGCCTGATTCAAAGATGGACTCTAATGCGATTTTCACGCAGAACGAGCGATTGATTGCCATTGTGCATGCGTATAAGCCGCACTGCGCGTGCGCAGCTGTCGCATTGCCGTTACGGACGCACAGAGGATCCCATCATAAAGTGACTGACAGGTTGTCAGCGTTTGGGACGGGGAGTCAGAAAAACGCAGGCGTATCTGACAGTTTATACCATGTTACATGGGTGTGCATAATTTAGCCACTGCGAGTGCATTCACAACTCTGTGTGTCAGAAGAGCTCTCAAGGCTGCGGCACAGGGAACATGGCCTCCAATATGCGTCGATGCTACCCATGTTTTCGTAGGTATGCGTCGTCGCACGCAGTGGCCGTCTTTATGCTCGGGTGATCTTTGCTAATATTAGCATATTTTTGCTGCAGCGTTGCATATGAAATCGATCGCATTAGCGTCCGTCTCTGAATCAGACCCTAAGGTCAGAAGTGATGAGCCATACATTGTATGAACATTTTCCAAATTGGTGCCCTCCCTCATATACAGAAAACATACGTGTTCTGAAGTGCTGCGTAACATTGTCCAGTGATCACCAGGCACTAGGTACTAAGGGGACACATCATTTGAAAGGGGGGGGTAGGGCACCCCTCTTTCCGAAATGTGTGCCCCTGATTTCATGGATGCCAGGTTGGAGGGAGAACTATCCCCATCCCTTGACTCCATGATTTGTATGTAGTTCTGGGGATTTTGCAGAGACTCACCTCTTTCAAACAAGGGTGCACCATCTTTCTGGATGCCAGGGTTGGGAAGATAGAGAGAGTTAAACTCCCTCCCTGGCAAAGTGTTACAGTAAAAAAAAAAAAAAAAAAAAAAGAGACGGAGTGCAGAACTCCGTAACCGCCCCCTGACCCTCGGGATTCCCCACAGGTGATGAGGGCCAGTGGGAAGAAGGTAAGGTAGCTGTGGGCACTTTGCTCAGCTTTAAGGAATATGCGGACGACGAGCGCCACTCGTCCTCCGCAACAAGGGGTTAAAGAAAGGCCCAAAGCAGCATTAGTGCTGTACAGTGGTAGTTTGCTCTTCATACATAACCTTCTGTGTACTTTTTGCCTACAAGTGCCACTCCATTCTATCTTGTGGATAATGCCAAGAGCTACTGACCGGAGCAGGAACAGAAGAGACAAGCCAGTCTGTGTTGATCAGCAAGGAGAGCCAGCAGTCTAACAGCCTTTTGGGACACAGGGAGGGGAACATCTATAGACAGGCACTGGAGCAGCACTGAAGAAGAGAACAAAACCTGGAAACTGGAAACCAAGGCATGGTTAGGCTGAGAAATAGTGGAAAAGTAACTGAAATATCTACTTTCTGTTCTTTTTTTTAATATATACATTACTAGTCACAATAATTGTGTGATTAGAGCTTAAATAAAAACCTGAAGAACTACTAATAATTATGCAATACAAACTGAGAAAATCTAACAATATATAACCAACAATACATAATGTGTAATGCGATGATGCGTCAGTGGATGATGATGATGCGTCAGTGGATGATGATGATGATGCGTCAGTGGACGATGATGATGATGATGCGTCAGTGGATGATGATGATGCGTCAGTGGATGATGATGATGCGTCAGTGGATGATGATGATGATGCGTCAGTGGATGATGATGATGCGTCAGTGGATGATGATGATGCGTCAGTGTGCAGGACTGTGATTTTATGTAGTGTGGATGGTGCAGAATAGGTGTATTGTGCGGTGTTGACTCCATGCATATTGAACCTCCATGCTAGGTTTACCAAACATTGCTGGTTGCAATTCACTTAATGACTAACAACAGGTGTCATTAAAAGCCGCAGACCCGACAGGCTGCCATAGACAGAAACAAATACGGAACCAAATGGACCACTTTCTTTGGCTCCTTTTGTTTTCTTGTTTCATCTGGTGGAGGACACAACCGTCACTAACTGCACTGCTTCCCTCTGTGAGCTTACAAGCTCCTTTGGGCTACAATATGACCTATATACAGATGACAACCAATATGAATCTATTTTTCTCTCTTCCCCTGACCTCTCCCATGTCACTTCCTGTCTGTCAGCTCCAACCCCCCTGCCCAAATCTCTTCCTCTGTCTCCTAAGTACACTGCCTGGGATAAGTCCTTCACTATGTCCTCTATGTATTCCCTCAGGCTCCGTCCCCCCTCCCAATTATGGCTACTGCGCCTCCAAAATATTTCCATGATCAGTCCAATTCCTCACCCTGGAAGCCAAACTCTTATTCACGCCCTTATGGTATTTCGCCTTATCTACTGTAACCTTGTCCCCTCTGTATTACTGAAAATCTGTCTCTCCACACTTGAATCTATATTCAAATCCACTGAAGGTCTAATTTTCTTCTCTCATCACTATCTCTTCTGCCTCTCTCTCTCCACTGTCTCCCTGACCAACACAGAATCAAATTCAAATCCTCTCACTTACCGTCTAATATCGTACGTGAGCAACTCCTCCCACTTCCACATTTAAGCTCTCTCACATGCTACTCCCAAACTCTGAAATGCCCTCCCAAGTGCGAACAAACTTCCCCCCCCTAGCCTCCAAACCTGGCTTTAAAATGCATCACGCCTATCAACTCTCCTGCTGAATCCCCAGCCTCTACATCTCTGCTCTCTCCCTCTTTCATTCCTCCCACATACCCAGTAGAATTTATGCTCTGACAAGCAGGGGGGCTCTCTTTTGCTGTTCTCTAGGTAGTTCTATAATTTGAGGACTTTAATTATATATTTATGTATATTTGTAAATTAGTCTGTAAACGTTGTACTTTTATAGTTTTCCTGGATTATCGCCGATAACCTGGGCAATGTATGAACGGTCAGTTTGCCTGACCGTTCCGCCCACTGTAGCGTAGCTGTCGCTATCGACAGCATGGCGATGCCCTATCCCACAGCAGGGACAGCGCTGTCCCCACTGCAGGGGTTGCTGTCTTCAGGGTTGCACGCAGGATCTCGAGATACTTGCGAGATCCCACGCATGCTCAGTGGAACCGGCCGGGACTGAGACTCAGCACTAGGCTGAAGCGCTGTGGTCTCTAGCGGTGATCGCCGGAGGGGGGAGTTAACGCTCCCCCTCTCTGGCCAATGAGATGTTCATACATCTCATCGTTAGTGCTTCCTCCCTCCCCCCTGCTACTTAAGGACGGGGGGAGGGATCTCTGTTACTGAGCCTCTCACAGTAACGTACACACAGCAAGTCTCTGATGTTGGTTGTCAGACCCCTGGAGCAGGATAGTGCCGGGTGGCATGTACAAAAATGTGGTTGTAGCATCTGTGAAATTGAGCCAGGGGAGAACACAGATACATCACTTCTCTTATCTCAAACACTCTTCCAAATCAACCACTTCACTCAAGATCTCTTTATTCTAGCCTCCAAATTTTCAAGTGATTCCAGAAAAACTTCCCTTCCTGGCAAGTTTAGAAACCTCCTGAACAAGCCACATAACCTTCATAGGCTATTCAACCCAATCACTTCCTCTCTGCACAGTCCACACAAAACTTACACATGTTCTCTCTCTATAGTCACACACTCCACTGACCCCAGGCCAACATTGCTGCGTGTCTGGATAATATAGCTCACCAAGAACATTTCTTTTGTAATCTGCCAGGACTAATTTGCAATATGTAGCACTTATGTATTACATTTCTATTTCCGTATAGATTGTAAGCATGCGAGAAATGCCCTCTGCCCTTGTCTGTTATTACCCAGTCTCATTTTGTTACTACTTTGTTTACAATTGTAAATCGCTAAGGAACATGCTGCCACTATAGAAATAAATGCAGCTCCCATGTGATCACTAAAATATCATACAGTCAGGCCCTATACATGCAGCACAAACTGCATAGTAATAGTCTTTGACCAGTTCACTATTATGCAGCTATACCTTATTTGAGCAGTATAGAATACATTAGCACCATCCAGCAATTGGGTCTCTCTCTTTTTGTTCTACTTTGCCAGGGGTGGGTGGCTTTGGGAGGTATTTCCCTGCTGCAGGTACTGGTAATGCAGGAATAAACTTTTACTTTCCTTACAAAACAACTGTTAGGTGGGAGGAAGGGGGGTGGCCACACACACTATGATGCAGTAACGCTGCCAGCATACCGTAGCCAAGCTCCCTTTCCCGATTCCACATGCACACATTTTGGGAGGTATGGTATGGTCATGAGTTGCATCTTAATTATAGCTACTTGGTCTATTTACATATGTAGACTTGTATGAAGTATTCAGCTGGCACTACATCTATTATAGCAGGATGTGGCTGCTCTCACTATTTAGAGTGATTAAGCTACTATGGTTGCTCCCACTTCCAGATCGCTACCAACCTATCACCGAGACGCATTTTCAGTACATATGCATTTGGTGGGAGTTTGGGCAGCATTTGCCTTGTTGAGTTATAAGAGTTCAAAACATTTTCCACCCACACAAGAGGAAAAAATAAAAACTTACCTGCACAATAGTTCATTAGGAGAATTTTCTGCCAACTTCACCAGTACTTGGAGCACGTGTTCTCGCACAATATCCCTCTTGTATGTCACAACAGTAGATGACAAGAGCAAGATTAGTTTTTTAAATAAAGGATGAAGATTCTGTTCATCATTGTCTGTCTCTCCAGGTTTTGAAACACTAGACCCTTGCTCAGCTTCTGGAAGGAGAGGCAAGGGCATCCCTCCCTCTGATGTGTTCTTCAGTAGGGTCTCTACCACATCTAGACTGTAAAAAACAAGGTGATACAGGATCCTAAGTGAAGCCAGAGCAGGTTCTGCAAGGCTTGAGACTGTATCCTCAACACTAGAGCTCAAACTCCGGTCTGTGGAGGAGGAAGAAATGGACTTGTCAGACAGTGTCACGCCTGACTTCTCCAGGGACTGCAGGGCCTGGCAGTAGGCAGCAATATGACACTCCACTAGAGGCAGTATGAGAACAGCTCCGGCAAGTCGAGACATTTTGTTGAGACGAAGGTACATGCTCTGGCTTTGTGACTCTTTCTTCTGTAAGATTTCTTCACCCAGTGCAATTGAATTCAGCCCAGTGATGGCCAATTTCTGAGAATCTCTCAGGGCAAAGCAGCGAGTGGGAGACAAGGTAGTGGATGAAGCTGAAGTGCTTAGTAAAAAAAACCAACACAAAATACTAGTATGAGAGGAGGAAACACTGAAAGATATCCAATACAAGCATGCCTATCCTGTAAATTGTATCCTAATATTTGGAGAGTAGTGATGTCACATTACTCATATTGAAACTGTTTCCTGATAGAATGTATAACAGACCCTCCAACTACCCCGATTTGGCCGGTACAGTAACGTTTTTTTAATGGTCTGTACCGGCAAAATAGATTGTACCGGATGAGTACAATCTCCTGAATTCTATAGCAGCGGGGACAGAGACTCCCGCAGCGCTGCTGAGTGACAGGTGGCTCCTTCCTCCGTAGTTCTTGGCAGTAGGCACTGACGCTGACATGATTACCAACCAGGGCCAGCTGCCTCCAGTCTTTAGTACCCGTGGACACGCCCCCTTTATGTATGACCCTTTTAAAAGTGATATATATATATCTATATATATATATATATATATATATATATATATATACATATACACAAAATGAACCCTTATATCACGCGTACACTGGTTCAGCTGCACCAATTAGGTGGACGTCTGCTAGTAGAGGACCTAAAAATAGAAATGGAAGGGAAGGGGTACCTTTGGTGCGCTACAACTTTGAGTATTAATTGAACAGAAGAAATTTCCACCACTTAGGGGGATTTATTGCAATATTAGCTGTTGGTCAAACACAACCCTCTAGTTAGTCTTCAAATCACCATAAGTTTATGTTTTGGATATTGTTCATAAAATAAAAGCCCTATGGTAACCCATAATTCTTATACCTGAATATTTTATTCTTGGTATATCAACAGAGGTAAAAATATAAACAATTTACAATACAAATAAATACATAAATCGCATAAAACAACTTTTAGTAAACCTGCCCCAGTACAGAAGGATAGATGTTATCTGCCACCAACACCTTTACAGGTGTGAGCTCTTAGGTGGACTTCTTATGTGGTAGGTGCAGGTTTTTCAAAGCGATGACCCTACGCGTTTCGTCCACCTACAGGATTTCATCAGGGGTAAACACAAAAATGGAACTGGTCTGAACAAACACTTGATGATATGGAACTGGTTAGAACACTCAGTAGTATAAGCTTATTTTCTGTCCCTTGATAGGGAGAAATTCCTAGAAAGGCTTTCAAAAGCCAAGTAGTTCTTCTAAAGATTTTACTGGAACGATTAGATGGATGTTTCTCAACCAATAAATGTAACCAGATTCCTTAACAGCAATTTAAATATGAAGATGCATCATATACCCCCAGTGTGTAAAAATGATGAGACCCAGTGCCAAGCAAATGGTATATATATACATACATACACACACACACACACACACACATATACACACACACAAGTATTTTAATATATATTCATTATAGTGTGCCCCCTAAACTTTCGTGCAGTTAGTTATATTTTGGAGACTCGTACTACGTTCTATATACAGGTTGAGTCTCCCATATCCAAATATTCCGAAATACGGAATTATTTTGGCATGACTGAGATAATGAAACCTTTGATTTTTGATGGTTCAATGTACACAAACTTTGTCTAAGGCACAAATTATTAAAAATATAGTATAAAATTACCTTAAGGCTGTGTATATAAGGTGTATATGAAACATACATTAATTTCATTTCTGTACTCAAACTTTGCTTGAGCCACAAAATTATTGAAAATATTGTATAAAATGACCTGCAGGCTGTGTGTATAAGGTGTATATAACACACAAATGAATTCTGTGTGTATATTTGGGTCCTATTCCCATGATACCTCATTATGGTATGCAATTACTCCAAAATATGGAATATTCCCTTATCCAAAATACCCCTGGTCCCAAGCATTTTGGATATGGGAGACTCAACCTTATATATATATATATATATATATATATATATATATATATAGCTTTTTTGAGAATTTGGCCAGCAAGGGGATCGGTATGAATGACCGCCGGGCATAAATCCCGATGCTGGAAGACCGTCAGCAGTGAAATTACCGATTGGTAAGTACACTAACTATCCCTAAACCTCTACCCCCCCCCCCCCCCAACCCTCCCTTAGGGGTACCTAAACCTAACCTCCCCCCCTATTGCCTAACCCCCCCCCCCCCCGTAAGTGAATAACCTAACCCCCTCAACCCCGCAGCCTAAACCTAACCCTCTGGGGGAGGGGTGCCTAAACCTGTCCCCCCCCGGGGAGCCCCTAAGCTAACCCGGTATTTCGACGCCTATCAATAGTCCCCTGGCGGGATTACACAGTCGGGAAGCCGGCGGTAGGCATTTCGACCGTCGGCTTCCTGGCTGCATACCCAAGCAGGTACCTAGGTGGTGTCTTTTGTCCATTACTGCAGCTTACTTTATTGTGCAGATTTTGCAGGTATACTATCTTGTGTGGCCTGGGTAATACAGCGTGTCACCCTGGCACGGTGCACCATCTTTCTGAAGATATTACTGGGAAGATGGCATCACCAGCATTTCATAGAGCAGGGGGACATGCTTGCCAGCACCACCGCACCAGGGAGGTAGGCTGCTTCTAGTGTGTGGCTGCACCCATTATAAATACGTCTATGTGACTTAATACTGTTTCCATCAACACTTTCATCAGTGCTTGTAACAGGTCTGGAGAAGAGAGAAGCTGCCTCAGGAGAGACAGCACTGCCCACATATGCTGTGAAGCATACTAAGCATTAATACTAGAATACTTACTGGGTAAACAGCTGTAAAGAATTACTTTAACATTTACTAATTTTTAATTAATAAAAACCGAATTCTCTATTATAAGGACCTGTCATTTTCAAGAATCCTCTTTTGGATGGTTATTAGAGAAGCAGATACATGGAAACTTTTTAAAAATTTTATATTTCTATTGTTAAGTCTTATATAAGCGTACATGCAGTATAAAATAGAGGTATCCTGATGCCAGACAACTTTCTATTGGATTGAATATGCAATATTTCACTAAATATATTACACAATAGCCGGGACATATCCCAGTGGTGCCCCAATGTTTTTATTGTTTACTGGAACTCCAAGGGGACACCCCTATTAGGTGCGAGGGGGGTGAGTTGCCATTGAAATGGCAATGAAATGCTGCCAACGGCTCACTCGTGGACTGATCTCGCAGATTTTTAATATGCAGCCTTATGGGGCTGCAAACAAAAAACGGCGAGTCCGGTGGTCAGGGCCGCCATCAGGGGGGGACTGCCGGGTCTGGAGTCCCGGGCCCGGGCAGCAAGGGGGGCCCGCACAGGGACAGACCTGCAAGTCATGCAGCAGGTGCCCCTTGGGAGTAATGGCCCGCAGGTATTCCCCGGCACATAGCAGATCCTTCTCACTGAGGATCCGCAGCGCCGGGCATCTGTCACAAGCATAGCCTCCTTTACTTCCTGATGGCTGGCCCCTCCTCCAGACCAACCACCTGACAATGAGCACAGACAGAGCAGCTCAGCAGACAGCATGTGCCTGAGAGAGCAGCGTGACTCACCAGTCTGCCCACACGGACTCTCTGCAAGTCAAGCCCCTTGCAACAGACGGAAGTGAGCCGAGAGAGCCTCTCAGGACAGTGACAGAGGTGAGTTAATTGGGGAGGGGTACCACTGAGAGAAAGGGGTGGAGGAGGGTGGGCAATGATACAGAGGGAAATGTCTGGGGGGGGGGCACTTACAGATGAGGGGAATGTCTGTGTCTGGGGGGGCACTGAAAGATAGAAGGGAATGTGTGTGTGGTGGGGGGGGCATTGACAGACAGAGGGGAATCTGTGGTGTGGCACTGACAAACAGGGTGTGTGTCTGTCTGGGGGGGCACTGACAGAGTGGTGTGTGTGTGTGTGTTACTGACAGACAGAGGTGGGGTTACTGACAGACAGGTGAATGTGTGGGGGGTCACTGACAGACAGAGGGGAGAGTGTATGTGTGTGTGGGGGGACAGACAGAGGGAAGTGTTTGTGGGGAGGGTCACTGACAGACGGGAGTGTGTGTGTGGTGGGTCACTGACAGACAGAGGGGAGAGTGTATGTGTGTGTGGGGGGGATCACTGACAGACAGAGGGGAGAGTGTATGTGTGTGTGTGGGGGGGGGTCACTGACAGACAGAGGGGAGAGTGTATGTGTGTGGGGGTCACTGACAGACAGAGGGGAGAGTGTATGTGTGTGTGTGGGGGGGGGTCACTGACAGACAGAGGGGAGAGTGTATGTGTGTGGGGGTCACTGACAGACAGAGGGGAGAGTGTATGTGTGTGTGTGGGGTACACTGACAGACAGAGGGGAGAGTGTATGTGTGTGTGTGGGGGTCACTGACAGACAGA
Organism: Taudactylus pleione; assembly: GCA_031769625.1. Lineage (NCBI taxonomy): Eukaryota > Metazoa > Chordata > Amphibia > Anura > Myobatrachidae > Taudactylus > Taudactylus pleione. Next base: position 6,062,252 of record JAUIMM010000725.1, read on the forward strand.
GGGGAGAGTGTATGTTTGTGTTTGGGGGGGTTACTGACAGACAGAGGTGAATGTGTGGGGGGTCACCGACAGACAGGGGAGAGTGTATGTGTGTGTGGGGGGGGTCACTGACAGACAGAGGGAAGTGTTTGTGGGGAGGGTCACTGACAGACGGGAGTGTGTGTGTGGTGGGTCACTGAGAGAGGGGAATGTAGGGGGGATCGCTGGGAGAGAGAGGGGAATGTGGAGGGGATCATTGAGAGAGGGGAAAGTAGGGGGTTTCACTGAGAGAGGGGAATGTGGGGGGATCGCTGAGAGAGAGTGAAATGTGGGGGGATTGCAACTGGTACAATAAAGTTTTTATTTTTTTTATTGAGGCAAGGCACACATGACGCCATTACATCATGCACGCCGCACCACTGACAGAGGATCCGGCTGCAGCGCAAGGAGGAACAGCCAGAAGATACAGGAGAAGGTAAATGTCTGTGGGTTGTAGGGGGCAGAATAGAGACAGAGGGGTGCTGGCTAGGGAGACACTGCAGGGCTGGAGTTGCAGAAACACGGGGAGGTGGGGGGGCCCCTGCCTATTTTGTAAGTCCCGGGCCCCAAGATTTCTGATGGCAACCCTGCCGGTGGTACAGTAATTGCAAGCCTTCCTCGCACTGCAAGCCTACTAAGAGGAGTCAGTGTGTGGTTGGCAAAAGAGAATATTAAACATATGACATTCAGATGAACCCAAGAATAAGAATAGGCTTTGGGACCATAGCCATACACATGAAGGGGTCCAGACTTGCCATAATACAAATCTAGCTTCCAAAACGGTTAGTGCGAGAGTTAGCCTTTTCAAGGGCCTATAAGTATTCAGAATATCATCAGACCATTCCTAAGATACAATAAGCCTGAACAGAGCAATAAACCGGTATACTGGGCTTTTCATTCAGATGCAGAGGTAACTTATTTATTTCCTATTATTGATGGGTATCAATCTGCTCACTTGCTTGAGTGGGCTCTGTGTACAGGCGACCCTGGGAGGACATCCAAGTTGCAGCTAAGAAGGTGGCACAGGCCGGGAAGACCTAGGGGGTCCGACTGCTGCATCAAAGTATTTAATAGAACTGAACCTGGAAGAGGTAAAAGAAAGAAGAATAAAGGTGAAAGTGATGAACCCTTACACCAGCACAGTCCTTTCTAGCAGACCACTTTGCTACAAACTGAGCAGTCCTGGAAAAAGACATACCCGATCATAAAGAACTGTGTAATGGGGTACATAGAAATTAGGGACAATGTTAAAAATCAAACAGGGATAAATAAATGAACTTGCTCATGTGCTAACTGCATATACACTGTACCCCAACACATTGCATCCTGACATTCATACCATATAAAAGGACAACCTTTGTATGTGCACAGTAGTGATTTTATTACTGTAGCAAACAAAGTGGCGCCTGCAAGTTAATGGTAGACGCTCAGGGATTGAATCTTCATTAATAAATGTACTCCATGATCTTTATTATGCATTTGCCTACCCTACTGGGCAATACAGTCAATCAATCCTGCTTACAGTACATGTACTTCCAGAGTATATGAGAGAGGAACCGGTAACTTTTCATATGGTTTTTCCCTTATCATAGAGTATATACGCATCACATATACCTGCTGCATCCTAGGACTAAGGGCCTGATTCAGACCCGTTCACTAGACTGCCTTCGAACGTAGCCTGCTGATGTTTGCAATCTGTGCATGCGTATAAGTCGCAGTGTGCGAGCGCGAACCAGTGCGATTGCACCCTGTACATAGACGCTCCGCTAGAATGAGTGACAGGACGTGCCGTTTGTGGGTGGTGGTGGAAACAGGGGTGTGGTGGTGCGAATGCAGGCACGTCTGTACGCCGTTTCGGGGGTGTGCATTTTTAAGACGCATCGTCAGCATACACGTCACATGGCTGAATTACACACTGCAGCACTCGCAGTAGGGTATGGTCAGCCACAAGTGCTGCGTATGGGTCCGATGTTACCGATTGTTTCTTACACCTCCTGGACATGATGTATGTTAATAAGGGAAAGTGGGCGTCTTGTGAAAGGCCGGGGGGCATCTAAATACACACAACGTTCGCCCGGCAAGACATAGTGGGCGTGCTAATGTCTTGATAGTGATCGTGGGATTTGCATACTTTGGCTGCTGACAGCTGCTTGCGAACGCCTCCTAGCGACCGGGTCTGAATCAGGCCCTAAGCTCCAACAAAACATAAGTGTACCATTTCCTTACACTCCATATCAGTATTATTTTATATAGTGCAGAGCGCGGTTTGATTTGACTGCTACAGATCATTAAACTACTTTAAATATGAAAAAACAATAACATTGTACTTTTATTTACAAGATGTAAAAAAAGACAAACCAAAAGTACAAGTGGCCGCACCAGCTCGCAGCTCTGGCAGCCTAAAACTCACATTTGCAAACACCAGTGCCTTTGGAGAGCAGCAGACCACACTGTCAGCAAAGAAGACAACCAGGCACATAGGAAATAACCGTATCTCCTTGAATATAAAAGGCCACTCACCGCTGGTGTGATAAAGTCCCGAACAAGCCATATATACGGGTGAACATAAGCGGTCATCAATGGGAGCCCGATCAACAGGACATTCCACAGGGGCACAGTCGGCAGCAATAATCAGCCTATACGTTATGGGAGTCTCCAGACTCGGGGCTGGCTGCCACAGTAATAGAGAATAAAATCCCGTATACAGGGGTGAAACCCGTCAGAGAGCAGTGATGTTGACTCCGACACCCGGGATCAGCTGGAAGTAGAGAAAGGTGATGTCAGCGTTAGATTCCGCAGGGTTGTAAGTGGAAGCCGCGAAGTCCGCAAAGGTCTGTGACTGAGATGCACACTTCAGTGTGTTCGATCTCCCACAGGCGGCAATCTGAATTCCGTCTTGGTATGTAGCAGCAGTTTCAGAATAAAAGAGTCAGCAACTTGACGCGTTTCTCCTCATTGGCGGAGGTTTTTTCAAAAGGCAGGATAAATCTCAGTCAATGAAGAGAAACCCCACTTACAACCCTGCGGCATCTACCGCTGACATCACCGCTCACTACTTCCAGCTGATCCCGGGTGTCGGAGTCAACATCACTGCTCTCTGCTCCCTGCTGTCCGTAGGTGACGGGTTTCACCCCTGTATACGGGATTTTATTCTCTATCACTGTGGCAGCCAGCCCCGAGTCTGGAGACTCCCATAACGGATAGGCTGATTATTGCTGCCGCCTGTGCCCCTGTGGAATGTCCTGATGACCGCTTATGTTCACCCGTATATATGGCTTGTTCGGGACTTTATCACACCAGCGGTGAGTGGCCTTTTATATTCAAGGAGATACGGATAATTCTGCTAAAAGGAAGAGTTACTTGCTACATATATTGAATTATTATACCAAGCCACCATTATCCCGAGGAACTATGTCACCCATTAAGGGAACCTAATTAATTTCACTAGTCTTTTCAGCTATTTGAGACTATATTTTATTTTACATTTTACTTATGTGTAGAAGTGTTTTATTGCAATATTGCATCATTGTTATTCAATTTTTATGTCCTGAGGAGCTGCAGTTCTAACAGGTTTATTGTTATTGTAATAAATACATGTTTCATGTTATATTTCTGTTTTTTTTTCATGGCTAAGTGATTTCAGGCGCAGACACAAGAGTTTTTTTCGTTCTGGTTGTTTTGGGGAATCCTAGGCAGATATCCCCTTGTGTCCGCTGCCAGTAATTCACTGCTGAATCCCTGTTGTATTATATTAGCGCTCCACTTTTTCTGAAACATAGGAAATAAGTTCCAACTTGAGATAAGAACCCCTAGTGCTGAGCAAAAGTGTTATTTTTATTAAAGGACACCCTCACACAGACCCCACACCTCAGAAATACAGGAACACTTTTAGGTAGCACAGTACAATCATCCATTACTATACAAAAACAAACTGTCTTTTTTTATCTCTCTCTCAGGATGTCTGTTACGTACCGTGGTTGTTCATCCTTTGCGTATAGCATGAACTGGAAAATATTTTTTCTTGCTTAGCTGTGGTATCTACTATTTCATGCTCTGCAAAAATAGAATAAGGGCAAATTGATCATTCAGGATTTAGCAAAAAAATAAATAAATAAAAAGGTACACAACACAGGCGTTTCTTTACACAATACCGCTGGTTATACTTGATCATGATAGGGATGGATTAATATGATGAAATTGTTCTATAACTACAGCAGCTTGAAGGACTATTGGATCATTAAGATAGTATTCCTATTGATAAAAGATACGGCAATATTATCTAAGAAATAACCACTGACGAGCTGAGTGGGAATTATATGGAGCTAGCTAGCTCAGAACAAGTTAGTAGTGTTATTGAATTATGAACAAACCACTGAGCAGACAAATATGAATTGTTACTAAATCAACTACTGGACTGTTTCTCTTAAAGTGATACATTGCGATCTAATTGTAACATAATTTGTTACATTACAGCTGCTGCAGATAAACAATCCCATTTATATGAATATCACTGACAAAGGACGATGGACATAGACTAATAAACCTATATACACATACATTTATATTGCATCAGTGATATTAAGAGGATAATATAAATCCAATCACACAAAAGGTATATAACCAGCGGTATTATATAAGTTTAAATACACTCAACTTCTCTTTTTCATGCACATCTTTCTATTTTGCTTGAACTTTGATTGCTTTTTAAAATATTTCGCCAGCTGTGGTAACCCCTAAATGACATAATTTTAATTAAAAACAAATAAAGATTAATATGTTTTAACTGAGGAATAAAATAATTAACGTGGAATGACGTAATGGTGCACCGTAGTAAAGACTCTACTTTTTTTCTTTGTTTTTGAAACAATTCAAAGTAGAACAAAAATTTCTACTGTATTGCTTAAAAAAGTAAAAAAAAATAAAATTACATATTGTAACTGAAACAAAAAATATTTATGTAAACAAGCAAAAAATCCAATACATGAATGTATAACATGGATGTGTTTTTATTACTTTTCAGTAAAAACAACAGAAAACAATAACATATATAGAAACTCATATTATGGACATTCGGAGGGGGGTTGATTGTAAACCGCAGCAACTTACAAAGACTGAGCTTACTGTCCACAATAGAAATAATACCACATGGGACAATATCAAAATCCCTGAGGACCAGATCTATATTTCCATAGACTCCAGAACAACCGTATTGAGGTCTGCATGACCACTTTCACTAATCGCAAAGCAAAAACACATAGGGCATGGATCTCATACAATCCACACGCAATACCGATGTTCACGTAGCGGAGTGATTATTTCAACCGCGTATACACACACACACACACACACATCTGACAACACATACGGCGCATCCAGTACATAGAAAGCATGTAAAAAAGGTGCTGTTATAATCGATTAAGATGGTATCAGAAATGTGGCAGACAAGTGTTGAGCTTTCCTGGGTGGGATTCCAGTAGTGAACACATAAACAGTCCATTCAGTGGGGGTGTTATGGGAGTGTCGGGGGTGTGTCAATGCAAGCGGATGCGTTCCCAGACACACAGCCACAGGAGGTTATAATCAGACGGAGAAACTGCACCTGCCATAGAGCTGGTGCAAGTTTCAATGGTGCAACTAATGCATTTGCATTCAGTCGCAGACAGGCGACCGCCAATAGACACTGCTGCGTGCAGCTCAGAATCAAACCCATAACAAAGCCGTGAGAGGAGCAATGGGAAAACCCGTCATGTGCTTGCCGCTGCATTGCCGTTGTGCCTTTCAAGCAGGAAAGCCTCGACAACTACACTTACTAGAGCTGACAAAGATTTCATCATTGTCAGCCTCTATACTGATTCTCTCCACTCCTTCATTACCGACCTGCTCGCTATTGCAGATTGCTCACAGACACAGGCAGATTATCACACAACACTGCTGACCGTCATAGACGTCCTTTCAATCACGGTTTACCATTTGCAACTATTGCCGGAATATAGACATCTATTTGCGAGGATTCATGGAGACCATTACACTGTGAAGGGCTTCTTTACTATTGGGACTCCTTCTTGCTAACTGGTAACCAGTTGGTAATTTACCTCTTAATCATCTGTCATTTGGAAAATAACAAAAAAAATGAAAAAGTGCGCTATTCAACCAACAACACAATGCTAATCCAAACTGGCAGCTCCTAACAAGCAGGATCTGCTCTCTGCTGAAAAAAGACAAAACAAAGGTGTGTAGGAGCGCTTGTTTGTGAAAAGAAAAATTCAACTATGAAATATAATAAAAGATTTAATAACAATGAATCAATGGAGTAAAAAATAACAATATCAACATAAGTATCAAATGAGCAATATTCTGTGCAGTGTTCAGACCGTCCTGGATGGACACTAATGTAACCACGCTGCTGATATAATAATGAGTCTGTTCCAGATGGAAACAAGGTTTGCAAAATAATCCTGAATTGTGTAGCAATAAGCAGTATATGGATGATGAGCGTCTGTCCCAATAATATGGAACAAGCAATAATGAGGTAACTGCTGCCGGGAGCCATTGAATGGACACGGACAAAAGATCACCATAAAATTAGCAATGTACAGGTGATATGGGGAGATGGTGACTCTACCGCTAATAGCGGGAGTGTGGCTTGCATGTATGCAGAATAGTTACCAGTAAGTCTCTCCAGTGTTCAAGTGTCCCAAAGGAGAGGCTGCAAATGCGGTGTCTTGGAGGAGGCAGCGCTCTGACCGCTCGCCAGCGGGAGCGTGGAGCTGGCGGTGCTGGCAGGCTAGGAGCCGATAGCTGAATGCTCCTAGAAGCCGGGTGCTTCACCTGTGTAGGTACGATCCGCCTCCACGAGCTCACGGGAAACTCCTCATACAAGGGACAGGACACACACACAACAGGATAGGAGCTGGTCCGAAAGGAGCAAGCGGAAATCCTTGACGCGTTTCTCCAGGCAGTGAAAACCCTGGTTTCCTCAGAAGGCATGATATCCGCTGTCTAACAGGGGGTTTATATAGCTCTGTTCATTGATTTAAATTGCCAGATCTTCTTCAGCTGAATAGTTCAGCTATTTGAATTTGAACTTAAACATACTAGGAGCATCAACCCAAAAAATGTGTTAATAGATCTTTTAAGCTGCACATGATTTATATAAAACATGAAAGTTACTTTTTAAACTGAATAATACAAGTAAAAACATTATTATATAGAAATTGCACATATTAGAAATCATATATAGTAAAATATGCATGTATAAAAAATATATATAATAACGAATAAACATATAAATAATACAAATAAACAAATAAAACCTATGTTACTCAGTTTGATTGCCAATGATTAAAGAATATGATGCAAAATACCCAGATTTGAAATACACAGAAACCTGTGTATATCTATAAGTATAGATGTTTATCATTTGGTGTTAAATAGTGAGTTTAATATATGAAGTGTCAGACTCTCTTTCTAAAGGTGCATACACACGTAAAGATTTTCTGTCCAACCATCCAACTAGTTGATTGGTTGGAATGAAAATCTGGTAAGGTATGAAAGCAAATGACAATCAGCAATTTGCTCCCAAACACCGGAAAATGGACAAAAACTGTTTAGATCAAACATTAACAAACTTGTCTGACGACCATTTTCATCTGTTTTCTGGCATTTAGGAGCAAGTTGCTGATCATCAGTTACTCCCATACGTTACCAGATTTTCATTCCAACCAATCAACTAGTTGGATGGTCGGACAGAACATCTTTACGTGTGTATGCACCTTAAGGTGCATGTTGCTCTGTTTTACTAGCTGTGTGTATACGCATTTGTTTCTGTTTTGCTTAGTAATTCAGATGCTACAAGCCACTTGGGTACTAAGCTACAAAGTCCAGCCATTAACTTCAATATTACAATGTGTGCTGCCAAAGACGGATTTAGAGCACATGGGGCCCTAAGCAAGATATCAGTTTGGGGCCCCACTCTCTCAACTGCATGTAATTTTACACAGACACACTGCCCCCATAGCAGAGCACACACACACACACTGCCCCATAGTCGCGCGTACACACTGCCCCATAGCTGCACACCCACACACTGCACCATAGCTGCACACCCACACACACACTGCCCCATTGCTACATACACACACACTGCCCCATAGCTGCACACACACACACACACTGCCCCCAAAGTTGCACACACGGACCCCATAGCTGCACACAAACAGTGCCCCCATAGCCGCATACATACACACACTGCTCCTATACAATAGCTGCACGCACAAACACACACACTTACTGACAGACACTACTTTCTGAAACACACGCCTTACTGACACAGACAAAGTTACTGACACACCGTACAGACACCACTTACTGACAGACACACTTACCTACACAGACACCCCTTACTGACAAATACACACTGACACAAACATCTATTGACACAGATACCACATACTGAAAGATTCCCCTGACACCACTTATTGGCATATCATCATACATACTTACTGACACAGACACCACTTTCTGACCGACAATCCTTACTGGCACACACACTTACTGACAACAGTTAATGACACACACTTATTAATTTATTCTACATTCACACAGCACAAGACTACTTCATATGTTTACAGCAAACAACCCCTCCCCCTGCGGCCCCCCTCCCCTAGATCCCCTGTAGACTATAGCCGGAGCTGGTGGGTGATAGAAAAATCAAACACCCCCTCCTCCCCTATAGACTATAGCAGGTATGGCACTTACCTTCTATTATAGTGCTCTCTCCGGACTTCACCATGGAGGGCACCTCAGCTTCTTCTGACTCCTCTCTCTGCGTGTGACGTTACTGGTCACAAGCAGCACAGAGCAGGGAAGAGGAAGGCTGTGAGACAGAGCGGCACCCGGCAGCTGTCAAATCATTGTGCTGACAGTCTATCGAGGGGCTAAACTATATAACAAGCTTCCGATCTACAGCCCTGTTGTCAGGCCCCCTGGGATCCGTCGGGCCCTAAGTGGCTGCTTGTATCGCCTAGCGGTAACTGTGTGCTGCGGTGTTTAGCAATTTCTGTACTAACAGTGAAGTCACACCTTCAGCTGCAATCCAGTCTCATCTAAGCCAGGTATGGGTAGGGAATCTCAGGAGGCGATTCAGACCTGGACGCTAAACTGCGCTCTCTCGTAGCAGACAGGGGCCGGGTATGCAAATTCAGCGTTCGCACGGCAAGGCTTAAGGACGCCCTCTGTCTTAGAGAGCGACGGCAGAGTGAACGCACGCCGGTCTAAAGACGCCCACTTTTCTTTCTTAGCACATGTCATCTTCAGGAAGTGTATGATTAATTAATCAGCGAGAGCCATTGGAGCTGCTCACCGCAAGCACTGCAGGCTGAAATACAACTAAGTGACGTGTACAATGACGCTTCCATGCTAATTGTGCACACCCATAAAAAGCCGTTTTGACGCCCAGACACGCCTGCGTTCGCAGCCCCACTCCCCCATTCACAAGCACCTTCCCGTTACCACCCACAAATGGCGCACACTGTCACTCAAAGTAGCGTCCAGTCCGTGTACTACGCGCACAATTCCCGAGCGCATACTGACGCATGCGCAGACAGGCGACTATCGGCCATAGCATGCGTTTGCGACTTAGCGTCCGTGCCTGAATCAGGCCCTCAGTTCGCAAATTTGAGGGATGTGACAGACTCAGAATAGGTCAAATAGAATGTGACTTAAACACATGGAAATTGTGATTGCACCTGTATCTGAATAAGGCCCTGCATCTACAAAGTCTGTCTAAGGGTATGAATTTGTGTCCTTTTTTTTTTTTTAATTGATTTACTTAAAAAGTAATGATATATAGCAGTGAAACAGGACAACTGAATAAGCAATATCAACATTTCAGGGCTACAAGCAACAACTTTCATCTGCTAGATACAGATATTGCATTTACCACCTATAGCATGAGTCTTAGGGGCAGATTTAATTACATGCAAGCTTCTGCCAGGACCTCACGCTGAGCATAGAACCACAATTACGGTATCTTATTTCTGCTGGCACCTCCACAGACTGGGGGCAGAAATGTGTCAAGAGACAGAAGCGTTCCACAGACAGCTCACGAGTTATCGGATTGGCCTCTTAGAATGAAAAGAATCTTCTCCTCCACAACACAATTCTCCTTATTGCACCTTACCAGTCCGCACCACACAAATTAACATTCATTAATTTCATTTCTAACTGATCTATCCTCAATTTCTCTCTGCAAAAGATAATACAATCATATTTACTACCTCCAAATCCTCCTCCTTGTATCAACAAATACAGGTCACCCACATCTTCCACATACTGTACGTCATTCTGAATCCTTACAATACAAAAACCTCAAACTTACGACTACTCCCATCATTTGGCGGCAGAGGCGTCTCCAGCATCGTTTTCCGGGTCCCAGCAGTCACATGAGGAGCATTTCCTGCTGAGACATCGGAGTAGCGTCCGGTGAGTATTCCTTCCCCTATCACTAACCACCCCCTAGTGTCTGACCCTAACCCTCCCCGTGGCACCTAACCAACAACATGCTGTGAATGTCGATATTTCACATGATCATTGAGGATTTCGACATGTTGAACCATGTCAACATTCTGGTAACAGTCAACCATATGACCGGATCTCATCCAGGGCTGGGACCAGACATACAGGCAGATATTAAAGTACGTACTTCCTATTTCTCCCATATTCTCTCTCTAGTGTTGCAATAGTTCCCCTGGGTCACCACAACAATTCGATACACATTTCTCAGTGTAGTCACAGGGTTGGGTACGGCATGCCAGTGCTCGGGATCCCGGTGGTCAAAATCTCGAAGCTGGCATGCTGACAGAGATAGGATAACGACACATGTTGGTAGGTATCCTAACCCTCCCCCCCGGTGCCTGCACCTAACCTCCCCCTAACCTCGCTACTTACCATAGGGATGCCGGCACCGGGATTCTAAGCGCTGGCTGGCATCCCCTGTGCCGGTATACTGAACGTTTCCCTGCTGACATACTCCCATTATCATCTAGGGCAGTGGTTATCAATCATTTACCACCTGGGTACCCTCTGGCAGCCCATTTGCATTATTTGGCAACACAATACATTTGTAATTACTATAATTGCCATTAGATAAAATGTTTAGGGGACGCTATATATAAATAAAATATGAGATATGGTAAGAACTTACCTTAGTTATCTCTATTTCTACGAAGTCCATAGGGTTCCACAGGATACCTCGGGTATAGGTGATGACGTCAGGCATCAGGCACCATAGAGTTAAGTCTCAGCCTCCCAGGATGCACTAGGGTCCCCCCTCATACCCCCCCCCCCCCCATAAACCACCCCCCCCATCTAAGTTACGTACCAAGCCATAGGCCGGTGACCAGAGCAAAGCCCATCTGCTTCAGATGTCCATAGGGTATCCACAGGATACCTTGGGGATGTCCGACAGCAGTATCCTTTAAGGGTGGGGAGGCTCCTGTGCTGAAAGGAGAATCCGCCGCCCGAAGGAAGCATCCTGAGAGGCAAAGGTGTCAAACGCGTAATACCTCACAAAGGTATGGACCGAGGACCACGTGGCAGCCTCGCAGATCTGGACTGCAGAGGCACCACGTCGAGCAGCCCACGAAGGACCCACAGACCTAGTGGAATGAGCCCTCACAGAGGAAGGAACTGGAAGGCCTTCTTGAAGATAAGCTTCTGAAATGGCCACACGAATCCAGCCTGCCAAAGTCTGCTTTGAAGCAGGCCAACCCTTTTTACGGAAGCCATAGAGGACAAACAAGGCGTCCGACTTCCTAAACGAAGAAGTGCGGTCAACATAAATCCTTAAGGCCCGCACAACATCCAAAGTGGCTTCACCCACTGAAAGATCATTGATGTATGTGAAAACTGGAAACAACTTTAGGAAGGAAACCAGGACGAGTGCGCAGCACCGCCCTGTTCCTATGAAAAATCAGAAAAGGGGGTCTACAGGAGAGAGCCCCATAGTCAGAAACACGTCTGGCCGAAGCAATGGCCAGAAGGAAAATAGTTTTAGCGGTCAGCCATTTGAGGTCCACTGAGCCCAGTGGTTCAAACGGCGGTCCCTGGAGAGCCCTCAGGACCACAGCTAAATCCCAAGGCGCCACTGGTGAAACAAAAGGTGGCTGAATTCTGAGAACACCTTGCATAAAGGTGCGCACATCAGGTATTGCAGCAATCCTACGTTGGAACCAGACGGACAGGACAGACATCTGCACTTTCAGAGACGCAAGGCGAAGCCCATGGTCCAGTCCCGCCTGTAGGAAAGCTAACACTCTAGACAGACGGAACTCCCGAGGAGCATAACCTCTCGGCTGACACCACTGGAAGAACGTATGCCACACACGATGGTATATCCTTGCAGAGGACGGTTTCCGAGCCCCGAGTATTGTTTGCACTACAGAGCTGGAAAACCCCCTGGACCTTAACATGGCCGTCTCAACAGCCACGCCATCAAAGACAGCCGAGTCAGGTCCGGGTGAAGACAAGGACCCTGTGACAGGAGGTCCGGGCATAACGGCAACCGCAGAGGAATGCCCACAGACAGTCCCTGGAGGTCTGAGAACCAGTGCCTCCGGGGCCATGCGGGAGCTATCAACAGGAGCGTCCCTCCTTCCTGTTTGAATTTCCAGATTACCCGTGGAAGAAGGGAAAACGGAGGAAACAGATAAGCAAACCAGAACGTCCAGCAGACAGACAGAGCGTCCACCAGTGACGACATTTCGTCTCTTGTGCGAGACCCGTACACCGGCAACTTTTTGTTGTGCCGTGACGCCATGAGGTCGATCTCTGGAAGACCCCACCTGTCCACCAGAAGTTGAAAGACGTCCTGGTGCAGAGACCATTCCCCCGGATGAACGTCCTGGCGACTGAGAAAGTCCGCCTCCCAGTTTAGGACTCCCGGGATGAAGACTGCTGATATGGCCGGGAGATTGCGCTCCGCCCAAACCAGGATTCGGGACACCTCTACGAGAGCCGCCCGACTTCGGGTTCCTCCTTGCCGATTTATGTAGGCCACGGTGGTAGCTTGTCCGATTGGACCTGCACTGGGTGACCTTGGAGAACCCGATGTGCCTGCTGGAAAGCATTGAACACCGCGCGGAGCTCCAAGATGTTTATTGAAAGCTCTGTTTCCGCCCGAGTCCACCTGCCTTGGAACAAGTGTGGACCCGTGACTGCTCCCCAGCCTCGAAGACTGACGTCCGTTGTCAACAGGACCCAATTCGCCACCCAGAACGGACGACCCCTGCTGAGATGGGTCGTCTACAACCACCAGGCTAAGGACAGGTGAACCTCCGGAGTGAGCACCATCATCTGGGATTTTAGACTCTGAGGCAGTCCATTCCATTTGGACAGGATCAATTGCTGCAGAGGTCTGGAGTGAAACTGGGCATATTCCACCATGTCGAAGTCCGACACCATGGAGCCCAGTAACCTCATCGCCGAGTGCAGAGACACACGGCGATTCTGCAGACAACTGCGCACCCTCAACTGCAAGGCAGAGATCTTTTTCCCCGTCACAAAGATCCTTTGCTGTCCGGAGTCCAATAAGGCTCTGAGGTGCAGAATCCTCTGAGACGGGATCAGGGTGGACTTCTGCCAGTTTATCAACCAGCCGTGCCGTTGTAGTACCGCAATGGTCAGGTCCAAGTGGCGTAGAAGGAGCTCTGGAGATCCTGCCAACAAAAGAAGGTCGTCCAAGTACAGCAACATGCAGACTCCCTGCAGGGAAGCTGCCATGACCGCCATCACCGTGGTGAAAACACGTGGTGCTGTCGTCAGCCCAAAAGGTAACGCCCGAAACTGAAAGTGGTCGTTGCGGATTGCAAAACTGAGGAACTGTTGATGGCGCAAAAGAATAGGGACATGCAGGTAAGCGTCCTGTATGTCCAACGACACCATGTAATCCCAAGGTTCCAGCGCCAGAATGATGGACCGTAGGGTCTCCATCCGAAACCTCGGCACCCGCAAGGACTTGTTGAGTGCTTTGAGGTTGAGGATCGGAGGGTACGACCCATTGGGTTTCTGCACCAAACACAGATTGGAATAGAAACCCTGGCCCCTCTGTAAGAATGGAACAGGCACTATAACTCCAGCCTGGAGCATAGTGTGCAAAACCTTCCGCAGTTCCATGGCTTTGTTCAGGTCTGATGGAAGACCCGTGATGAAGAATCGGGACAGGGGGGCCTGTGCCGGAAGCAGAGGGCATACCCGTGAGAAACCACCTCGTGAACCCAAGTGTCTGTCGTGGTAACCGACCAACACTGGGCGAACTGCAGCAGGCGGCCTCCCACTTTGGGATCCCCCAAAGGGAGGCCCAGACAGTCAGGCCGCAGGCTTGTTATCTGGCTTAGGGGCTGGGACGTCTGATACTCCAGGCCTGTTTCCGGGGCTTGGCCGATTTTTTGGGGCCAGCCTGTCGGGCAAAAGACTGTTTCTTAGGCCTACCCTGTGCCCTGTAAGGCCGAAAGGACGACGTACCTGAACTGGAAGGAACCATAGCAGACGGGAGACATGCCGATTTGGCTGCCGCCAGCGTGGCTACAACCATAAGGTGCGACGAGCAGCTACAGCCACCGAAGAAATCCGAAACGCCAGGGTACTGATATCCAAGGCCGCCTCATTGATATAAGTGGCAGAGTCCCGGATATTGCCTATCAACTTGGTCTGTTCAGCCGAACAGTCGGAATCGAGAGACGCCTCCAAACTATCAGCCCAGCGCTCCATAGCCCTGGCTACCCAACAAATGGCCATAGCCGGCCTAGCTGCCCCACCCGCAAGGGAATAAACGGACTTTAGGCAGATCTCTACCTTACGGTCCGTAGCATCCTTCAAGGAAGACATGGAGGGCATGGGCAATGTGGCACTTCGGACTAGGCGTGTCACATGAGAATCCACCTGTGGAGGGGATTCCCACTTAGAAAAATAATTATCCGCAAACGGATAAGCCACAGTCAAACGCCTCTGAGGCTGATACCGTTTGCCCGGATGTTTCCACGCTTCCTCTAAATGATCCACTAACTGACCCGAAATAGGAAACACTGTGGCGTCACCCTTAATATCCTTAAAAAAGGCATATTTAGATTTTGACACCGGAGGATTTTCATCCCCAATCACTGTGCGGACTGCCCGAATAAGTCCAGGAATATAAACCTTGGACCTAACGTCCGTAGTACGGAGAGGTTCCTGGACCGAAAGATCCAGAATCTCCCCATCATCAGACGTCACGTCGTCATCCTCATAAGGAGCGGACAGAGACGCCACCGACCGCTTATGTGGCCTCAACACAGACTCCCCTTGTAACACGTCCGACAAGTGCTGTACAGAACTTGTCAGAGAATTAACCCACACAGGCTCCTGAGAAACCTGGGGAGGGGAAATAGGGAGACTGTGTGGTACGATCAATTGTCTCGGGAAACCCTCCATGGGTGATACACCACTGACTGCTGGGACTAACCCATCTGTGAGAACGCAGGCTGCGGAGCTAACTGGCCCACGAGGGTCGTAATCGCTTTGGCGAAACAAGCCCAGGACGGCTCCTGTACCGGGCCCGTGACAGTAATTGGCCGCTCCAATAAATAACACTGCCGACAGCCCCTCCGCGCTACCCTCCCCCTAAGCTACTGGTACCTTACACGTAGTACACATAGGCTGGAGAGAAAAGTCACTCTCAGACATGATGGTAAGTATGTGACCCCTCTCACTGATACTTGTAGTATAGTGTGAGACCACCCTGCAAATACCGCACCGCAAGGGCTTTAGCAGAAAAAGATCAGGGACAGTGAAAAGGCTGACAGTAGAAAATGAAAGTACAGGCAGCAGCGCTAGCAGAAGTCACATACAATGCAAAGAAAATCAATTCCTGCACTAACAGCGCTGATAATCAACTACACAGACAAGGAGCCTGGTAGGAGACAGCGCTGCATACACAGATCTGAACCAAACGGAGGAGAGGTATGCCGGGGGACCCAGACCGCGATGCCACCGCTCCCAAGCTTCCAGCAGTGTTCACCATGCGTCTTGTAAAGATGGCCACCGAGGAGCATAGAGGAGGCCGGCCTGGGGGAGGAGCGCTGCCACAGGGCCAGTCAGCACAGTGCAGAGAGGGCTGTGTGCAGCAGGGGAAGCGCCGGCTGTGCTACAGGGAAGGCGCGCTCCCCTGGCATGCAATTAACTCCTGGGACGCCGCAGCGCTACCGCTCAGCCGCGGTCCGCTGTCCCAGGGGGGTAGTGGAAGGGCAGGTTAGGTACCTGGCTCCACGCTGCAGCCAGTCCTCAGGGAGCCCCCTGCCTGGGGACTCTGGACCATGTTTCAGCAGGGTCCCACCGCGGGACCCGCTGCTTACCTGCTGCCTCATTGGATCCGGCCATGGTCCCAAACATCTGGGGTCACCGCTAGCTGTGACCCCAGATACTTACCAGCATCCCCGGATCGGTACCGGTGTTCTGGTACCGGCAGGTGTGTAGGGAAGACAGCATGGACTTCAGCACTGACTGTCCATGCTGTACTTCCAGATGTGCAGCCACAGCTGCATTGAAGAAACTTCAGGCGCTATTCTTAGCCCCCTCTAACAGGTGCATCCGACTCCGGCCGGGCACCAAACGAAACTGGGATGCCTTGGCTCGGGGGCAGGGTATAGGAGGGGGACCTTAGTGCATCCTGGGAGGCTGAAATTTAACTCTATGGTGCCCGATGCCTGACGTCATCACCTATACCCAAGGTATCCTGTGGATACCCTATGGACCCTGATGTAGAAAATCATAAAATGTGATATAAACAAGATTTAAAAAAAACAAACAAAAAAAAAAAAACGATCCAGAAGCCGTCGCCGACTTAGTGGATGGTGCCAATGCTCGACATATTGGGCGGTCGGTCACCGCATTGTGCAGTGTGTACCAGCCGCCTGATATATCGTGCGGTCGGGTATCGCATCACTGGGTACACACAACGGCAAATGTGTACCCAGCTTTACTCTCCAATGGGTTTCTCCCAAGCAACTCCGCTACTCATCATGAATGTCATAGTCTGGATCTTTACTTTGTTTAGTTTCTTATTTATTTTTTATGGATTTCAATCCTAACCTACCTCCTACAATCACCATTCAACATCTCTGCACTATCAACAAAATCACTCCATACCTATAAAAATGGCAATTTTCAACAACTTTACACCTTTTTGATTCAACTAATCTCCTCAATTTCTACAATCTTCTGTTGTGGCAGCGCCACATCTAAATGACACCTTAGCAACAGCTCTTGATCAACTGGCATCAGCTGGTCTTTCTTCCCAGAGTGGCCCACAACAGCAAGTGAGCACATCGTAGATGGCAGCCTCATCTTCTGCAAGATGTAAAGTGCTTTCAGTCATATTGGGAAAAGAGCTAAATTAATAAAGAATTATTATGATATATATTTAGAAATTTCCAATCAGTTAACCCATGACAACAGGTGATCATTACATTCCTGTTCTGTAAATGAAGGTTGTACTTTGAAATGAAGCATCTTACCTGATTTAATAACTGGAAGATGCATGGGCTGCAGAGACACCGGCACATACGGTTTCAGACTGGCATTTGCCCTAAAAGACTCCTTTGTGGGAAAGCAGAATTTCCCTGGTTTTGGTGAAGAACACATATCAAGCTTTACTGCCCCAGATGGGCTTTTCTTGGGGCTGTATTGCAAAAAAGAAAAAAAAAAAAAGAAAAGAAATAAATAAGACATAGGTTTCACAATAAACTAAGGGTCTCATTCAGACCCGCTCGCGAGCGCTGTACGCTTGCAAGCGGGTCGATGTTACCCAAATGCACATGCGCACGACGGAGGTGCCTCCGTCGTGGGCATGCGCGAGACCCGGCGAGCGACGGGGAAGCCGTCGCTCAGGGTCTCGCACCAAAAGGGCTGTGCTGTCGATGGTGATTGACAGCACGCCCCCTTTGGCGGGCGTGCTGGGGGCGTAGCTGCGCAGACATAGGCGTTCCCATGGGAACGCCTACCGTCTGGGTCCGGCCCCACTGACATCACTAGTGATGTCAGTGGGAGTGCTTTTGGCTCTGATAGAGCCAAAAACACTCCTGGGCTTGCGGCAGCGAGACCCTACCGCAGGGTCTTGTCGCAAGCCCGATGGTCGCGATGGTCTTGACCATCGTGACTATCTTTTTGGCCACTCCATTTTAAGCTAGGCCGGCCCTGATTCAGAGCGAGCGCTCTGGTCAGAGTGTCCGGCTCTGAATCAGGCCCTCGGTTCGGATGAAAACACAAATAGGAACATCTACCTGACTAACTAGTTTCTGAGACCATTTTACATTCTGCTCACTAAATAATTGGTAATTTTAGCAATAATGCCCTAAAATGTCTTCATGTAACAATAACAAGAAAAAAATTTTACTTTATAAAAAGTATATTTGCAGGCTGGGTCCCACAAGATAACAATCCAGTTTGCCATGGTGTAGTAGTTTTAACTTTATATTATTTATTAAACCTGGAGATTGTTCATTAAAGAACAGAGCTAGTGTGGCACATATAGAGCGGTATCCAATTAGCCGCGGTAAATTACCGTGGCTAATTACCTCGCCCGGGGCTACCCAATTAGCCCCGAAGTCGGCCTGACGCGGGCACTTATCGACACCTGAGGTGTCCCGAAAAAGAATCCACGATAATTGCAGTTTTTTCACCTAAAAAAAGGCGAAAATACATAGGTCAGCGAGCTTATCGTGGCACCTATGTGTTTTCGGGAGAACTATCCTATTATTTCAACCGAAATAATAGGATAGGGTGAAAAAAAAACACTGGTGAAAAACGGGGGTCAATTAGCGCCCGAAGGCTAATTGAGCGGTATCCATAGTATGGAAAGGTAAACATGCATGAATTAAAAGGTACAGACGTGTCCTCACTATTGCTGCAGTTACAGCAAACAGCCCCTCTCGGCACAAAAGCTCTGGTGCGACTGTTTGTGCAGAGCGTCTTCTTTGTATATATTAGCCAAAAAGGCGTCTTGGTTGCAATACACTGCTACTAAGACGCGCCAGGAGACTGCACTGAATCATTTTGATATGCAACACTTGTATATTTGTGCACGACTGTCTGCAAATGTGCTTCATTTACAGACTCAGTCCCACACGCCTCATACAAGTGTCACATACCAAACTAATCAGTGCAGTCTCCTGATGTGTCTTAGTCGCATCACACAGACACATTTTCTGCAAAAAAAGATGCTCGGCGCAAACAGGGTCCTATGGGACCTGGCAGCTCACTTATGCCAGGCTTCTCGCGATCGCAATGCGTGTTTGGACTATGTGTATGAGGACACATATGTAAATGTGCTACTCAGCCATTTTCATTTAGATAAAGCAAGTATATTTTTATTAGACACAATATTATATCACTGCGCTGTCCTGGAAAAAATGATTAGTATATAAAAACGTAATAATATCAGTGTCTGTTACAGAATACAAAAATTATTAGATAAAAATCAAACAAGCCTATATTTACAACACATAACATATCACCATACAAAACTAAAAAACAAAAAATATGAATTTCATACTTTTATATAGATTTTAGCATTTCTCTTATATTGTTCATTCTAGCACCCTGCACCTGTCACAGCCTGTGCAGTTCCTCTTTCCTGCCTGGGGTGTCGCTGTCTGCTCTGGTGCTTCTAGCATGCTCAGCTGATGCAACAAACTTCTGATATACAGACCAGTATGCGCTAGAAGCACCAAAGCAGAGTGACAGAAAAGGAGGAATAATACTATACTATATAGCAGAGGTTCCAAAATTTTGCCATTACAGTGATGTTTTAAGGATATCCATGCTTGAGCACAGGTGACTTAATTAGTACAAGGGGAGTGTCTCTAGACTGCATACCCTGACGTAATGAGAGGTGCTATCTTGCTGAGATATATAGTATTACGCATAAAAAGAAATAGATGCAGGTGCACTGTGCAATCATTACTGCTCAAAATTGAAATATATATTACAAATGAACATCATATAAAGAGGTTGTTGGAATATATTTGGCCAACAATATGGGCCTGCCCACCAACATTCAGGTCACCTCTTGTCGGGCAAGTGGTGTAATATATATTTAATTTTGAGCAGTACTGATTACATAGTGCATCTGCATCCATTCCTTTCTAGACTTAATTAGTACCACAGTCAATTTTATTTAACCATCTGGACTCAAACATGGATATCCTTAAAACTGGACTGTGATGGCGGAGTTTGGGAACAACTGCTTTATACCTTCTACGACAGTCAACTTATTCCTGTCTCTATTAAGCGGACCAAAAGAGTAACAGATATAACAGTGAGGCCATAGAGTCTGAAAAATAATACGTGATGAAGTGTTCAGTTTTAATTTATAATAAATGAATCATACAGACCCATTTTACTTGACTAAACACAGTGTATGGGTGATGAATACAACATGTTTGCACCAACTCATTCTGATAAAAGTAGGAACGGCTTATACAATTTATACCAGGCCCTTAAGAGAATACTTTCATGTATTGCTAAATAAAAGTGTAATAGTAATCCCATACCTAACTGGAGGCGCCACAGATCTTCGTTCACAGCTCTGCAGTTTTGACTTCAATTCATTCATCTCTGCATCTTTAAACTGAAGTTCTGACTGCAGAGACTGAACCTGAAACAAGATAAATGGTTTGAAAAAAAAAAAAAAAAGTTTTTTTTTGTTACTGTTAAATCTTTTTTTAGAAGACGGACTATAGGTTATGACCACTCCAAGATGGCATTTCACTAGGAGAAAAAAAAATTGATTTCTCCACTCTGCTATAATATTCCTGCTCCTCCTTCAGGTTATCATTAGCTAAGTCTTAAGAGGAGAAAAAAATAAAAGGAGCAGGGTAGAACCATTCTTGGGTGATCTGGTTTGTGATCACAATACAGACCATCATGAAAAAAAAAAAAATCATCTTTTCTCCTACCGCAGTATACAGAAATAGATGCTGGAATGTCCCAAAGCTACTCTGAACAGGAACAGTAGAACTCCTAACAATGAACAGCCACTCTGGATGACCACCCTGCCAAAGACAGCCTCCAAAGACAGCCTCATTTACCCTGCAAAACCTGGAAAAATGTGCAGGGACAATCAATTGGCTGCTCTGCAGAGGACTCATGAAGCAGGGATACATACAGTATCCCGACACAGGGGATGCCGGCACTGGAATCCAGACACCTATCAGAATGCCGGCGCCGGCATCCCAAAGGTAAGTTGCAGGGTTGGGGGGAGGGTTAGTGGTTAGGGTTAGGCAATATTGGGGGGGGGAGGAGGGGAGAGGGAGGTTAGGTTTAGGCACTAGGGGGGGAGGGTTAGGGTAGGAAGAGGGGGAGGGTTAGGATACCTACCGACAGGTATCAGTATCCTAACCCTGTCGGGAATCCGGCAATGGGATTGTAACCTTCCAATTGCTTAATTAGCCATTAGAAGGAGGAGGGGGGGCAAAGGGTTCCAGAGCAAGTGCCGACAATTTTTCCTTAAAATGTGGATTTTAGGAAACATCGGGGCTGCTCTGGAGGCGCTCAAAAAAAAAAAAAAAAAACTTGCCTGCACCTGCGAGAAAAACCTCAGGATTTTTGATAAACTCGCACCTAATTGTATATGCCCATTAATATCTACAGATTTCATAAAAAATAAATGAATCCAATTACCACAAAAACATTAAGTCCCCTTTTTTAGAGGTAATATTTGTTTCTTTTTTAAATATACCTTTTTCAATAGTTCCTTTTCTTTCTCACACTGTATCTTAGCCTTTTCTTTTTCCAGCAATACATGGGCAATCTTTTGCTGCTCCAGACTGGACTCCATCTGCCGCAAGGCATCTCGTAAAACTTTAATTTCACCATTCTTTACCAGCACATCACCATGTAGTGCCTTCAGCTGCAGGTGTAAGAGTAAGTAAGAGGTATTAAAAAAAAAAGTTCTCTCACTATAGCCAAACTAATCTGGTCAGGCCTTCAAAAGAGAATGGAGATAATGATGGAGGAACAATTTGACAAACAGTGGCTGCTGGAATTCACACATAAACCATCGGATTCTAACTTTTACGGAGCTGAATTTATAAAGATCATAAAAACAATGCAGTATAGAACGCAGACCTCACTTGGGGCAGAGCACTAAAAAGCCTGAAATTACATCATTATCTTGTTGCAAATAATTAAAAGTCCATATTTTCACTAGCCTGCCAAACATGCTGGTGGTCTGATGCAGGAGCTCTGGTAAGATACTACAATCCGCTCATATTGTAGCTGATTCTCACCGCACAAACATTTTCTTGGCAGTATTTCCCTTCTAAGTGGGGCAATCACAAGATTATAGAAAAACATGGCAGATATTGAGGCCTATCAGACAAAGCAACCCCAGTGAGATTTGGAAGTGTGACATGACTCTGCGCATGTCCTAGCACTTCAATCACTGGTCACCCATTGGATTTGTGCACGTACAAAAAGGAAAACAGTGGCTAATCTGGTGCTACATTTACAGCGGACCATCTTCAGTCACACATTCAACCTCCCCAAGACCATCTTCAGTCATACCTTTAACCTCCCCTGGCACAGACTAAACAGGCACAGAGAAAATGTGCTCCGGAGTTGATGGTATGGCTGCAAATGTATCTCACGGGCAAGTGAGACTGTTGGGGAGCTCTGGGGGCTGGATTTCCCCCACAACCTAATTTAGCCGGTGGCCATGCAAGTCCTTACTTCCACCAGTGTTTACAAATCTGAGCTTGTGACCCTGACCTTCGGTTTTCTTGACCAATCTCTAGTATCGGATTCTGTACCAAGCCATGTTCCACTAACTAACACTAGGCTTTACCATCCTGCATTGGTGGCACTATAGCAGATGGGGCACTCGGGTTGGGATCCCTTCACCACAATGTCAACCAGCCCTAGACTGGTCAGCACAGGGCTAGAATCGCCTAAGGTCATGGGGTCCAGAAAATGAAATATGTGGCTACTGCCCATTCAGAGCGCTCTCATTCTTTCCAATGATAGTGTTAGATAGTGACCTGTCATTTACGGTCGGGTTTCAAAGGAAGCAATTTACTCCATTTTACATGTTTTGCTTTATTATATAAGTTGTTGTTTTTTTTGCAAAGAACATGGGGTCCCTATATGGACCAAAGAGGACATTTACCATGGGATGTGAAAATTATATACTGGTGAATGAGGAGTCTGGTGGTGTGGTTATTTAAGAATGTTTTCCAAATTCAGAGAGTGTCTCCTGTATTTTTTGCAATATTTTTCTTACAGGTTCCAGGGAAACCTATCTGGCAGAGCAAGCTAACACCTATGGTTCTCCAATTGCCAGCATGCCCTGGCAGCCATTAAAATTTGGCAGGGCTAGTTGGGACCTGTATTGGAATCGCATTTGTTTTGGGGGACCCATTTCCCTAACCCAGGGCTGGTTGTCAGTATGGCAGGGGGTCCCCATCCTGCATGGCCTCCTTGCTATGGGTCCCACCAGCCCTGGCAGTTAAGACTAGTTAAGGTAAGGGTAAACTCAGGGGGACCCAGGGGCAGCCTGGTGGCATGAGCCCCTTGGGCCGGTCCTCTGATGAATATTCTGGGCTGGCATTAGGCCGGCCTGATTGTACTTTATGTGGCCGCTTGGGTAATATAAGTGCTGCCCTCCTGGCTGTGTCAGTAACAAAAAAATAGCACAAAGCAGGGATTCTCTCTCTGCACTTTCTGCTCGTGCTGTCAACCCAAGCATTTCCTGTGACTCAGTGCAGCAGTGCCGACCTCAACGAAGATCTGCTGCAGCCCTCCGTTATGTTGCTGGCTGCCTGCCAGAAACCAGCAGCAGCATCTGATCAACCCTTAGGATGATCAGGCTGCAGGGGGTGCTGCTTTTTCACTCCAGCAACACCGGTTGCAGCCATTTCCCATTACATCGCTGCTTTGCCTTGTAGTCATACTGGACAATTTGCTCCACAGCAGCCAGTGGCAACCTAACCCACTGCTTCCCCTACTTCTACATTTCTGATTGGCTGCCTGGGTATTTTGGCTTATTGGCTTGCAACCAGTTATTCAGACTCAGCCAGGGCTTCAGTTTGCATGGTTTTGGCAGATTTAAGTCACATCTCTTGCACAAAGGTTTGCAATTTATATTCTGCAAGCCCCTCGATATGTGGTCTTTTGTTTTTAATTGTGTAGAATTTAATTAAACTTAGCGATAAACCTTATAGTGATAAGAAATTGAAGCTCTCCAACAGGTCCGAGAGGCAGAGAAAAGAGAGTGAAATATTTATTAGGTGTGTCACTATTGCTAAGTGCTGATCACATGGAATGGTTGACAGGGGGAATTAAGAACTAGACACGCTGGACATGCTCTTCATTGTAGCGGCTAATTACGTCATTTTTAAACTTATTACCTATAGCAGTGGTTCCCAAACATTTTTGAATCAAGGCGTCCTTGAGTGCCAGCATTGTTTTCACGGCACCCCTTAGCCAAGTTTGTTACTGAGAAATTCAGAAAAAAATGTAGTAAAGTGAAGTAAATTGTGCTTACATGTCATCCTTAGGGTCAGTTATGTGGTGGTGGACAGGTTTGCGCTTCGGTTTGTCCACATAATTACATTACATGGACCTTAAATAATTTGATTTGGTGCTGGACCACCAACCTAAGGCACCCCTGCAAGTGTCCCGAGGCACCCCAGGGTTCCACGGCGCACAGTTTAGGAACCACTGAGCTATAGTATGTATAAGCTTAAAACTACAACCAGTCACAATCAGGCAATAAATGGCTGGGGGAAAACATGAACTTTGTGTATTATATGGCAGTCATAAGAATGATCACTTTATTGTGTATGCTAAATACTAGTCAGATGGGGCTCACATACGTATTTGATTATAGATCTGTGTCAAATATGTTATTGTCTAACTATAACCTCAGCCACATTAGACAAACCATGCAGTGTGGCTTTCATCTGACCCAATTTGTTGTTGCTGGCACATTGGCAGAAGAGCCTGGTAAAAGATCCTGGACCACTTTCTTGTGTTAGGACACTGGCCAACAGTTGGCAAACCTCCCCTGGGGGACACCATGCTGTTTGTCCCCCCAAATTGCCAATACCAGCCTAGACTTCAAGGGCAATGGCTGGTTATCAAATTTGGGGTTTGCCAGACACATTTTAAAAATATAGAAGCCTGCAGAGGTCCTATAACTCTGTGAAGTGCTTTTTAAGAACACACCTGCCTAACTAACACAGGTAATATTTCAATTTGTTTTAGCAGGATTGCATACGGCCTTGCAGCAGTTCCTAAACCCGCTGCTTAGTAAATCTGTGACTTCTTTCAACAGGAGAAAATCGGCACATTATTTTCTGTTCTGAAGTGTGGTTTCTCTGTGTGATGGTGTCATTTTTGACCTTAGTGAAATGGACGGGATATCGTCTTGCCTGAAAAATGCTGCAATACTGTCAGTATTTCAACCCAACACTTAGTCAAATTATACATGGGACTTAAGTTTCCTCCCTTGGCTCCCCGGGGACCTCACATCAGTTAATATTCTAAATTTGCCCTTTGCGGACATGTGTGGCATGAATATTTTACCAGACTCTCACAATTTTTATCATATGCTAATGACAGGCTTTATGCAATTCAAGATCAAATAATCTAAGTGATTTAACACAATTTGAAAGATTTAGTGCCTACAAACCTGAGAGGTGTGGAGAAATAAGCTGGTGGAAATAAATTCATAAAAAAGACAGCTAGACATTGGCTATGATTCTGCTGATCCATCAGATACAAGGGGACGAAAAAAAAAAGTTCAAAACCACCGTTCCAACATAGGGCCATATCCTATTAGCCTTCGGCAAAAAAGTGCATATTGTGCGAATAATACTTGTCGGGTTATCCTATTTGCTGTGTTTTTCGCATGTGCGAATTCTCCATAGACAAAAGCTGTGAAACGTTTTCCTCATCTCAAAGCAGGTGAAAAGATATGCAAAATCCCTATTTTTGCCTAAAAATGTCAGGACATAATTCAGAACCCCTTGGACGCCCTCCATAAAGACTAATTAGACAAAATAATTTAAATTAGCTTAATTTGGCCAACAATGATGTGTCATTATTGGGGTGAAAAAGTGTTGTAAAATGGGTTTACAGTACTGGGATAGGTATTTGGGGGGCTGTCTGGATGGGACAGGTGTTTTTAGGATTGCAGGTGTAAGTGAGAGGTGTATATTTAAAATGAACTTTTAGGACACAAAAATATACTTACACCCATTTTAACATATACCCAATTTAAATACAGCATTTATTTTAGCCAAAAATAATGCTTTTTATAATTTTTTTACTGTTAAGAGAAAAATGCATATAACAGCAATTTGCCAGAATTTAAGAACCCCAAACCCTTTGATTATATTTATTAATATACTTCTACACTATTACTCTATGTTAATTTGACTTTTTTGGGGGTACAGGCTAATTCCCCCATTTTCAGTTGTACTTTTCGCTTACCGTATATACTCGAGTATAAGCCGAGTTTTTCAGCACAAAAAATGTGCTGAAAAAGTACCCCCTCGGTTTATACTCGAGTCAAGTGTAGCGCTGACCGGACGGAGTTCGGTCAGCGCTACACACTGCCAAACACACAGCCGCCGGAGCCGGCAGCTGCGTGTTTGGTGTAATCAGCAGCCGCTGAGAGTCTGTCAGACTCTCAGCGGCTGCTGCTGCTCCCACTGCGGGAGCCATCTTCCAGCTCCCGCAGTGGGTGATGGGAGACACGTCGTCATGACGACGTCTCTCCCATGCAAAGCGGCCGGAGGAGCGGACAGCGGCGGGACCAGGAGAGGGAGTTTAAGGTAAGTGTTTATTTTTTTTTTATTCTTTTCACGTCTCTCTCTACTAGGGGGGGGGGGAGACGGACTACAGGGGGCACTACCAGGGGGCGATGACTACAGGGGGCGATTACTAGAGGGGGCACTAAAATGGGGGATTACCACTGGGGGAACTATAAGGGGGGGGGATTACTACAGGGGGCACTACCAGGGGGGATTACTACAGGGGGGGATTACTACAGGGGGCATTACCACTGGGGGAACTACCAGGGGAGGATTACTACAGGGGGCACTACCAGTGGGGGATTACTACAGGGGGCACTAAAAGGGGGGATTACTACTGGGGGTACTACCAGGGGGGGATTACTACTGGAGGCACTGAAAGGGGGGATTACCACTGGGGCACTACCAGGAGGGATTACTACTGGGGGCACAACCAGGGGGAATTACTACTGGGGGCACAACCAGCTGCTGCCATTTCCCACACTAGGCTTATACTCGAGTCAGTAAGTTTTCCCAGTTTTTTGGGGTAAAAGTAGGTACCTCGGCTTATATTCGGGTCGACTTATACTCGAGTATATACGGTATATAACACCATGAAGTGTTTTCGGGCGAATGATGCATCAAGTCTTTTGCAATAGGATTGCCGGAATAATGGGCATGCGCATATGTGCAAACAGTCACATTCAGGCGAACGGTACACAAACTTTTTAACAAAAAATTTGCTTTTAACAGTTTTTTTAATTTGCTCTCATTTTAAACATCTTTTTTATGGCCTTTCATTTGATATATAACACAGCAGTATGTTTTAATTAATTTTTTTTAAATCAAAATTTTGATTTTCTCAAAATGCCATATTTTTACATTTAAAAAAAAAACTCAAATTGTTCATACTGTTGGAGCTTTCATTTTTGAGCGATTAATGAACATTTTATTAACTACACATCTGAGAAAATTAACAAAAGAATATTTTTTCCAGTTCACTTCATTAGAGGAATACACCTTCCACTTCAGGTGTGTTTTGGGACGAGATTCTACAGACAGCGCCTGCTCCCACATTTGTGCAGGCGCGCAAACTTACTGTAAGTGGAAAGATACTCCATGTGGAAAGACACTTCAATTATATTGAATAGGCCTGCCTATTACATTTCCCTGGCCAAGTACAAGTAATTCAGGGACAGGGGAGGTTTGGGTGGGCTTTAATTAGTTAAGAAAAGAATCCTCAGTCACCCAGCCAGGCATGGGGCTGCTGCTGATCTCCACAGGTCACAGGAGCATGTGATGGGCTCCTGCAATGAGAGCTCAGCACATGCTCCTCTCGCCCCTCAGCAGAGTCTCATGGAAATTATTTCCCAGTAGTGCATTGCCCCAGTAACTGCTGGACCCCAATAACCCTCCAGCCACTGCCAGGACAGTCAAAACAGCCTTGATGACTAGGCAGCTGCACTGCACCCTAGACTTTGATTACGCGACCAGCGCGGTCGTCATAGTCCTATAGAGACCATAGAGGGTATGTAACTGCTGTCTATGACATCAAATGGTGGCTCGCATTTATTCTGGAGAAAGAGGACAACATCCAAATGTAAGTGGCATTCCTCCATCCAGCTGGTCCATCACCATATTTTTCATAACAAGGGAAGCCAGATGTTTTATGGATTCCTATAGTAGATGTTCTGTGTAAGGAGAATCAGCTAACTCCAACAGGTGGACTGTACACCCTTTCTGAAATGGAAATACTAAAAACAAATGAAACCTTCAGCCAGTTCCAATCCATCAAGTAGCACCATCCATCCAGAGGAGCAGCAGCATGGTAATGATCTGTAGTAAGCTTTCTTAAAATATGTGAAAGACATAAAATGATCAAAAGTTTTAAATATTTTAGTATTAGCATACTCTGTGTCATTGTACATAATATACATCAAATGGGTTGTTTAAGGAAATAAATGAAAAGTAAAAGAACAGGCCTAGATAGTTCTCATTTTCATTATTTTAACAAACAGTTCAAAGTGAAAACCTTATGTAGCAGATGATCCCATCATGATCCCACAATAAAACGTTGGGGATTTATTAACAATATGAACACTTTGAGAGTTTTTGCAAAAATGTAAAAATATGGCTTTGAGAAAATCAAAATTTTGATTTTAAAAATGTTTAAGTTTTTATTTTTATTGAAACAAACTGCTGTTATATATCATATGAAAGCACATAAAAAGTTTTAAAATTAGACCTTGCCCAACTCTCTAGCTCAATTAGGTGAGCAGCAAAGCAATTTAAATACATTTAATAGTACATTTTTCTTTAAAAAAAATGGCAGCTCTAAATGCATAGAACTTCAAAACCAGTGTACATAGCTTACGAATTTGAACTTATCTTCACAGCCAAGGAATCAAATAATACACCAAATTTCATTACAATCTGAAACGGTCTGGTTGAAACCCTGTGTTGATTTGGTGTGGAATGACCCTACTAGGGAAGCGGAACAGGTGAAGTCCACAATTATTCTTATGACGTTGTACATATGCAGCCACAGAAATACTTATAAAGGACACTCTGAATTTCTGTTATTTATATATCTCACCTTAGGATTCGGCTGGAATCAATATTAATGTGAGCTTTTTTTTTTATAGTTAAGTTTTAATGAAAATGTAATAAAATAATACTTATTATTAGTTGTGTGGGCTGAGAGTTGCTTTAGCTTTATCCCAGAAAGTGGTCAGAGCTAAACGGTTTCTTTATTTGTGAACAAGAGTAAAACAAAAGCCTATCTGAATTATGAAGAACTCAATCTGCTACTTGGTGCTACCAACCCCTGACTATTTAATATATGGGAAGCTGCTAGCTATTACATAATACCTGGTCCATTTCTATCATATTATAAAAAAAAGAGAGGGGCTAGATTTACTAAGTGGCAGCTTTTGCAAGGGTCCGATTCTCTGCGGTTTTGACCCCAAAATTTAAATAAAAATGTTAAATGCAAAATACACCTTAGTAAATCTAGCCTTAGGTATCCAAAGCACAGGGGTCCATTTACCACCCACCTTTTGTTTCAAATCTTCATGCGGAGATTGCAAAACTTCCGGACCAAAGGTATTATCATCACCATCATCTCGGGAATCTAGGGAAATCAAAAACATCTTACCAATGGTGAAGAGAAAACGAATACAAAAGCATGCACAATATCACATACTCAACTGTCTTATATACTGTATATGAAGTCCTGACCAAGTCCTAAACATTTTAATTGGATAAAACGCGTTGAGGTATTCCTCCTGCTGGTCTGCTGCCAGTAATGCTTAAGTAAGCAAATTTAACCTATGATTTTATGCACTTGGATTGTACAGGTTAAGTCTCCCATATCCAAAATGCTTGGGACCAGGGGTATTTTGGATAACGGAATATTCCATATTTTGGAATATTTGCATATCATAATGAAATACTGTATCTTGGGAATGGGAACCCAATATACACACAGAATGCATTTATGTGTTATATACACCTTATACACACAGCCTGCAGGTAATTGTATACTATATTTTCAATAATTTTGTGGCTCAAGCAAAGTTTGTGTACAGAAATGAAATTCATTTATGTTTCATATACACCTTATACACACAGCCTGAAGGTAATTTTATACTATACTTTTAATAATTTGTGGCTTAGACAAAGTTTGTGTACATTGAACCATCAAAAATCAAAGGTTTCATTATCTCAGTCACGCCAAAAAAATTCTATATTTCGGAATATTTGGATATGGGAGACTCAACCTGTATATTATTTTCCTACTGTATTGGTAGTTTGGGCCTGATTGGATGGATGGATGCAAAAGCTGTCACAGCTGTGATCTCATACGCAGCAGATGTGCAAAAATATTACAATTTCTCAGCCGCTGGGATATGTATTGAAATATCGACTTTGCCGTATCCACGGCTTGTGTACAACGACGTAACTATCTGTTGCACACTGCCAATCATCAGACTTATGAGTAACCCTATAGCCGCGCAGAAAGGGTGAAGGAACTAAGATGCGAGAGCCTTAACAGCTGCGTACAGGATCACAAACGCAGGTTGTGACGCCCCCAAATTGGTTGAGACATGCCTGTGCGAGTTGCCACCTTCCACGTTTCCACCCATAAGTGGTCCCGGACTGTCAATCATTTTGCAAATAAATCCTCTCTGTGACTGCCATTGCAAGACCATCGCGGCAAATGCATACTGCGACTCTGACGTATGCGCATTAGAAAAAACATCGCCCATGCACAGTATAGGTACTTAATAAATATAAATTATATATATATATATATATATATATATATATATATATATATATATATATATATATATATATATATACACACACACACACAGTCAGGTGCATAAATATTGGGACATTGACAGAATTTTCATATTTTGGCCTCTATTCACCACCACAATGGCTTTGAAATGAAACAAACAAGATGTGCTTTAACTGCAGACTTTCAGATTTCATTTGAGAGTAATTACATCCAAATCAGGTGAACGGTGAAGGAATTACAACGGTTTCTATATGTGCCTCCAACTTTTTAAGGGGCCAAAAGTAATGGGACTATCAACTCAAGAGCTATTTCATGGACAGGTGTGGGCTATTCCCTCGTTATTTCATTATCAATTAAGCAGGTAAAAGGTCTGGAGTTGATTCTAGGTGTGACATTTGCATTTGGAATCAGTTGCTGTCGACTCTCAATATGAGATCCAAAGAGCTGTCACTATCAGCGAAGCAAGCCATCATTAGGCTGAAAAATCAAAACAAACCCATTAGAGAGATAGCAAAAACATTAGGTGTGGCTAAATCAACTGTTTGGAACATTCTTAAAAGAAAGAACACACCGGAGAGCTCAGCAACACCAAAACACCCGGAAGACCACTAAAAACAAATGTGGTGGATGACAGAAGAATTATTTCCCTGGTGAAGAAAAACCCCTTCACAACAGTTGGCCAAATCAAGAACACTCTCCAGGAGGTAGGTGTATATGTGTCAAAGTCAACAATCAAAAGAAGACTTCACAAGAGTGAATATAGAGGGTTCACCACAAGATGTAAACCATTGGTGAGCCACAAAAACAGGAAGACCAGATTAGAGTTTACCAAACAACATCTAAAAAAGCCATTACAGTTCTGGAACAACATCCTGTGGACAGATGAGACAAAGATCAACTTGTACCAGAGTGATGGGAAGAGAAGAGTATGGAGAAGGAAAGGAACTGCTCATGATCCAAAACATACCACCTCATCAGTGAAGCATGGTGGTGGTAGTGTCATGGCGTGGGCATGTATGGCTGCCAATGGAACTGGTTCCCTTGTA
Organism: Taudactylus pleione; assembly: GCA_031769625.1. Lineage (NCBI taxonomy): Eukaryota > Metazoa > Chordata > Amphibia > Anura > Myobatrachidae > Taudactylus > Taudactylus pleione. The sequence continues at coordinate 6,094,453 of JAUIMM010000725.1, forward strand.
TTTATTGATGAGGTGACTGCTGACAAAAGCAGCAAAATGAATTCTGAAGTGTTTCAGGCAATATTATATGCTCATATTCAGTCAAATGCTTCAGAACTCATTGGACGGCACTTCACAGTGCAGATGGACAATGACCCGAAGCATACTGCAAAAGCAAGTAAAGAGTTTTTTAAGGCTAAAAAGTGGAATGTTATGCAATGGCCAAGTCAATCCCCTGACCTAAATCCGATTGAGCATGCATTTCACTTGATGAAGACAAAACTGAAGGGAAAATGCCCCAAGAACAAGCAGGAACTGAAGACATTTGCAGTAGAGGCCTGGCAGAGCATCACCAGGGATGAAACCCAGCGTCTGGTGATGTCTATGCGTTCCAGACTTCAGGCTGTAATTGCCTGCAAAGGATTTGCAACAAAGTATTAAAAAGTGAAAGTTAGATTTAGGATTGTTTAGTTTGTCCCATTACTTTTGGCTCCTTAAAAAGTGGGAGGCACATATAGAAACCGTTGTAATTCCTACACCGTTCACCTGATTTGGATGTAATTACCCTCAAATTAAATCTGAAAGTCTGCAGTTTAAGCACATCTTGTTTGTTTCATTAAAAAGCAATTGTGGTGGTGAATAGAGGCCAAAATATGAAAATTCTGTCAATGTCCCAATATTTATGCACCTGACTGTATATCTATATTTATCAGCCAGAAGACCCAGCACACTCCTTCCATCGAAACAATGTTCCTGCGGTGCCCGCTGCATGCATTGAAATAAAGAATTCCAGATGCGGCACTCGGCGGTCTTATTCAATAAATAATGCCAAGCACAGTATGTGCTGCAACGTTTCAGGCCTTTATTAGCCCGTCGTCAGGCTACAATACTTTTTCTTATTGTAGCCTGACTACGGGCTAATAAAGGCCCGAAACGTTCCCGCACATACTGTGCTTGGCATTATCTATTGAATAAGACCGCCGCATCTGGAATTCATTATCTATATATATATATATATATATATATATATATATATATATATATATATATATATATATATATATATATAAATGGCATAAAGCTTGGCACTCCTCCTCAGTCAGTGATTTTCGGGTGCCCTCCGCAAGTAACAAAAAACTATAATGTAGAAAGTGATAGCAGCGGCACTCCTTAGTAATAAATCAATAAACAGATGAAGTTCTAAACTTCTTTACTTCAACGTTTCAATCTTTTGGATTTTCGTCAGGAAGATAACAAACAAACATAAACAAACTTACCTAAATAACATACAGAGTCCACCCCGAGTGCGATCGTCTCCGTCCATCTGAGAGGGCGTCTGACGTCATCGCGCAGCACCACGCAGCCCACGTGACGTCCAGAGCTCCGCTCACTATGGCAACCCAGAGAAACAAAATTATTAAGTGAAGAACCTTCACCAAGTTATATACAAAAGGATCTATCAAAACAATATTTCCAATGTGGGTGACATGTCCAGACAATGTAAAATTAATATAGATGTATATATCAAGCAGAATAAATATATATCTATAAAATCGCTATTACAATATAGTTGGGGTCTCTAAAGCAAAGTGGAGAGACCTTAAAGATGAAGTAGCAAAAATATTAAATAACATAAGATTAGTCAAAGCAGGCTAACGATACTGTCTCATTGAGACCATAGGGCTGCAGAGTATTAAGGCGGTAAATCCAATAGGCCTCCTTTTGTAACAATTTTCTAGCTCTGTCACCCCCCCTGTGATGATCTGGGACCTGCTCTATCATTTTGTATCGCAAAGTGGATAAAGTATGTTTACAGATACGAAAATGGCGAGCCACAGGTTGTTCATTCTCTTTACCAGACAAGGCAAGACGGATGGCAGACCTGTGTAAGGCCATCCTTTCACGAAACTGTCTAGTGGTTTTCCCTATATAGAGTAATCCACAAGGACAGCGTATAAAATAAATTACAAATTGACTGGTACAGGTCAATACTTCACGAATATTAAATCTTTGTCCCGAGTGTGGATGGACAAAACTGTCACCTATCTCAAGAAATCCGCATGTAGTGCATCCCAAATATTTGTAATTCCCTGGTTTTTTAGTCAAAAAATCTTAGTCCATAGTCAGCACGGCCAAAAGATTTTGGCCTATGATAAATACTGATCCAGGACTAAAAAGTCTTAAGGACACCAGTTTGTTACCTTGTTATAAAAGAGGCAAAAATATTCGCGATTGGCTAGTCCACAATGACATCACTGGCTTTGGCCACACTCCTTCCACTCATTTTTGACTAAAAAACCAGGGAATTACAAATGTTTGGGAAAACCACTAGACAGTTTCGTGAAAGGATGGCCTTACACAGGTCTGCCATCCGTCTTGCCTTGTCTGGTAAAGAGAATGAACAACCTGTGGCTCGCCATTTTCGTATCTGTAAACATACTTTATCCACTTTGCGATACAAAATGATAGAGCAGGTCCCAGATCATCACAGGGGGGGTGACAGAGCTAGAAAATTGTTACAAAAGGAGGCCTATTGGATTTACCGCCTTAATACTCTGCAGCCCTATGGTCTCAATGAGACAGTATCGTTAGCCTGCTTTGACTAATCTTATGTTATTTAATATTTTTGCTACTTCATCTTTAAGGTCTCTCCACTTTGCTTTAGAGACCCCAACTATATTGTAATAGCGATTTTATAGATATATATTTATTCTGCTTGATATATACATCTATATTAATTTTACATTGTCTGGACATGTCACCCACATTGGAAATATTGTTTTGATAGATCCTTTTGTATATAACTTGGTGAAGGTTCTTCACTTAATAATTTTGTTTCTCTGGGTTGCCATAGTGAGCGGAGCTCTGGACGTCACGTGGGCTGCGTGGTGCTGCGCGATGACGTCAGACGCCCTCTCAGATGGACGGAGACGATCGCACTCGGGGTGGACTCTGTATGTTATTTAGGTAAGTTTGTTTATGTTTGTTTGTTATCTTCCTGACGAAAATCCAAAAGATTGAAACGTTGAAGTAAAGAAGTTTAGAACTTCATCTGTTTATTGATTTATTACTAAGGAGTGCCGCTGCTATCACTTTCTATATATATATATATATATATATATATATATATATATATATATATATATATACATACACACACACAGTCGCCCCAGTCTGAGGTCAAGAGCGCTCTGGAGTAGGTTTTCATCCAGGATGTCTCTGTACATTGCTGCATTCATCTTTCCCTCTATCCTGACTAGTCAACCAGTTCCTGCCGCTGAAAATCATCCCCACAACATGATGCTGCCACCACCATGCTTCACTGTACGGATGATGGAGGCCACTGTGCTCATTGGGACCTCCAAAGCAGCAGATATTTTTCTGTACCCTTCCCCAGATTTGTGCCTCGAGACAATCCTGTCTCTGAGGTCTACAGACAATTCCTTGGACTTCATGCTTGGTTTGTGCTCTGACATGCACTGTCAAGTGTGGGACCTTATATAGACAGGTGTATGCCTTTCAAAATCATGTCCAGTCAAATGAATTTACCACAGGTGGACTACAATGACGCTACAGGAACATCTCAAGGATGATCAGTGGAGACAGAATGCTCCTGAGCTCAATTTTGAGCTTCATGGCAAAGGCCGTGAATACTTATGTACATGTGATTTCTTAGTGGGTTTTTTTAATTAAATTTGCAAAAATATCAAAAAAAATTTTTACATGTTGTCATTATGGTGTATTGTGTGTAGAATTTTGAGGACAAAATTAATTTATTCCATTTTGGAATAAGGCTCTAACATAACAAAATGTGGAAAAAGTGAAGCGCTGTGAATACTTTCCGGATGCACTGTAAACTAGACCGTCAAGGATTTGTATAGGTATATTTCCCAGTCCTCATAAATAAGACTATGGGGGGGGATTCAATTAGCCACAGTAATTTACCGCGTGCTAATTGATCCCCCGTGGCTATTCAATTAGCCCTGAAGACAACTCGCAGGCTGCACTTTTCGGAGAAATTTTTTCGAGGTCTGATCAGACTCAAAAAGAAATCCCCAATAACTAGCCAGTTAACGGGTGAAGCAAGGCACTTAATCCATAGATCCTAGTGTTCCCGCTAGGCTGTTTTAGCGGTGCGCCGCTCCACTCCCTGACTGATTTAAAAGATCAAAATGCTCCCTGCCCTGTTAGCGGCGCCCTGCTTAAACAGCCTGCCCTCTTGCCTTTCCTACCTTAGTGTCCCGCGGGTAGGAAAAGCTGCGGTAACCGATCACCACCGGGGAAATAGAGGCGGTGTGCATGCGCACAGCAACTTTTCACCATGAGGGGAGAGCTTGGGGGAAGCTCAGCACCTCCGTAAGTGCTGGTAATGTCCCCAAGTGAGCATAAATGGGGGCATGTTATAAGGACATGCCCCCTCCTGCGCACGGCCTCGCCCCCTTTCTGGAGCGCAAGCGTGCAGATATGTGCCCAGACAGTCTGCGCCCTGCCCGCTGGCTGGCAGGAACACTAGATCCGTGAACGTTTCACGGATTCTAATGGGTTAACACCTGTTAACATGTTGATACAATGGGCGTTAACAAGCCGCTCGAGAGAAAAAGGTACTCTAATTGAATAGCCCCGGGCGTTAAAGCCTGAGGCTATCACTCTTTTTCAACCCCGTTAAAATAATGGGCAGTGTTCTCCCCAGAAATTGATTCCAGCCGGGTGGCATCAAGAAGTAGCCGGGTGGGGGCCTTCGCAATAAAATGTTTTGAACCCTGACCTTATAATGATTTAAACTTGAAATAACATTTTATATATTAATTATCCTCTTCTTATTAGAGGGCCAGTTGTCTGATTATGAAAAAGCTGCAAAGTCTCTGTAGGATCTGGTCCTTTTTATACAGCTCCCAGATACTGTCCCCACTTGCAGGCTCCCCAAGTGCCGGGTGGTGCACCCGCAAAAAACAGCCTGGGGAGAATACTGATGGGGCTAATTGAATTTGGCCCTTATACCCCTTGCAGACATCTCGAGAATCCCGGGAATTTGGCCTGCCTCAGCCTGAAAGGTACCTACCCGGGAGCCGCCCCTTCAATCGACCAGGGTTTTTCCCAGGACTTAAGTCCCAGGAAATTACCCTGCTCGTGTCTGAATGGTGTTACCCGGGTTTACTACTCCCGGGCTGCACCAAGCAGCTTTTACATTGGAAGTGCAGAGCGCCCTATAGGACGCTCTGCGCTGCTGCTCATTACGAGTTGGCAGCGACGCTCTGCGCTGCTGCTCATTACAATGAGTTGGCAGCGCAGAGTGTCCTATAGGACGCTCTTCACTGCTGCTCACCACCCCCAGCGCCGGTGGCTGTGGCACTGACAATCGAGTCAGCGACCATGGTCGGGTCCGCAGGCATAGAGAACCCCAGCCAGACGCTGGGGACACACAGCGGCACTGGAAACAGCCGGTGGTTCGCAGCCACAGCGGGCCGCCCGCACTAATGCTGGACCACCAGGGCAGATGGGAATTATTTATTTTATTAACTATTTTAATAGTGGCTGCATTTTGATTGGATGGCTGCCTGCTGCATGATAATGACATCATCAGCGGCAGCCAGAGAGGGGATAGGTTAGGAAAAGCAGGTAATATTTAAAACTAAAAAACCTGGCTTATGTCTGAAAGGGGTCTACCTGGGAATTCCCCGGGTAGACACTGTAGTGCAGGGCTCGACAAATCCCAGGGGCCAGGTCGCCATGGCTACCAGATTTTGCTGCCTGGCTACCAGATTTTGCAGTGAGGGAGGAAGCAGATCCTCATCAGCTCTGGCGGAGATTCGTGCCTATAGTATTGCGGTGTTCATATCATGCACAGGAGTGCATGTGCTGAGTGTCGCCTGCGGTGACTGCTGTGCCTCTGTCCGTTCCGGCCTGCACATGACGACTCCTCTCCATCCTGGCCTGCTCTGATCCCTGCTGTCTGCCCCAGTCTGCGCTGATTCTCCTATACGTCCCAACTGTCTACTATCTCCTATCTCTGGCTGAATAGAGCTCTCCAGTAGTAAGGTCTATGCATGGCCAGGGATTGCGAGGCGGCTTCAGGAGGGATAGTGGTGTGACCATGAGGAAAGGGGGGGGGGTTTGTTGTACTTTCTGGCACCATTGTTTTAAGTGAAATGTGGTCCGTTATTACTGGAGGGTGGAGCAGGGGAGCTGTGCAGAGCAGTGAGGGGGACCTCCATTTTACTGTATCCATTCAACTGTGACCATTTTGTGGACTAGTATAGTGTGTATAACACACAGAGCTGTGCTCCTTACTCCTGTAATTTTTTGGGGGGGACGGTGGTCTGGCTCGTACAATTTCATCCTGGCTCCTAGATTTTAGAAAAATTTGTCAAGCCCTGCTGTAGTGTGAAAGGGGGTCTCGACCAAATACCCGGGAATTTGCACAGGAGAAATTCCCGGGTCTGAGCAGGAAATTTCCCGGGTTGTATGTCTGAAAGGGGTACAAGTGAAAAATGAACGCTTTTCCTTGATTTGTCATTTTGTTCTTAAAATGTTAAGATTATTCAAGAGTAAACACATTGTAAAATAAAAACCTTTTACATTTCCCCTTGGAGTCCACAAAAAACAAAGTTGTTATGCAAGACGGTTCAGATGAATGCTGAAATCTTACATTTACAAAAATAGAAATAAAAAAAAAAATGCTTGACCCAGGAATTTGCTTTTCTGTGTGATAGGGGGTACAGAGTGGAACCAGCAAAAAATACTGTGCTTCAAATGCTGGGTAAAAGCCAGGTTTTATGGCTATTTTCTGTGTGAAAGTGCTATTAATAATTTGAAGATACATCCCTCCACCAATTGGGATGAAACCAATGCAAGGTGGTCTAGTTGGATCCTGGCCAGGTTTTAGGGGGTTTAGGGTCCCGGTTGGACCTCCCGGTGGTATACGCTGGGCAGACCTTTGACCCAGGGAGCCTTGTACTGGATGGATTTGGACGAAAACTTTAGAGTGGTAACATTGGATCCCAGGAGACATACTAGGGGGTTGAGGAGCCAGTCAAACCTTCCGTGGGTGTACGATGGGCAGAACTATGACCCGGGCAGTCTGTTCTGGGTCTTCCACTGGATGGAATTGGATGAAAACGTCACAGAGGGGTGGCAATTGGTCTGGAATCCAATCTAAACAGTGTAATATACATGCAGCGCTACTTTTATAGCATGAAAAAGTTATTCTTGAAAAAGTAAAATGTTTCTGTGATGAAAAGCCCTGTCTAGGAGATTCAGACCTTCCTTTCCAGGAACATTCATTAGCTAATAAGAGCCCGTGTTTTTCGTGTGTTCAGTGAAGAATTCCAGATGTGGCCCAGTATCAAATCACCCTGAGGAAGATTATCACTACTCGAAACTTGGCGGCGTTTAATGGACTTACCTACATTTACTGAAACTATTACCACGTGTGGACGACGGACAGAGTTGCTTTAAGGGAGGAGGGTAGGAATCGAGAAACCTCCCCACAACGCTCAGTTTAAGCACCTAGCCAGGTGCCTTACACGGTACGGTTCCATTTTTACCACCTTGCAATGTTTATGGATGATTAAGCCTCCATTATCTGGAATATTTTATACCAAGTTCCTTAGTAGCTAGAAAATAGCCCTACATTAATGTGTTTTTATTTGAAAATAAATGTGTCTGATATACTACACATTATTTGCCACTTTCCTCTATTTTTTTTAATGATTTGATTCTGGGGGAGAGGAGGAATTCTTCATTGGACACATGAAAAACACGGGCTCCTATTAGCTAATGAACGTTCCTGGAAAGGAAGGACTGAATCCCCTGGACAAGGATTTTCATCGCAGAACCATTTGACTTTTTCAAGAATAACTTTTTCATGCTATAAGAGTAGCGCCGTATATTACAGCGTTTTGATTGGATTTTCACTTTTTGTTGTTTTGAGTGTGAACAACTAGTGATATACATTGGCAGCTTTATCTTTACATTGCATCTGTTTTTTCATACTGTTTAAATAATTGACTCGCAAAGATTATCCTATAAAGTAGGACAACAGAAAGACACTCCTTTCTTGCTTGAACACAGGAATAAGTTTATATTGTTACAAATTATTTTTATGGTGTCAAGCATATCCAATATTTTCGCCAGATTCTCTTCCATTGCAATTGCAAGGTGAAGGGATATATTAGGATATTACATTGTACATCCAGTCCATTCTTATTGTGTGTTTTATATACTGTGGTTATATTTGGTTTATTAATACCGCGGTATAATCTATTTCCATACTCTACGGTTATATATGGTACACAACACCATGGAGCAGATTCCTTTTTCTAAAAACATGTATATATCGTGGTTTATGTTTATCGTTGTTTGTCTGTCTTTGTCCTTTTAAGTGCATTCAATAATAAAAGTTATGTATTAAGTAATTTTCTATAGATATGATTTACCTTGAGTGCCCCCAGAAAGGAGTGTTTTTCTGTTGTCCTACTTTATAGGATAATCATTGCGAGTTGTGTATAGCCCTTACTCCAGGGGAGCACCACCAACCAGTTTATGGGTATGGGATGTTTTTATAACACCCTTATGATTTACACATATGTTGGATTCTTTCTTATGGTCTTAAAATTGACTTAATCCAGTGCGGAGTCCCTTTTTGTGTTTTTCTGTTTAAATAATTGGTCTGGGATGCCTAATGGAATGGTTGGGTTCCCAATCGGACCACACAGGGGAGAGCGCCAGACATAACTTTGACCCAGGAAACCTGTTCTGGGCCTTCCACTGGATGGATTTGGATGACATCACATAATAAATCTTAATAACTTGAAGATTTAAACCCAGGCAACGTCGGGTACTTCAGTACTCCAATAAGCATGAAACCACACGTCAATCAAATAAGTAGGACTCCATAATGTAATATTAAGTGTCCCATGCAACACAAATAAGTAATAGACCCCAACCTCATACCATCTCCGTGCAAGTGTGCAGATCAAAAGTGAACACAGTGCTATTCATCAGCAGAGCATGCACAGATTTAATCCATTCAGTCCACACTCACCCAATAATCTATTCCAGTTCATGTATATATGGCACTCATGTCACCACTATCTTTCACTAAAGTAGGGTTGGCCACGTGTGGTACTCCAGCTGCTATGGAACTGAACATCCAGCAGGCCAGGACACAGTTTTGCTGTTAAGCCATGCTAAACCTGTGGCAGGGCATGCTGGAACGGGTAGTTCCACAACAGCTGAAGTGCCACATGTTGCATACCCCTGCATTAGAGAACCCCATTCCAGAATTCATGGATTTCTATATGCCATCCTAGTTCTAGCTACCTGCACTTTGGTCAGAATTTATAGGTTAGTGAGATATAGATGTGAGACTGTACTGTCCCAAAAGACACTGACTGACAAGATGCCAGAGGGTGCCCAGAATGGCACCACATTTAAAACATTTGGGGTGGCCATCCTGGAGCGTGGAATATAGATACTATGCACAATATAAAGCAGAATCTGTTGAGAATGTGCCAGCACCGTATAGCACAATGCAGGGTACCCAGCATAAAGCGGTATCCAATTAGCCCCAAACATTGTTTGGGTGCCAATTGATCCCCGAGATCTGCAAAAAATGGTGATTTTTCGTTGATTATCCCCGATGTTTTTTTTCACCCTATCCCATTATTTCAGTCGAAATAATAGGATAGTTCTCCTGAAAACACATGGCACTTATCGTGGATTATTTTTCGGGACACATCAGGTCCCGAAAAAAAAAAACCTGATAAGTTCCGGTGTCTGGCCGACTTCAGGGCTAATTGGATAGCCCCAGGTGAGGTAATTAGTCGCGGTAATTTACCACGGATTATTGGATACCCCCCATAATCTCCCAACTGCTACAACTAGAGGTTTTTTGTTTTTTTTACTTTATACAAATGTGAATTTAAATAAAAAGAAAAACATACTCAAGAGATCTTTTCCTCGTCTCTGTAGTGCTGGTCTTTGTGGCTGCTGGAAAGTAGATGTTGATGGGTTATTTGACAGTACATTGGCTTGGATTTTATTTGGGTGGACATCTCTATTCTGTGTATATGCCTGTGTAGCCAAAACGTCAATTTCCTCCAAATCATCAGCTGTGAAGTCTTCAACGTCACCAAAAAAGTCTTCCATGGCTTTGGCCTCTGTAGTATTGGCTAATCTGTGACGTTTTGATGGAGGATGCCAGCCTTGATCATAACAAAGATTGTGGACACTTTGGGGAGTTGCAGGGGAGTAATTAGCATAAACACGATACAGCATTGAGAGGTCCCTTTTTTTGGTTGCAAACAGAGTATTTGTTGACATAGTGTGCGGGCCAGGTTCCCTGCAAAAGGTATCAGAATAGGTCAATTAACTACAAAACATCTGAGAGCAGGTGTAATATATGGTTTGAATATCCAAACCTCAAATTCAAAGATTCTTTTTTTTTTTTAATTTGTCATTTTATTTCTTTCTCATACCCACATTGCCCTGAAAATTATTACACTTTCATCATTTGTTTTTTTAATTAAGTTTTACACAATATATGTTTTTTGGCTACAATATACAAACATAGTACAGTGCTATCACGGGGATGTGGTCAGCATCCCGGCGCATACAATGCCAGCGGTCAGAATACGAACAGCAGTCAGAATCCCAGCTCCAGGATCCCGACGATGGGTTAAGCACTAGAGCAGTGGTTCCCAACCTCGGTCCTCAAGGCACACCAACAGTCCAGGTTTTAGGGATATTCATGCTTGAGCACAGATGGTTAAATCAAAATAACTTAGGTACTAATTAAGACACCTGTGGTCAAGTATGGCTATACTTGAAACCAGGACTGTTAGGATCGTGGTTGGGAACCCCTGCACTAGGGGAAGGGTTAGGCTGCGGGAAAGGTCGGTTAGGGTTACAATACTTACCTACATGCTTTGGGATTTCCACCGTCAGGATTACACTGCTGGGATTCTGACTGCCGGCATTATCAGCACCGGAATCGAGTACCCAACCCATATTATGCACAATACAGAATCATCAATGGGCACTTTTACATATAAAAAAACATTAACTACTCACGCATTTATCAAGCATAAGTAATAAAAAATTTTCAAGTAATAACCACAAAGCAATAACTCAGGTGCAAACATCTTTCTAATAAACCAGTGCACACGTTCAGTGTAATGAATATATATAGAAGGCAGTCAGTCAAAACTAGCAGCTAGTTAGGGGGAGCACACACTTCTGTACCTGATCCCCAAATCAAAGCAGTAGTCCTGCTGTATTTATTCACAGATGGCAAATAATGATTAGGTCATACTGTATTGTGGATATCAATTAAATCAAATGTTATAGAACAGCTAAACATCTAAGTTACCATTACTGTACACACACACAGGACAATCGTCAACGATATCGTTGAACGATCTCCCAGGTGTGCTGGATCATCGATATCGATCATCCAGCACACCACCGACGATCAACGGTCGTGGGTCCCTATAGTAACCTGGTCGATGTTGACCAGGTTGGCCTGCATGCACGGGCGATGAACGATATCGTTATCGTCCATACGTGCCCGTGCATTGCAGGTCGTTGGTGGGTTGGAAGGGGCCAAAAAATGCACGATATGAACGATAACGATATGATCGATATCGTAATTGTTCATATCGAGCATTTTAATCGTCCCGTGTGTATGCAGCATTAGGCTAACAAGCAAGATTTTATATTATCATTATTATAAAACATTAAAATAATATGAGATATGGTAAGAACTTACCCTTGTTATCTCTATTTCTACGAAGTCCATAGGGTTCCACAGGATACCTTGGGGTATAGGTGTGACGTCAGTCGCAGGGCACCAAAGAGTTAAGCTTTCAGCCTCCCAGGATGCACTAGGTCCCCCTCCTATACCCCGCCCCCGGGCCAAGGCACCTCAGTTAGTTACCAAGCCATAGGCCGGAGGAGGAGAAGGAAGAGAGAGAACAAAGATCTGGACACATACAAGAATCACATTCTCACCAGAGGGAGACGGAAAACCGGTGACCAGAGCAAAGCCCATCTGCAGCACAGGTGCGACAGGGCGGGAGTCCTGTGGAACCCTATGGACTTCGTAGAAATAGAGATAACAAGGGTAAGTTCTTACCATATCTCATATTTTCTACTTCAGGGTCCATAGGGTATCCACAGGATACCTTGGGGATGTCCCAAAGCAGTATCCTTTAAGGGTGGGGACGCTCCTGTGCAGAAAGGAGAATCCGCCGCCCGAAGGAAGCATCCTGAGAGGCGAAGGTGTCAAACCTGTAACACCTCACGAAGGTATGGACAGAGGACCACGTAGCGGCCTTGCAGATCTGGACTGCAGAGGCACCACGTCGAGCTGCCCACGAAGGACCCACAGACCTAGTGGAATGAGCCTTCAGAGAAGGAGGAACCGGTAGGCCTTCATGAAGATAAGCTTCAGAAATAGCCATACGGATCCAGGCTGCCAAAGTTTGCTTTGCAGGCCAACCCTTCTTACGGAAGCCATAGAGGACAAACAATGCGTCCGACTTAATAAACGAAGAAGTGCGGTCAACATAAGTCCTTAATGCCCGCACAACATCCAAAGAGGCCTCACCCACGGAAAGACCCGGTGAGTTAAAGGCCGGAACAACGATTTCCTCGTTAACATGAAACTGGGAAACGACTTTGGGAAGAAACTCGGGCCGAGTGCGGAGCACTGCCCTGTTCCCATGAAAAACCAAGAAAGGGGGTCTACAAGAAAGAGCCCCTAACTCAGAAACACGTCTGGCCGAAGCAATCGCCAGAAGAAAAACAGTCTTAGCTGTTAGCCATTTAAGATCCACTGAGCCCAGTGGTTCAAACGGCGGTCCTTGGAGAGCCCTCAGGACCACAGCCAAATCCCAAGGCGCCACAGGTGGAACAAAGGGCGGCTGAATGCGGACAACACCTTGCATAAAGGTGCGCACATCCGGGATTGTAGCAATCCTACGGTGAAACCAGACAGATAGGGCCGAAACCTGTACCTTCAAAGAAGCCAGGCGAAGCCCATGATCTAGTCCCGCTTGCAGGAAGGCGAGAATCCGAGACAGACGAAACTCCCGCGGTGCATAACCTCTCGGTCGACACCACTGGAAAAACGTATGCCACACGCGATGGTATATCCTCGCGGAAGACGGTTTCCGAGCTCGCAACATGGTACGCACCACAGAGCTGTAAAACCCCCGGGACCTCAGCATGGCCGTCTCAACAGCCACGCCGTCAAAGACAGCCGCGTCAGGTCCGGGTGAAGACAAGGGCCCTGAGACAGAAGGTCCGGTCGTAGCGGCAACCGCAGAGGACTGTCCACGGATAGACCCTGTAGGTCTGAGAACCAGTGCCGTCTGGGCCACACGGGAGCTATCAACAGGAGCGTCCCTCCTTCCTGTTTGAATTTCCGGATTACCCGTGGAAGAAGGGAGACCGGAGGGAACAGGTATGCGAACCGGAACGTCCACCGGACGGACAGAGCATCCACCAGAGACGCCCCTTCGTCTCTTGTGCGAGACCCGTACAGCGGCAACTTGTTGTTGTGCCTGGACGCCATGAAGTCGATCTCTGGAAGACCCCACCTGTCCACCAGCAGTTGAAAAACGTCCGGGTGCAGGGACCATTCCCCCGGATGAACGTCCTGGCGACTTAGAAAGTCCGCCTCTTAATTGAGCACTCCCGGGATGAAGACCGCTGATATGGTCGGAAGATTGCGCTCCGCCCAAACCAGGATCCGAGAGACCTCTACGAGAGCCGCCCGACTGCGGGTTCCTCCTTGCCTGTTTATGTAGGCCACGGTGGTAGCGTTGTCCGACTGGACCTGCACCGGGTGACCCTGGAGAAACCGATGTGCCTGCTGGAGAGCATTGAAGACTGCACGGAGTTCCAAGATATTTATGGGAAGCTCCGCTTCTGTCGGCGTCCACCTGCCCTGGAACAAGTGTGGACCCTAAACCGCTCCCCAGCCCCGAAGACTGGCGTCCGTTGTCAACAGGATCCAATATGGGACCCAGAACGGACGTCCCTTGTTGAGGTGGGTCGTCTGTAACCACCAAGCAAGGGACAGGCGAACCTCCGGGGTGAGCACAATCATCTGGGACTTCAGAGACTGAGGCAGCCCGTTCCACTTGGACAGCATCAGGTGCTGCAGAGGTCTGGAGTGAAACTGGGCGTATTCCACCATGTCGAACACTGACACCATGGAGCCCAGTAACCTCATCGCCGAGTGTAGGAACACCCGCGGCTGTGCAGACAACTGCGCACCCTTGACTGTAAAGCAGAGATCTTGTCCTCCGTCACAAAGATCCTTTGCTGTCCCGAGTCCAATAAGGCTCCAAGATGCAGACTCCTCCGAGATGGGATTAGAGTGGACTTCTGCCAGTTGATTAGCCAGCCGTGCCGTTGCAGCAGTGCAATGGTCAGGTCCAAGTGGCGTAACAGGAGCTCTGGAGATCCTGCTACCAATAACAGGTCGTCCAAGTACGGCAACATGCGAACTCCCTGCAGCCGCAGAGAAGCCGCCATGACCGCCATCACCTTGGTGAAAACACGTGGTGCTGTCGCCAGGCCAAAAGGGAACGCCCGAAACTGGAAGTGGTCGCTGCGGATTGCAAACCTGAGGAACTGTTGATGGCGCAAAAGAATAGGGACATGCAGGTAAGCGTCCTGTATGTCCAATGACACCATGTAGTCCCCTGGTTCCAGCGCCAGAATGATGGACCGTAGGGTCTCCATCCGAAACTTCGGAACCCGCAAAGACTTGTTGAGTGCTTTGAGGTTGAGAATCGGACGATACGACCCATTGGGTTTCTGTACCAAAAAAAAAAAAAAAGATTTGAATAGAAACCCTGGCCCCTCTGGGAGAATGGAACAGGCACTATAACTCCAGCCTGGAGCATAGTGTGCAATACCTTCCGCAGTTCCATAGCCTTGTTCCGGTCTGATGGTAGACCCGTGGTGAAGAATCGAGCCGGGGGTCTGTGCCGGAAGGAGAGGGCGTACCCGTGGGAGACCACCTCCAGAACCCAAGTGTCTGTCGTAGTGACCGACCAACACCGGGCGACCTGCAGCAGGCGGCCTCCCACCCTGGGATCCCCCAAAGGGAGGCCCGGACCGTCAGGCCGCAGGCTTGTCATCTGGCTTGGGGGCCGGACGTCTGGTACTCCATGCCTGTTTCCGGGGCTTGACCGATTTCTTAGGGCCAGCCTGTCGAGGAAACGACTGTGGTTTGGGCCTCCTCTGGGCCCTAGATGACCGAAAGGACGATGGTCCAGAACCAGAAGGAGCAGCGGCCGACGGGAGACAAGCCGATTTGGCTGCCGCCAGCGTGGCCACAATCTTATCCAGATCCGGACCGAAGAGAACTTCTCCGGTAAACGGCAACGCTTCCAGACCTTTCTTGGAATCTGCGTCCGCCTTCCAGGATCGCAGCCACAAGGTGCGACGAGCAGCTACCGCTGCTGAAGAAATTCTAGACACCAGAGTACTAATGTCTAGAGCCGCCTCGTTGATGTAGGTGGCCGAATCACGGAGATTGCCAATCAACTCCGCCTGTTCGGCCGGACAGTCGGATTCAAAAGAAGCCTCTAATGAATCCGCCCAGCGCTCCATCGCTCTGGCAACCCAGCAAATGGCCATAGCCGGCCGTGCTGCCCCCCCTGCAAGGGAATAAGCGGACTTCAGGCAGATTTCCACCTTGCGGTCCGTAGCATCCTTAAGGGAGGACATGGATGGCATCGGCAATGTGGCACTACGGACAAGACGGGTCACGTGAGAATCCACCTGTGGAGGGGATTCCCACTTAGCAAAATAATTATCCGCGAACGGATAAGCCACCGCCAGGCGTCTCTGCGGCTGGTATCTTTTGCCAGGTTGTTTCCACGCCTCCTCTAAATGGTCCACCAACTGACCCGAAAGAGGAAAGACTGTGGCATCGCCCTTCACATCTTTTTGAGAAGATAAAGTTACAGGCAGCAGCGCTAGCACAGTCACATACAATGCAGAGAAATAACAATTCCTGCACTAACAGCGCTGATCACTCAACTACACAGACACAGGGCCTGGTAGGACACAGCGCTGCATACACAGACCTGAGCCACAGCGGAGGAGAGGTATGCGGGGGGACCCAGACCACGATGCTTCCTTCCAGGCTTCCAGCAGCGTTCACCATGCGTTGCAGAGAAGATGGCCGCCGAGGAGCAGAGAGAAGCTGGCCTGGGGGAGGAGCGCTGACACAGGACCAGTCAGCACAGTGCAGAGAGGGCTGTGTGCAGCGGGGGAGGCGCCGGCTGTGAGACAGGGAAGGCGCGCTCCCCTGGCATGCATTTAACCCCTGGGACACCGCAGCGCTACCGCTCTGCTGCGGTCCGCTGTCCCAGGGGGTAGTGGAAGCGCAGGTTGGTCGCCTGGCTCCACGCTGCAGCCAGTCCCCAGGGAGCCCCCTGCCTGGGGACTTAGGACCATGCGATCAGCGGGGACCCACCTGCTTACCTCTGTCCCCCTTGAATCCGGCCATGGTCCGGAGCATCTGGGGTCACCGCTAGCTGTGACCCCAGACACCCACCAGCATCCCCGGATCAGTACCGGCGTTCTGGTACCGGGGGGTGTAGGGAAGACAGCATGGACGTCAGGACTGACTGTCCATGCTGTTCATCCAGATGTGCAGCCACAGCTGCATGAAGAAAAAGCTTCAGGGGCTCTTCTAGCCCCCACTCCAACAGGTGCACCCAACTCCGGCCGGGCACCAAACTAAACTGAGGTGCCTTGGCCCGGGGGCGGGTATAGGAGGGGGACCTAGTGCATCCTGGGAGGCTGAAAGCTTAACTCTTTGGTGCCCTGCGACTGACGTCACACCTATACCCCAAGGTATCCTGTGGATACCCTATGGACCCTGAAGTAGAAATACTTTATTCTAACTACTGCAGCAGAACCATCAAGTTATAGTTACGGTGTAACAGGCTGACAAATAGAAATCTGTGACACTTTTCTACAGTATAGGGAACCCTTGTTCCACAGTAATAACATACTGCAGGCACTGTACCAGGCTACTGTACTTTCCACAAGTTTATAAATAGAGGGAATGAATGAAGCTTATCTTTAATCTTCCCCAGAGTTACTCAGAGCTTTTTAAAAGCCTATACTAAAAAGGTAAACAGCTACTATATAGGTCAAGTACATTTATATATGCAAAATGACATCTGTCCCAGCTGTGTTTATAATGTCTAATAGGCAATAACGTGTGCAGTATAGCAATGGTTAGTGAGTGCATGACATGAGAAGCAGACAGCCTCCATGTACCGCACACTTCCCGGCCACTTACACCGAGCACCGATATACAGTATAAGGACATATTCAGGTCACTACATAAAACGTTGCGGCCTAAAGGGGAATCCGGATTATGGCTGCAGCCCCTACCCGAACTCGGTGTCACATGGCTCCGGGTCTCTGCAGCGGATCACCCCGGGTATTAGTCATGTTTTGGCGGCTTCATATTCACTGCCAACCCAGGGAAGAGAGGAACCAATCTGCAGGCAGCTTGTATAGCGATCATCTGACGGAGCGGACAGAGGCAAGATGGATTTGTAAGAGAAGCGCTGATAGGACGTCGTTCTTTACACTGTCATTTTTTTTGCTTTGTTTGTTGAAGTCTGCTCCTGCTGCCTCCACTCCCCACATAACAGTAACCACGTGTACTATGTGTGCGCAGCTGGTCTGGCTGCCTGCTGCCTCCGCTCTCTCTCCGTCCTCACGCCCTCTAGTGCAGGCCTGGCCAACCTGTGGGCGGCTCTCCAGCTGTTGCGAAACTACACATCCCAGCATGCCCTGCCACAATTTTAGCATTCTCTAATAACAAAACTGTGACAGGGCATGCTGGGACTTTTAGTTTCACAGCAGCTGGAGATACACAGGTTGGCCAGGCCTGCTCTAGTGTAACCACATGCACTGTGTAACTGGCAATAATAATATTTCGCTCTGCAATTTAAGTGAAAATTCTAGGAGCAGAGCATTTTGTACCTAGTGGACGGGGCCATGTTGGAGGGTATGGTATGTTGCTTTTAGTGCAGTGTTTGGGCCTGATTCAGCTTGGATCGCTGTAGATAGTACGCACGCAATCGGCCATATGTTTTGTTCTGCACTACATATGCATCGCAGTGCGCGTGCAAGAGCCGCCCACTGCGATCACAGACCCATCGCAGAGTGATTGACAGGAAGTGCCGTTTGTGGGTAGTGACGGGCAGCGAAACGCAGGCGTGCCAGGGCATTTGAGCACTGTTGCATGGGCGTGCATAAATTATCTTCTGCATTGCCCTATACAGCCTGAGGCCCAATAGTGTGCGCTGAAGTTAGCAATTTCTGAGTAAGGTCAGAGGAGCTTGTGCAAGTGTGCGTGAGGCTGCGATAGTACTCGATTGTACCGATGTTTTTGCAGAACCGTACGGTTACTAGCCACCTCAAAGGGTCAACTTACCTCCCTACCGAGCCACACCATTACCCATACTACAACAGAGGTCAGTCACAGACTGCACCGAATAAGACTGCATTCCTGGACAATATTATATAAAACCATTCGGCCATCTTTGAGAAGCAATGTGTCTACTCAAATAAAGAGGTCTGGTCCTGTAAATGAGGGGGCATCAACCCGCAACCCTACACTGACACCAGACCTGAGCGCATGTGACACCTTCATTTTTCTGTTGACCCACAGTAGGACCAGACAGGATGCAGTTAACATCCCGACAACCATGATGCTGTCTGCCGGTACCCCAATCCCGAGACAACACTGGCGCCGAATTCCCAACATGACTCGGGATGCCGATGCTGGGATCCCAGCAGGCGGCATCCCGAACGTAAGGAAACTGGTGAAAGGTAAGTATCAGCCGCCGGGGAGGGGGGGGGGAGAAAATTAAGTTTATGTAGCCCGTGGGGACTTAGAGTTAGGCTGCGGTGGGGGGGGTTAGGCACTAAGGAGGGAGGGTTAGGTCTAGGCACCGGGAGGGTTAGGGTGCAGGGTAGGGAGGATTAGTGTAAGGGTGCAGAAAAGGAGGGTTAGGGGGTAAATAGGACGGGGGCACATTACTTACCATTCCCCTGTCTTGATTTGAACCATCGGGATGCCGCTGTCGGTGTACTGACAGCCGGCATCCCGTCCATTGGTATTTCATACCAATTCCAACCAGCCACCCCTACTTCACAGTGCTGCACTCGTCGACTCATCCCTTCCTATCACCCCCCCCAACCCAAATTCCCGTAACACACTTCACCACACCTATGAAGCGCAGTTTACCTCCAAGTATTCTACTATTGCAGTTGGTCTGCGTACATAATCGTGGCTGCGATTGCAATAGCGATCCTTGCTGAATCAGGCCTGTATATGTTTTAGAAATTGATGGGAAAATCACATTTTAGCCCCAATGACATTACATTATTAATAATAATAGTAATGTCTCATACAGTAGTTGCAAACTGTCCCTATGAACTGCCTCAGGTTTTAAAGAGTTGTCAACTGAAATGTATCTATGTTCCAATATTGTCCTCCTGCACAGTACAATATATCCCTATTATGCAGCATGTGAAATGCTGTTCTATTTACTCTCATTGTTTAGAGATATATATTAAGTGAAAATAAAACTGAAAAGTGTATGCTGTCATCCAATTGTGCAAATGTAATATGATGAGCAGAGCCAGATTAATTATGGTCCCCAGACAGAGGGGTGCAGTGCCGCACCAGTGTGCAGAGGATGTGCCTTGCGTCTGTATAGCAGGGTGTCTCTCCAGCACAACGGAAGCTGAAAACAGGTGCTTTCAGGGCAACCATGCCGCCCCCTCATCCTTGTGTACAGTGCGGTGGCACTGGTCACACACTCCTCGTAATGGGCGTGCAGTGCCGGTTAAAACACGCACCTTCATGCCCCAGATTCGCCCATATTAACTGCCAGTGGGGGTTAAAGAACTACAACTCTCCCGTTAGCTGAAGGCTAGTTACACATGTACGCCTCTCTCTAAGGAAGATGTATCAAACCTTTCAAATGATACAGTGGAGAAGTTGCCCATAGCAAACAATCCACTATTAACTTTCATTTTATAGACTGTACTATATAAATGATCAATGTTGCTAGGGGCAACTTCTCCACTTATTCCTCTCGAAAGTTTGCTACATCTCCCCAGGGTGGTAATTATGGGGGTCATTCCATGGTACAGTAATACAGTTTTTTAAAGCATGACCTATCTTATTATTTTCTCAGTAAATACAACTAATTTCATATAAATTCTTTTTTCTGATCATAGCCATGCAAATAACTTGCTATGTCACTTTGTAAGTTACCATGGAATGTCCCATGGGTGTGCGAGCAGTGCTGTCAGCCAGGCCGCAGGGCACTTGGAGTGGCACCTCTGCTGCCCAATGCTACCTGCATTTGACTTGTAGGGTGTCTGAAACGGCACCTGCAGCCAATATCGCAGCAGCCTGGAGCGTCCAAAGGAAGCTCTGGCCGTTTAGCCTGTGCACAATCGTTCAGAGCATCCTAAGAACACTTCGGGCAGTGCTCTACTTCGTGGTGCCGGCAGTCCCGCCCCTTTTGCGTGATTTGATTATATCACGGATTCAAGGGCAATTCGGCAAAGGGGCAGCATAGAACCTTGCTCTGGCACGCAACTCCCCTAGAAGCGGAGAGCATGTGATCAGCCAAATGGTGCCAGGAGACCCAGGAGCAAGAGAGAGAGAGGCGGGAAAGAATGATAAGGGTTAAGGAGTAGAGAGCTGGGAGAAGGATTTCGGCTGGGAAGGAGAGGTGTAAGGAGAGCTAAGGAGATGAGCATAGCTGGGAGAGGTCCCTGTCACTTTAAATATGATTCTGTACCATCGAAAGATGGCACCACCAGCAGATGACATATGGGTGGAATAGCTGCATGGCACGCAGTGAGATCTGTTCTGGTTGCAAAGTTATACACCAATGATGATCGCAGCACAGAAGACGTCCTACAGGTGTGACTGGTTGTTCATTGTCAGACTGGAGTAAACAATTGGGTAGGTTTGCGCAGGCAGGGGAATATACAGTGCATCTGGAAAGTATTCACAACGCTTCACTTTTTCCACATTTTGTTATGTTATAGCCTTATTACAACATGGAATAAATTCATTTTTGTCTTCAAAATTCTACACACAATACCCCATAATGACAACGAGTAAAAAGTTTTTATTTTTGCAAATTTAATAAAAAAAAACTAAGAAATCACATGTACATAAGTATTCACAACCTTTGCTAAATACAGTACTTTGTTGATGCACCTTTGGCAGCAATTACAGCCTCAAGTCTTTTTGAATATGATGCCACAAGCTTGGCACACCTATCTTTGGGCAGTTTTGCCCATTCCTCTTTGCAGCACCTCTCAAGCTCCATCAGGTTGGATGGGAAGCGTCGGTGCACAGCCATTTTCAGATCACTCCAGAGATGTCCAATTGGATTCAAGTCTGGGCTCTGGCTAGGCCACTCAAGGACATTCACAGAGTTGTCCTGAAGCCATTCCTTTGATATCTATTTCATTTCATCCCTCAGGTATGTGCATACATGCCTACCCTCCCGGTTTTCGCGGGAGGCTCCCGATTTTTTCGGGTAACCCCCCGCACCCCCGGTAGGGTAGGCATTTCTCCCACATTCTGCCCACTTCCTAGTGAAGTGGGCAGAATTAGGAGAATACCCGTGGCAATCGCGGGTCTCCGTGAAGGGGGCGGGGCTTAAGCTGTGATTCTGCATGAATCACAGCATTTGGGCCCGCCCCCTATGTAAATTGTGCCCAATCGCGGCAATTTTACCCCCGAGGGGGCGGGGCTTAATGACGCGAATCGTCAAGCCCCGCCCCCGTCGGCCCCCTGCTGCTTCTCTTACCCGGGCTTCTCCCGGGAAGAGAATATTAAAGGTAGGCAACCCTGGGTATGTGACTGTCTCATCCTGCTTATTGCACCAATATTCTGCATAGAACCTCATGCTTGCAATCGTGTGTGGATTCAAATGTATGTGACTGTCTCATCCTGCTTATTGCACCGATATTCTGCATAGAACCTCATGCTTGCAATCGTGTGTGGATTCAAATGTATGTGACTGTCTCATCCTGCTTATTGCACCGATATTCTGCATAGAACCTCATGCTTGCAATCGCGTGTGGATTCAAATGTATGTGACTGTCTCATCCTGCTTATTGCACCGATATTCTGCATAGAACCTCATGCTTGCAATCGTGTGTGGATTCAAATGTATGTGACTGTCTCATCCTGCTGATTGCACCGATATTCTGCATAGAACCTCATGCTTGCAATCGTGTGTGGATTCAAATGTATGTGACTGTATTTCTTGCATAGTTTTTTTTTTTTCTCTTCCTGTATAGTCTGTATTGGTCAGTGAAGCATAGTTTATGGAATATATCTGGCCTGGTTTTTGCTCCAACTCAGAGCAAAGTTATCTCCTTTGATCAGCAGGCCAATTGAGTCAGTTGTAGTCTGTCTTAATCAAGGGATACCACTCCTTATATTCAGTCTAGGGGCAGCTGGGGCTGTTTGCAGCTGGGGTTAAAAGCACCAAGTGTGATTACATAACAGTTAATCAAACAGTTGAACAAACATTGACCAACATCTAAGGTAATTTCAGATTAAGATACTGATTACTTTAAAATTTGTAAAAAAAAAACAAACCTAAAACTCACCATGTACTACACATTTCTTTTTTTCAACTCCCTCCTTTGTATTTTCTCTAAGGTTATAACATCCCTAAATCTCCCTGCACCTCCCCTCTCTGGGCACACTGCCGCCCTATTGAGTCAATCACCTCCTCTAAAAACTAATGAGATTTCTTTTAAGCAAAAATTGACTATTACAGCCTCATTGTGTCACTATAAAAATTTTTTACACACCTACAACTATATCTACTTCTCCATTCTCCTGCTTTTATTATCTGGTGACATATCACCAAATCCAGGCCCCACACACGGACAGCGGATATACTATGGAATAAATATCCTGCAAACCTCACATGTCTCCCATTACCCTCCAAATCTATAAATGTGCCTTATAGAATTCACACTTGATCACAACTTATTATTTTACATCTGAACATCTCTTTACAATAACTACTTTTACCAATTTCTACATTTACCTGAGACTGCTGGTTTATACGTTAACCAAACTCTCTAAATAGCCCTTCACGAAGTGGCTTCAGCTACCCGTCAGACTTCACGTAAACTGATATAACAGCCATGGCTTTCCACAGACACCTACAAAAACTGCCTCTTAAAGTAGAATGTCAGTGGCATAAATCTTAATTCAAATGACTTCCACACATACTGTAAAATAGGAATCCAGCCATCTGTCATCCTAACCCTCTGTCCCATGCTCACTGTCTACCCCATCCGTGTCACCCCTGTCTGTTTGCCCATCCCCTCTAGAATGTAAGCTCTCACGAGCAGGGCCCTCTCTCCTCTTGTGCTTATCCTTTCTTTACTTATGCTATCTGCTCTATACTCAAAAGCACCTAACCCGTGACTTTTGCCATCCTGCTATTTTTGCAGCAGTGTTTATATAACATGTACTTGTCTTGTAGTGTCTTAAACTGTATGACACTGTTTTCTTGTTCTGCTCAACTGTTTATGTACTATGTCTATGTACTATGTTTGTGCACTATGTTTATGTACTATGTAAGGCGCTGCAGAACCCTTGTGGCGCCATATAAATAAAGGATAATAATAATATCTTGGCTGTGTGCTTAGGGTCGTTGTCCCACTGAAAGATGAGGTCAAGAGCGCTTTGGAGCAGGTTTTCATCCAGGATGTCTCTGTACATTGCTGCATTCATCTTTCCCTCTATCCTGACTAGTCCTGCCGCTGAAAAACATCCCCACAGCATGATGCTGCCACCACCATGCTTCACTGTAGGGATGGTATTGGCCTGGTGATGAGCGGTGCCTGGTTTCCTCCAAACATAACGCCTGGCATTTACGCCAAAGAGTTCAATCTTTGTCTCTCATGGTCTGAGAGTCCTTCAGGTGTATTTTGGCAAACTCCAGGCGGGCTGCCATGCGCTTTTTACTGAGGATTGGCTTCCGTCTCTCCCATACAGGCCTGATTGGTGGATTGCTGCAGAGATGGTTGTCCTTCTGGAAGGTTCTCCTCTCTCCACAGAGAAATGCTGTAGCTCTGACAGAGTGACCATCGGGTTCTTGGTCACCTCCCCGACTAGGGCCCTTCTCCCCCAATCGCTCAGTTTAGATGGCCGGCCAACTCTAGGAAGAGTCCTGGTGGTTCCAAACCTCTTCCATTTACGGATGATGGAGGCCACTGTGCTCATTGGGACCTCCAAAGCAGCAGATATTTTTCTGTACTCTTCCCCAGATTTGTGCCTCGAGACAATCCTTGGTTTGTGCTCTGACATGCACTGTCAAGTGTGGACCTTATATAGACAGGTGCCTTTCAAAATCATGTCCAATCAACTGAATTTACCACAGGTAGACTCCAATTAAGCTATAGGAACATCTCAAGGATGATCAGTGGAGACAGGATGCTCCTGAGCTCAATTTTGAGCTTCATGGCAAAGGGTGTGAATACTTATGTACATCTGATTTCTTAGGTTTGTTTTTTTTTTATTAAATTTGCAGAAATCTCAAAAAACTTTTTACACGTTGTCATTATGGGGTATTGTGTGTAGAATTTTGAGGACAAAAATTAATTTATTCCATTTTGGAATAAGACTGTAACATAACAAAATGTGGAAAAAGTGAAGCGTTGTGAATACTTTCCGGATGCACTGTATATAGGGTAGTGCAATATTGTGAAAGGCTTTGTAGGTGACTAATGGTCATCATGACTATTGCCTTTATGTATTAAGGAAAGAGTATAACAAAGTTGCCGGTAGTGGTGGGGTTACATATAATAATGAATAGAGGCCCTCATTCAGAGCCGCACGCTCTGAATGAGGGCCGCCCTCCATAATTATGGAGCGTCCTCCTGGACGCTCGTATAGCTGTGGGTCACCACCCACAGCCTATACGAGCGTGCAGTTTGATGGCCGCGATGGTCTTGACCATCGCGACTATCGAAACTGCGAGCCGGACCCAGCGGTTGAGTTTTTCAACCGCAAGGCCCGGAGTGATTTTGGCTCTATCAGAGCCAAAATCACTCCCACTGACATCACTAGTGATGTCAGTGGGCCGGCTTCTGACGGTAGGCGTTCCCTTGGGAACGCCCCTGGCAGGGAGGCACGCCCACCAAAGGGGGCGTGCTGTCAATCAACATCGACAGCACGCCCCCTTTGATCAGACACAACGAGCTTGCGTCTGGCGCATGCGCACGACGGAGCTCCCGCCGTCGTGCGCATGCGCAGTGCACAACATCGACCCACTTGCGAGCGGACAGTCGCTTGCGAGTGGGTCTGAATCAGGCCCAGAAAGTGTTATATGGTAGAAGTAGTTTTAACATAATTTGGACTTTGTTCTTTTCAGAAATGGGATTGCAAGGTTATTGAAGGAACCATCTGTAATGCACCCAAGACTGGTGAATAGAGTGTGGCAGAAATGTCCACTAGACCATCGCAGTGATGTTGGATATTTATTTCTCTAATTACAGTTGCAGTATGACTATTGGCACAATGAGGAACAATTCTTATGCTGATCATTTTGAGCTGCACACAAGCGTCTGTGCAATTCCGTCCATCTAAAATGCTCATGCAGCAGGAGGTGTCTGTAGGAAACAGACACCTCCTTGCTGCATCTGCGATCCCAGTGCTGCGACCGAGTTCGCAGCCTGGGATCACTATCGTGACCATCGATCACGATGGTTGTTCCTTTGCCCAGGCTGCGGAAGCTAAAGCTAACTGTAGCCTGACCGGGTCCTGGTCACTTGCGAGACATGGAAATCTGCATAGACCCTGGCCTCGTCTCTCCTGGAAAACCTGGACACACCCCCGTTTCCAGGAACTGTGGCCAGCCACGCCTCCCCCAAGCACTGCATGTTTTTCATGCTGTGGCTTGGGGTGGTTAGCAAGCGAGATTGCAGGACCTGTTCTGCACACACGCAAACTGGATCTTGCGTTGGGAAGTCAATCTCTGGATGTTTTTGCAATCCTGTTATTCAGGATTGAAAAACTATCAATCCCGGGATTCTCGGGATACCTGGGATTGAGTTGGTCAAAGGAGCGGGCGGTCGCAGCTGAAGGGGCAGGCCGGCGTAGGGCTGCACAGTGTGACCTCTGACGTCATGTTGTGCACAGCCGGGCAGCATCTGAGCGGGTACTGCAGGTGCTCAGTTCTGCCTGGCATAAAAAAAAAGTATGCGATCACTAGTCCCGAAATTCTGGGATTGGAAACTCCAATCCCTGAATTCAATCCTGGCAATTTTAGGCCAAATCCCAGGATCCCGCCGATTCCGGGATTGGCCTCACTAGTCCTGCACATGTGCAGAGCCCAAAACATCGGTGGTGTGCACTGATCCAGCTCTGAATCAGGCCCTATGTCAGAACTACCATTGAGGAAATTAACAAGATGTTGGGCTTAAAGTCCTGGGCAAAGTCACCAGAACTATACCCCATCCAGCTGATTTAGGATGATCTAGACACAAGGGTGAAAGCAGAGCAGTGGCAAACGCAGGATTTCTAGAGGGGGGTTTCCAAATGCTTGATTTTAGAGTGAGTGTGGCCAGTCCATGAAGAGGGCAGAATTAGTACTTATCCAGCTTTAATATGCATCATACAATGTGTATTTTGTGTCATAATTCCATCATATACAGGATTACAGTAAGTCATTATATGTGGCAGTAGGGCCATCCTGCCTGAGCTGAATGTTTTTATTTTAGATGTAGGCACCATTCCAGAGCATTTGAGCAAGTCCAGGAGTCTGCGGGAGCAGCAGAATAACCTAGCACTTCCCTGGACATATATGTAACATATTGGGCTCTATAGCAGTGCATCCCTAACATTGCATGTTTTCCAGATCTCCTAGTTGGTGCACAGGTTATTTATTACTGACTATTACATGTTAAAAGATCCATAGGTAGGTCTAATTATTTCATTTGTGATACTGAGAAGAACATGTAGCACTAGTAAAATTCTATTATATTACTATTTCTACTGTGGTCATGGTATGTGCTGTGGAGTGGGGTTTCCAGGCAGACAGAAACTCCCCCTGCATTTGCCTATGCAAAGGAACCTATAAGTGAAACACATTTCGGTGAACTTCTGCAGCAACGATGGGACGAATTTCCTGTACAATATTTTTTCCATTGTAGAAAGAGTGCCATGCGTGTGTCCAGCGGTTATCTCTGAAAAAGGTAGCTGCTTGGATGAGTCAAAAATTTTAATTCAATTTTGTTCATCAAACTGATTCTGTGATTTTGTTTTACCTCTAATGGTGCATACACACGGTCAGATTTTTCCTTCAGATCTGAACGATAACGATTTAAAAATCGTTCAGTCGTTCATATCTGAAGGAAAATCGTTCATATCTGACATGCCTGAACGATGGACGATGAACGATGCGCGTTCCCGTTTGTCAGATAACGATATCTGACATCTGATGTGTTTGCAGTCAGACTTGGACGATTCCATTCATTTTAATGCAGTCAAAAATCGTTCAAATCGTTCAAAACTTTGGTAAAATCGTTCAAATCGTTCAATCATTCAATCGTTCATCTGACAAATCTGACCGTGTATATGCTCCATTAATGTTTTTTTGATCAATATTTTAATTTCATTACATTAAGGCATTAAACTGTAAATTTCAATACAAACTTGAAAAATGGGGGTGGTCTAAAACATTTGACTGATAGTGTATGTATGGTAGCAGTAGGGTACTGGGGAGATCCCAGTTAAAGACTTTATAGGAAGAGGTCCCTATACTGTATATAGCAGAGGAGCATTCTAAACACTACATCAGAGGTTCCCAAAGGCGGTCCTCAAGGCTCCCCAACAGTGCAGGTGTTAGAGATATCCATGGTTGAGCACAGGTGACTTAAATAGTACCTCAGTCAATTTGATTTCAACACCTGTGCTCAACCATGGATATCTCTGAAGGTGACGATTTTTTTAACAATTTAACTATAATGACGTCGTTATCGTTCAATCGTTGAAAAAATCGTTCAGTTTCTGAGTTATAACGATGAACGATTATCGTTCATACGCGTTCACGTTTGTAGTTTGTAGTTCATTCTGACTGACCAACTGAACGATTTTCATCAAGGGAAGTTACAAAAATCGTTTGTAGTTCAAAAAATCGTTCATTACACTTTAAAAAATCTGACAGAAAATCGTTCATAAAATCGTTGGTAACAAAATCATTGTGTGTGTATGCAGCTTGAAGGTTCATACACTCACAACGATTTTTTGAATGATTATCATTAACAATATTTTTTATCGTTCAATTGTTGAAAAAATTGTTCACTTTCTGAGTTAAAACGATGAACAATCATCGTTCATGCGCATTCACGTTTGTAGTTTGTAGTTCAGTCAGACTGACCAACGCAACGATTTTCAGTAAGGGAATATGCAAAAATCGTTTGTAGTTCAAAAAAATCGTTCATTACATTTATATAAATGAACGATTTTAGTAAACGATTTTTGAAAATCGTTCATTAAAATCGTTCACTTAGCAAATCGATACGTGTTGTGACACAGTTAGGTTAGGGGGTCCCTCTCCTGGGTAGAGGACTCTTTCCTTACACACACACACAGCAGCAGGGAAGCAGCACACCAGTCTGGATGCAAGTACAAGCTGGTCGGCGCCAGTCTTTATTGTACAATGACAGAAATATAAAGAAAACATAAATATAAATCCTAGCCCTGTCGGGGCACTAACTTCACAGGTAGTTCCCTCACTACCAGAACCTGGCAGGGCCTAATGCCCTCGCCAGCAACAAAGCACAGCACAGTACTCACAGATAGGTTTTCCAAGTGTCTCTGAGCAAACTCCCTGTCTGTTTTCCAGGTGAGACAATCAGCCCTCAACACACTAGGCTTATATTGGCCACTCTCAGGTGGAAAACTAACAACCTGTTACCAGGCTGCGAGAACCAAAACCTGGAGTGGCCGTGGGTGGAGCCCTCCCTCTCCTCTCACCCACAACCCCCAGGTCCCAAACCGGCTTTTCAAAAAACCCGAAACTCAAGCCTGCTACACTGCAGACTTTCTCCTGGGGGTTTAAAACACAAAAGACAGGAATCTGGGACAAATGTACCTGCCACAGACCACTTTACCAGTGATCCTATCACAGTGTGTATGCAGCTTAAAACCTGAACTGTTGGGCAGCCTTGAGGACTGCGTTTGGGAACCTCTGCACTACACATAAACATCAAAAACATATAGTAGAAGCTCTTTGTAACACTATGAGAATGGATATACTCATGGCATGGGATTATGATAAATGGGCCTAATTCATCACGGATCACAACTGTAACAACATACGCAGATCGGCCGATGGTGCGTACTGCGTATGCACCAAAGTGCGAGTGCGTGAGTTGCGATTGCAATCGCACTGCGATCACCTACACAGATACAAAGCCATCGCAGACAGATGGAACGTCAGCGTTTGTGGGTGGTGAAGGGGGAATGCTAGGAGAAACGCAGGTGTGCCCGTCCATTTTAATGCCGTTACTTGGGCGTTCATAAATTAGCCACTGCGACGGCATCAGCGGCGGGCTGGGCCGGGGGGCAGGGTGCCATCTGCCCCCTGGGCCGGTACAACTGTGCAGCATTAGGGCCGGCCGGTCCTCTGCCAGGCTGCCTGTCTGTCCGGCTCACATCAGCCGGCTGTGCGTGCGCTTACAGGACAGGTTTGCCGGAAGCTTTCCTCTGCGCCGAACAGGGGCACTTCCGGGTGCTAGAAGGAACCGCCGGGGACAGCTGCAGCGGTAGTCGGACTGGTGGTTGCTACATCCCCTAGTCCGGAGGAGTATCCTCAGTGCCGGTAACTGTGTCTCTCTCTGGGAGGGGGAAGAGGAGCGATTGCTGCCCAACACTGCTGGGACACTGTGTACTCACCTCCCACCTCAGTGCCTTACACCTCCCACATAACTGCCTCACACCAAACACCCTGCTCACTGCACCTACTGTAGGAGCCTATTTATTCACCCACACTGCCTTTACTTGTTTATATAATATAATCTATGTATATATATACACATTTAAAATATATATATTATATATATATATATATATATATATAAAACATAGAAAGGGGGCGCCACATCGTGCTTAAAAGTATAACAATATTTTATTGCAATCTTTAAAAATGACAATGCTCGTACCAGAACAAGCGGTCAGAGCCACCGCTAGCGTAAACAGCACAATAATAAGCAGAGGCAATCACCCGGTCTGTAACCTGGACATCTCCAAGGACTTCTCTGGGGACTGGTTCCTCTGTACAATCCAAAACGCGAGCGGGTCTGAATGAGGTCCATAGTCCTCCTTAAATTAGGGTATAGATTTTCAGTACTTCCAAATCAGGTGGCTGCATTTTTGATGCAGGCCACTCTTATTATGTGTAGACTGTAAAGCCGGTAATCATATGCCGTTTGGGATGTCTGGTGCAGAGATGGTACTCAACACTTTATGCATGCATGCTTAAGTATAACTCACGGTCCTTCTTGTATCCGCTTTCTCTGCTGGGATTTTTTCTATTAAGCTCTCTGATACCACGATGCTCACATACGAATGAGAAGGTAGTAAGGGCCTGATTCAGAGCCGGACGCTATTTGCGCTCGCTCATCCAGAAAAAGGGGCTGGCTATTTAAACTAACCGTTCGCTCTTTGCGGTCTGTTCACGCCTCTATGTCTGAACGAGCGAACAAAACATGCGAACGGAATTTTGAAAAAAACGCCCCCTGGCCGCTCGCATCATACGTCATGTCCGCTATTTATTAGATTAATCGAGTACATCGGACGGAGTATGAACTGCTCGCTATTCTTGTGGTTGGTTTTTCCTACCACAATCATGCGAGCAGTTCTAACTATAAAACAACCAAGTGATGTGGTCGATGACGCTGCTTTAGTAATTATGCACACCCTTTAAATGCCCGTTTTGACCTTTAGGCACGCCTGCGTTCGGATCTCCACTCCCCGTTTTCAAGCACCTTCCCCTGTTACCACCCACAAACACCTCATTCTGTCACTCAAAATAGCAGGCATTCGCTATTTAGCGAGCACACGATTTTCGGCCGCACTGACTGGTTCACGCATGCGTATTAAAATCCGTATGCATGCGCAGTTGTGCGAACATCAGTCGGAACGAACGAGCGGCCGCTTACGAGCGGCTCTGAATCAGGCCCTAAGTCCGCTTTTGTTGCCCGACGGCGATCTTATGCCTCAGTGTGATATATACCGGTCCCCAATGTGCAGCTGATGGTCCACTAAGTCGGCTGACAGTCTCACACTTCTAGCACCTGATAGTGTGTGTTTCTGATAAGTTATGCACATCTGGTATGACTGTATCACATGTAACGGGAACTCTAATGCTGATAAAATTGTTTAATCGAATGAATGTGGCTAATGCTGCTCTTTCAAAAATTATATTGGTTTCATTTTGGTCTTTCTCTACCCTCTTGTTCGCTTTCCACTACTTTTCCCTGAGTTCCCTATTTATGACTTGTGTAGCATATTACTCTTTTGCAAAAGCTTGCCATCGTTTTACAAAGATTATACAAGAAAATATGCAGTTAGTTTCCTTTTCTAAAATAAATATATCCCTCAAACATAATGTAATTTTCATAAACACACCTACTAACTAACCAGTGACTGCAGTATCAAGTGGGAAGGCGTGTAACCCGTACATATAGACTCTATCTTGACCTGAACTCTTGAACTATTGGTTGATCATTCCTTATAAACATTGCGATCCTGGCAGGGAAGTGTCCTTAGCCTTGCCAAAGCTGCACAGCAAATTAGCATCAGCTTTCGTTACGTTATTGACCTCATTCTGAGTCACGCGCTGCTGCGACCGCTTTAGCGTCTTTTGCCGTAGTCGCATCTGCAACTTTATGCTAATACTAGCATCAGCCCTTCCCCTGGTGTTACAAGTGCGTGTCTAAATGTGCAAGGACTGGGACGCCCAAATTGGGAATCTTTAGACACCACCATCGGTCTCACCATCGAAACTTGCACCAGGTTTATGGCAGGTGCAGATTTTCCGTCTGAGTACGGCCTCCAATTTGAGCGATTAGACATTTGTGTGCGCAACCAGTTCAGCGACGCCCCCAACACACCCATAAGACGGACCATTTTCCTGTGTCTGAATAGCCATCTCCCAGGAACGCCCAGCCATTTCCAGTACACTTCTGATACCCCTTAATCGCAACTATGGCTCTGTGTGTACACATTTAATTTTTCATGCAAACGCTGTGCAAGTTTTTAGGGATTTTCACACACACACAGCCAGAGGAGTAGTGTGGAACCATGGAGCCTGGAGAAAGTGCATGTCATAGCGCCCCCCCCCCCCCCCTGTTCTGAACTGTGCCAGTGGGGTATGGCCAGCCTGTAGGGGAATACTGAAGTGAAGAGAAAAGCAGCAAACAGTGATAGTATCACGCTGGGCGTTGAGGTCCAATTGGGGGAATAGAATGCTTCGGTGATCTGACATTATAGTGTAGCTCCTTTGGCACTGCTTTATGTATAGCACCTAGGATCTGACTTTTATCTCCTTTGAATCATTGTTATTAGTCAATAGAGGAGACTTTATTATATATTCTGATCATTTAACTTAAATTGACAGAATACATGTGTAAGAGTGAGATTCCACAGGCTGCACAGCTTATTACTGCAATTACTGCCCCAAGCAGCTATCACTGGAGTGGGGTCACCTATGGGAAGCTCCATTCTCAGCTAAGCTCCTACTTAGCAAATATACATTGCACCTATATTAATGTGAGTACTACTAATCATGTCATGTTCTGTCTACCACCAAATATTTTTTTAAAAGACCTTTCAAATAACACTGTGCATGGGAACACCTTCATTACTTTAAATGTGTTGGGTATGATATTCCGGCTATCGGGATGCCACTAGTTAGAATACCAACAGCGACATCCCGACACCCATAGGACTCAATGGTGAGTATTTTTCTAACTCCCTACCCTAACCCCTACCCTAACCCACCCTTCTCGATGCCTAACTCTAACCCTCCCCCCCTAGTGCCTAAACCTAACTTCCCTCTCACCGCACCCTAAACCTAACACCCCCTCCTCGGTGCCTAGACCTAACCTCCCCTCTAGTGTCTAAACCTAACCTTCCCCTCCCCGCACCCTAATCCTTACCCTCCCTCCCCGGTGCCTAACCCTAACCCTCCCCCTAGTGCCTAACCCCGCTAGCTAACGTTACCCTCCCCCTGCACCCCGATACTTACCTTCGGGATGCTGACTGTCGGGATACTGGTGCCGACCCGTCAGGTTTTCAGGGCCATTATTAAGACCGTCGGCATCCCGCATCCCGGGAAGCCGACTACATCCCCTTTGAATAGCAAAGCAGTGACTCTTTTTAAACTCATACCTTATAATTGAAGTTTAGGATTTTACCTCAGATGAGTAACTATTAAGTCCATTGAAGCACAATGAATGAATGAAGAGAGAAGGATGGAGGGGATCAAAGAGGAGAGGGAAGAGGAAAGTGCTGATAAGAGAGGGGAGGTGTCAGAGGCCAAACTGAAAGGAGAGGGGAAGGGCAAAGCCAATCAGAGAGGGCCAGTGACAGAAACCAATAAGAAAAGGAGAGGAGAAGGGCAAAGCCAATCAGAGAGGGCCAGTGACAAAAGGCAATAAAAAAAGGAGAGGAGAGATGTGTTGACAGAAGCCAATAAGAAAGGAGTGGACAGGGGCCAAGAGACGATCACAGGGTAGAGAGGGGAGGGAATTAAAGAGGTGAGAAGTGAATGTCATCAATCTGACAGGGAAAGGGGAGGGGACAGAAAATGATCACAGAGGAGTGAGGGCCAGAGGGGAGGTAATCTGGGCAGCTTGAGGGAGCATGAAAGCAGAAACGGATCTCAGATTTGTAATTTATTTAGGATATAGAGCAACAAACCGAGATAAAACTAACAGGAGGCTGTCACACTGTGGAGCGCCCCAGTAATTCCGGAACCCTGGATGGCGCCCTCTGTCCATTTTGGTGCCCGGAGCTCATGCTCCACTGGAACCACCCACACTACACCCCTGCACACAGCAAAAAATTTAGCAAAAAATTGCTCAACTGCGTGAACATTGGCATTGTGTGCGACTTAGAATCAAGCCCTATGGGATATATTTACTAAAGGTCGATTTTAATCGATGTTGTGTTTCTGGCGCTAAATCGCACATTTACTTATACTTAAAAAAAAGTGTCTGTTAGTAAATTAATGATTTAGCCCCAGAAACGCAACATTGATGTTGATTGATTTTCAGCGATTTTAAATCTATTAAAATTAGGGGTGTGCACCGGCCACTTTTCGTGTTTTGTGTTTTGGTTTTGGATCTGGATCTTTCTTCGTGTTTTGGATCTGGATTGGTTTTGCCAAAACCACCCTTCCGTGTTTTGGGTTCTGGGTTTTGTGTTTTGGATCTGTATTTTTTTGAAAAAAAGCATAAAAACAGCTAAAATCACAGAATTTGTAGGTTTTTCTGCTCCTATGCTATTATTAACCTCAATAACCTTAATTTCCACTCATTTCCAGTCTATTCTGAACACCTCACACCTCACAATAGTGTTTTTATGTCCAAAAGGTTGCACCGAGGTAGCTGGATGACTATGCTAAGCGACACGAGTGGGCGGCACAAACACGTGACCCATCTAGGAGTGACACTGCAGTGGCAGGCAGGATGGCAGTTAGAAAAACTAGGCCCCAAACTGTACATAATGCAAAGAAAAAAAGAGGTGCAAGATGGAATTGTCCTTGGGCCCTCCCACCCACCCTTATGTTGTATAAACAGGACATGCACACTTTAACAAATCAATCATTTCAGCGCCAGGGTCTGCCACACAACTGTGGCTGAAATGATTGGTTCGTTTGGGCCCCCACAAAACAAGCTGGCAATTAATGTGTCCCTGCACAAACTGGCTCTACGGAGGCAAGATGTCATCCTCATCCTCCTCATCCACCGATTCCTCACCCTCTTCAGTGTGTACATCCTCATCCTCACAAAGTATTAACTCGTCCCCACTTGAATCCACCACCACAGGTCCCTCTGTACCTTCTGGAGGCTGGTCTCCCTGGAAGAGCTGATAATTCATTTTGATGAACATCATCTTCTCCACATTCTGTGGAAGCAACCTCCTACGCCTTTCGCTGACAAGGTTCCCGGCTGCACTAAACACTCTTTCGGAGTACACACTGGAGGGGGGGCAACTCAGGTAAAATAGAGCCAGTTTGTACAGGGGCCTCCAAATTGCCTCTTTTTCCTGCCAGTACAGGTATGGACTGTCTGACATGCCTACTTGGATGCTGTCACCGATGTAATCCTCCACCATTCTGTCAATGGTGACAGTATCATATGCAGTGACAGTAGACATGTCAGAAATTGTTGCCAGGTCCTTCAGTCCGGACCAGATGTCCAAACTTGGTCCTGCCTGCCCTGCATCACCGCCAGCGGGTTGCTTAGGATACCTAAGTTTTTTCCTGGCAGCCCCAGTTGCGGGAGAAAATGAAGAAGGAGCCGTTGACGTGTCACGTTCCGCTTCAGCTGACAGTGTGTTCACCAGCAGGTCTTTGCACCTCTGCAGGCTTGTGTCGGCCGGAAAGAGAGACACCACATAGGCTTTAAACCTAGGATCGAGCACGGTGGCCAAAATGTAGTGGTCTGATTTCAACAGATTGACCACCCTGGAATCCTGGCAAAGCGAATGAAGGGCTTCATCCACAAGTCCCACATGCCGAGCGGAATCGCTCCGTCTTAGCTCCTCCTTCACTTTCTCCAGCTGCTTCTGCAAAAGCCTGATGAGGGGAATGACCTGACTCAAGCTGGCAGTGTCTGAACTGACTTCACGTGTGGCAAGTTCGAAGGGCTGAAGAACCTTGCACAACACGGAAATCATTCTCCACTGCGCTTGAGTCAGGTGCATACCCCCTCCTTTGCCTATGTCATAGGTGGATGTATAGGCTTGTATGGCCTTTTGCTGCTCCTCCATCCTCTGAAGCATATAGAGGGTTGAGTTCCACCGCGTCACAACCTCTTGCTTCAGGTGATGGCGGGGCAGGTTCAAGAGTGTTTGCTGGCGCTCCAGTCTTCGGCACGCAGTCGCTGAATGGCGAAAGTGGCCAGAAATTTTTCGGGCCACCCAAAGCGTCTCCTGCACGCCCCTGTCGCTTTTCAGAAAATTCTGCACCACCAAGTTTATTGTGTGAGCAAAACATGGGACGTGCTGGAATTTGCCCAGATGTAATGCCCGCACAATATTGGTGGCGTTGTCAGATATCACAAATCCCCAGGAGAGTCTAAGTGGGGTAAGCCACTGGGCGATGATTTCCCTCAGTTTCTCTAAGAGGTTGTCGGCGGTGTGCCTCTTACTGAAACCGGTGATACACAGCGTAGCCTGCCTTGTAACGAGCTGGCGTTTCTGAGATGCTGCTACTGGTGACGCTGCTGCTGTTGCTGCGTAAGGTGATACATCTACCCAGTGGGCTGTCACAGTCATATAGTCCTTAGTCTGCCCTGTTCCACTTGTCCACATGTCCGTGGTTAAGTGGACATTGTGTACAACGGCATTTTTCAGGACACTGAGGACACTTTTTCTGACGTTTCTGTACAGTCTCGGTATCGCCTGCCTAGTGAAGTGGAATCTAGACGGGATTTGGAACCGGGGACACACTACCTCCATCAATTGTCTAAATCCCACTGCACTAATGGCGGATACCGGACGCACGTCTAACACCAACATAGCAGTCAAGGCCTCAGTTATACGTTTTGCTTCAGGATGACTGCTGTCGTACTTCATCCTCCTCGCTAAGGACTGTTGGAGGGTCAATTGTTTAGTAAAAGTAGTGGTGTTCCTACTTCCTCTCTGGGATGATGAACGACTCCCAGCAGCAGCAGCAACAGCAGCAGCGGCAGCAGTAGGCGTAGCAATGCAGGATCCTCCGGAGGAATCCCGGATAGGAGAGTCAGTCATGCCAGTGATATGGCCTGCAGGACTACTTCCGATCCTGACTAAGGAGGAAATTGACGAGGAGGGAGTTGACGGTGTGGTTTGCAGGCGCTTGGATACAACAGGACAACGGGATTTAGGTGTCCCTGGACTGCTTACGGTCTGAGCCAAAGTTTCTGAACTTGACAGTAACTTTTTATGAACGCGCTGCAGGTGCCGTATAAGGGAGGATGTTCCTAGGTGGTTGACGTCCCTACCCCTACTTATTTCACCTTTACATATGGTACATATGGCAAGACAGTTGTTGTCCGGATTTGGATAGAAATATTGCCAGACCAAAGAGGTGGAATGTTTGGTCTTCTGCCCAGGCATGACCGTGATGGGCTTTTTCATCCCACGGACAACAACTGTCTCCCCCGGAGCCTGATTTAAACAAACCACATCACCATCAGAATCCTCCTCGCCAACTTCCTCCTCAGCGCCAGCTACACCAGTATCCTCATCCTGTTGTACTTCAACAGTGACATCTTCAATTTGCATATCAGCAAGTGGACTG
Source organism: Taudactylus pleione (assembly GCA_031769625.1). Classification (NCBI taxonomy): domain Eukaryota; kingdom Metazoa; phylum Chordata; class Amphibia; order Anura; family Myobatrachidae; genus Taudactylus; species Taudactylus pleione. Next base: position 6,132,078 of record JAUIMM010000725.1, read on the forward strand.
TGGGTGCTCCTTTCAGCACTTGCAGGGGGCGTGCAAATGGTGGAAAGAGCCACCTCTTCCCGTCCAGTGCTGGGAAGGTCAGGCATCGCAACCACCACCACACTTGGACTCTCTTTGGGGATTTGTGATATCTTCTTAGAAAGCACAGTTCTTCGCTGTGCTTTTGCCAGCTTAACTCTTTTGATTTTTTTAGTGGGAGGAGTGCTTCCATCGTCATGTGAAGCTGAACCACTAGTCATGAACATACTAGGGATCGACCTTAGCCGTTCCTTGCCACTCCGTGTCGTAAATGGCATATTGGCAAGTTTACGTTTCTCTTCAGCTGATTTAAATGTCTTTTTCAAGGTCATTTTCCTGAACTTTGCCATTTGGGATTGTATGTGCCCTCTACTATGACATTGGGCATCGGCCTTGGCAGACGACGTTGATGGCATGTTATCGTCTATGTCATGACTAGTGGCAGCAGCTTCAGCACTAGGAGGAAGTGGTTCTTGATCTTTCTCTATTTTATTTTTATCGGAGAAAGTTTGGTCCTCCATTTATGTTATATCGATTTGATATATACGTGCGGCTAAACACAGAAAATAAATTTTTTTTTGGTTCGGACTGGAGTGTACTTTGTGGGTTACAGCACCCTTTAACGGTCAAGCCAGCCGGCCCTTTACTTATGACACAGGCGCACTCTTGGCACTACTTTGTTGATGCACGTGCGGCTACTGCGCACACAATTCACAAACACAGAAAATAATTTTTTTTTGGTTTGGACTGGAGTGTACTTTGGGGGTTACAGCACCCTTTAACGGTCAAGCCAGCCGGCCCTTTACTTATGACACAGGCGCACGCTTGGCACTACTTTGTTGATGCACGTGCGGCTACTGCGCACACATTTCACAAACACAGAAAATAATTTTTTTTTGGTTTGGACTGGAGTGTACTTTCGGGGGTTACAGCACCCTTTAACGGTCAAGCCAGCCGGCCCTTTACTTATGACACAGGCGCACGCTTGGCACTACTTTGTTGATGCACGTGCGGCTACTGCGCACACAATTCACAAACACAGAAAATAATTTTTTTTTAGGTTTGGACTGGAGTGTACTTTCGGGGGTTACAGCACCCTTAACGGTCAAGCCAGCCGGCCCTTTACTTATGACACAGGCGCACGCTTGGCACTACTTTGTTGATGCACGTGCGGCTACTGCGCACACAATTCACAAACACAGAAAATAATTTTTTTTTTGGTTTGGACTGGAGTGTACTTTCGGGGGTTACAGCACCCTTAACGGTCAAGCCAGCCGGCCCTTTACTTATGACACAGGCGCACGCTTGGCACTACTTTGTTGATGCACGTGCGGCTACTGCGCACACAATTCACAAACACAGAAAATAATTTTTTTTTTGGTTTGGACTGGAGTGTACTTTCGGGGGTTACAGCACCCTTAACGGTCAAGCCAGCCGGCCCTTTACTTATGACACAGGCGCACGCTTGGCACTACTTTGTTGATGCACGTGCGGCTACTGCGCACACAATTCACAAACACAGAAAATAATTTTTTTTTTGGTTTGGACTGGAGTGTACTTTCGGGGGTTACAGCACCCTTAACGGTCAAGCCAGCCGGCCCTTTACTTATGACACAGGCGAACGCTTGACACTACTTTGTTGATGCACGTGCGGCTACTGCGCACACAATTCACAAACACAGAAAATAATTTTTTTTTGGTTTGGACTGGAGTGTACTTTCAGGGGTTACAGCACCCTTTAACGGTCAAGCCAGCCGGCCCTTTACTTATGACACAGGCGCACGCTTGGCACTACTTTGTTGATGCACGTGCGGCTACTGCGCACACAATTCACAAACACAGAAAATAATTTTTTTTTGGTTTGGACTGGAGTGTACTTTCGGGGGTTACAGCACCCTTTAACGGTCAAGCCAGCCGGCCCTTTACTTATGACACAGGGGCACTCTTGGCACTACTTTGTTGATGCACGTGCGGCTACTGCGCACACAATTCACAAACACAGAAAATAATTTTTTTTTAGGTTTGGACTGGAGTGTACTTTCGGGGGTTACAGCACCCTTAACGGTCAAGCCAGCCGGCCCTTTACTTATGACACAGGCGCACGCTTGGCACTACTTTGTTGATGCACGTGCGGCTACTGCGCACACAATTCACAAACACAGAAAATAATTTTTTTTTGGTTTGGACTGGAGTGTACTTTCGGGGGTTACAGCACCCTTTAACGGTCAAGCCAGCCGGCCCTTTACTTATGACACAGGCGCACGCTTGGCACTACTTTGTTGATGCACGTGCGGCTACTGCGCACACAATTCACAAACACAGAAAATAATTTTTTTTTTGTTTTGGACTGGAGTGTACTTTCGGGGGTTACAGCACCCTTAACGGTCAAGCCAGCCGGCCCTTTACTTATGACACAGGCGCACGCTTGGCACTACTTTGTTGATGCACGTGCGGCTACTGCGCACACAATTCACAAACACAGAAAATAATTTTTTTTTAGGTTTGGACTGGAGTGTACTTTCGGGGGTTACAGCACCCTTAACGGTCAAGCCAGCCGGCCCTTTACTTATGACACAGGCGCACGCTTGGCACTACTTTGTTGATGCACGTGCGGCTACTGCGCACACAATTCACAAACACAGAAAATAATTTTTTTTTTGGTTTGGACTGGAGTGTACTTTCGGGGGTTACAGCACCCTTAACGGTCAAGCCAGCCGGCCCTTTACTTATGACACAGGCGCACGCTTGGCACTACTTTGTTGATGCACGTGCGGCTACTGCGCACACAATTCACAAACACAGAAAATAATTTTTTTTTTGGTTTGGACTGGAGTGTACTTTCGGGGGTTACAGCACCCTTAACGGTCAAGCCAGCCGGCCCTTTACTTATGACACAGGCGCACGCTTGGCACTACTTTGTTGATGCACGTGCGGCTACTGCGCACACAATTCACAAACACAGAAAATAATTTTTTTTTTGGTTTGGACTGGAGTGTACTTTCGGGGGTTACAGCACCCTTAACGGTCAAGCCAGCCGGCCCTTTACTTATGACACAGGCGAACGCTTGACACTACTTTGTTGATGCACGTGCGGCTACTGCGCACACAATTCACAAACACAGAAAATAATTTTTTTTTGGTTTGGACTGGAGTGTACTTTCAGGGGTTACAGCACCCTTTAACGGTCAAGCCAGCCGGCCCTTTACTTATGACACAGGCGCACGCTTGGCACTACTTTGTTGATGCACGTGCGGCTACTGCGCACACAATTCACAAACACAGAAAATAATTTTTTTTTGGTTTGGACTGGAGTGTACTTTCGGGGGTTACAGCACCCTTTAACGGTCAAGCCAGCCGGCCCTTTACTTATGACACAGGGGCACTCTTGGCACTACTTTGTTGATGCACGTGCGGCTACTGCGCACACAATTCACAAACACAGAAAATAATTTTTTTTTAGGTTTGGACTGGAGTGTACTTTCGGGGGTTACAGCACCCTTAACGGTCAAGCCAGCCGGCCCTTTACTTATGACACAGGCGCACGCTTGGCACTACTTTGTTGATGCACGTGCGGCTACTGCGCACACAATTCACAAACACAGAAAATAATTTTTTTTTGGTTTGGACTGGAGTGTACTTTCGGGGGTTACAGCACCCTTTAACGGTCAAGCCAGCCGGCCCTTTACTTATGACACAGGCGCACGCTTGGCACTACTTTGTTGATGCACGTGCGGCTACTGCGCACACAATTCACAAACACAGAAAATAATTTTTTTTTTGTTTTGGACTGGAGTGTACTTTCGGGGGTTACAGCACCCTTAACGGTCAAGCCAGCCGGCCCTTTACTTATGACACAGGCGCACGCTTGGCACTACTTTGTTGATGCACGTGCGGCTACTGCGCACACAATTCACAAACACAGAAAATAATTTTTTTTTTGGTTTGGACTGGAGTGTACTTTCGGGGGTTACAGCACCCTTAACGGTCAAGCCAGCCGGCCCTTTACTTATGACACAGGCGCACGCTTGGCACTACTTTGTTGATGCACGTGCGGCTACTGCGCACACAATTCACAAACACAGAAAATAATTTTTTTTTTGGTTTGGACTGGAGTGTACTTTCGGGGGTTACAGCACCCTTAACGGTCAAGCCAGCCGGCCCTTTACTTATGACACAGGCGAACGCTTGACACTACTTTGTTGATGCACGTGCGGCTACTGCGCACACAATTCACAAACACAGAAAATAATTTTTTTTTGGTTTGGACTGGAGTGTACTTTCAGGGGTTACAGCACCCTTTAACGGTCAAGCCAGCCGGCCCTTTACTTATGACACAGGCGCACGCTTGGCACTACTTTGTTGATGCACGTGCGGCTACTGCGCACACAATTCACAAACACAGAAAATAATTTTTTTTTGGTTTGGACTGGAGTGTACTTTCGGGGGTTACAGCACCCTTTAACGGTCAAGCCAGCCGGCCCTTTACTTATGACACAGGGGCACTCTTGGCACTACTTTGTTGATGCACGTGCGGCTACTGCGCACACAATTCACAAACACAGAAAATAATTTTTTTTTAGGTTTGGACTGGAGTGTACTTTCGGGGGTTACAGCACCCTTAACGGTCAAGCCAGCCGGCCCTTTACTTATGACACAGGCGCACGCTTGGCACTACTTTGTTGATGCACGTGCGGCTACTGCGCACACAATTCACAAACACAGAAAATAATTTTTTTTTGGTTTGGACTGGAGTGTACTTTCGGGGGTTACAGCACCCTTTAACGGTCAAGCCAGCCGGCCCTTTACTTATGACACAGGCGCACGCTTGGCACTACTTTGTTGATGCACGTGCGGCTACTGCGCACACAATTCACAAACACAGAAAATAATTTTTTTTTAGGTTTGGACTGGAGTGTACTTTCGGGGGTTACAGCACCCTTAACGGTCAAGCCAGCCGGCCCTTTACTTATGACACAGGCGCACGCTTGGCACTACTTTGTTGATGCACGTGCGGCTACTGCGCACACAATTCACAAACACAGAAAATAATTTTTTTTTTGGTTTGGACTGGAGTGTACTTTCGGGGGTTACAGCACCCTTAACGGTCAAGCCAGCCGGCCCTTTACTTATGACACAGGCGCACGCTTGGCACTACTTTGTTGATGCACGTGCGGCTACTGCGCACACAATTCACAAACACAGAAAATATATTATTTTTTTAGCACTTGGGGGGAGCACCCCTGATGGACAGAGCACCCCCTGGACAACACTACAGCACCCCTTTAGGACTGGGACACTGCACAGGACTTTGGAACTGACTGCACAACACAGTCCAGCCAGCCCCTATGGACTTTGAAGTAGTGGACACAGCCCCTATTAACAACAGCAGCACAGCACAACACAGCCAGCCCCTATGGACTTTGAAGTAGTGGACAACAGCAGCACTACACTACACTACACTACACAGCACTAACTCCCACCCTCCCTCTTCACTGTCCACAGCCGAGTGAGAAAATGGCGCCGACGCGGGTACCTTATATAGGATCCAAAACCCGCGAGACTCGGAAGGCGGGATGATGACGTTTTGCCTCGATGTCAGATCCGAGTCAGGCGGGAAAAGTCGAGCCTGACTCGGATCGGACTCGGATCGGGGGGGCTCGGGGGGGTTCGGATTTCAGAAATCCGAACCCGCTCACCCCTAATTAAAATAGACCTTTAGTAAATATACCCCTATGTCTTTATCCTATGCCTTCTCTCTCTCTTAACTTTATAGTTAGACTCCACTTGGAAAGGGACAGAACCTGTTTATGTGTGACCACAGAGGGTGATATTTAGATAGGATCCTTAAGGTGCGTACACACGGTACAACATCTTTGAACGATAACGATATCATTCAACGATAAATAGTTCATATCGTTCATTTTTATGCAGGGTACGACCAACGCACTTCCGCATGGACGATAACGATTTCTATGGTTGTCCATACATAAAGGTCAACTTGGACGATTTCAAGATGTGCCTGTTCAGAGATGTGGCAGGATGACTTCACTGAAAGATATCTTTCAGTGTGTACAATATTATCGTTTGTCCTGCACTACAGAAAGATCAAGGGAATTCGTTCAGTGATAAAAAATAGAAATGGTTCAGCGATATCGTTCACTGAACATATCGTACCGTGTGTAGACAGCATTGGCTCAATCCAAATTTGTGAAAGCGAGTATGTTTCATAAAAATAGAGTTTCCCTGCCTTTTCACCTGCTCAGGGCTGTGCACAAAAAAGTGAATTTCCTTTGAAAAATTAATGCGAGTTTGGAAATGCAAATTGAATTCACAGTGCTGGTTTGCCATGAGAGCGGCTCGCCGTGTCTGAGCATTCATTGGCAGAGAGAGGTCAGCCCCCGCCTCTCTCAGCCAATGAACGGCTCCCACCATTGTAGTCAATGGTGAGAACCGCAGGATCATCTTTAGTAACCCTGCGGCTCTCACCATTGACTTTGTGCGGCCGGGACTACCAGGGAGCTGCCGGGGAGTTCAAGGGAAATCGTAAGATGAATCTTATCTTATGCTAGTCGTACTGGACAGTCCATAGAAAATTATCCTAATGAATCATATGAGTACTTGAATCACCATCTCATATATACTCTCATACAAGGGCATGTGTGAACTGGCAAAGGGGGTCATTCAGACCCACTCGCAAGCGGCAGTACGCTCGCAAGTGGGTCGATATTCCCCACTGCGCATGTGCACGACGGAGGGAGCTCCGTCGTGCGCATGCGCGAGACCCGGACTGCGACAGCCAAGCTGTTGCTCCGGGTCTCGCACCAAAGGGGGCGTGCTGTCGATGGTGACTGACAGCACGCCCCCTTTGGTGAGCGTGCCGGGGGCGTGCCTGCCAGACGGAGGCGTTCCCATGGGAACGCCTACCGTCTGAAGCCGGCCCCACTGATATCACTAGTGATGTCAGTGGGAGTGATTTTGGCTCTGATAGAGCCAAAATCACTCCAGGGCTTGTGGCAGGGAGACCCTACCGCAGGGTCTCCGTCGCAAGTCCGATGGTCGCGATGGTCAAGACCATCGCGACCATCTTTTTGGACGCTCGTATATGCTGTGGGTGGTCACCCACAGCTATACGAACGTCCAGGAGGACGCTCCAATTTAATGGAGGAGGGCCCTGATTCAGAGCGAGCGCTCTGGTCAGAGCGTCCGGCTCTGAATCAGGCCCAAAGCCAGGTCATGCATGAACATATGCATGTAGCGTGGCCCATGAAATGGCATGTTTACTCAGGGCCGGTGCTACCATTAGGCAGCTTTAGGCAGCTGCCTAGGGGCGCCAGCCACTGGAGGGCGCTGCTGAGTTCACAAAAAAAAAAGAATGTCTCTTTCAGTCCCAGATAGGTTTAGTGTGTGTGGTGGTGGTTTAATTGAGTGCTGACAGAGGGCCTGATTCAGTGCCGCTCGTAAGCGGCCTCTCGTTCGCTTCGAGCGATGTTTGCCCAACTGCGCATGCGTACGGATCGTTATACGCATGCGCGAACCAGTCAGTGCGGTCGAAATTCATGTGCTCACAAAATAGCGAATGCCTGATAATTTGAATGACAGAATGAGGCGTATGTGGGTGGTAACAGGGGAAGGTGCTTGAAAACGGCGCGTGGAGATCAGAACGCAGGCGTGCTTAAAGGTCAAAATGGGCGTTTTATGGGTGTGCATAATTTAAACAGCAGCGTCATTGACCACGTCACTGGGTTATTTTATAGTAAGAACTGCTCGCAAGATTGTGGTAGCAAAAAACAACCACAAGAATAGCGAGCAGTTCATACGCTGGTCGATGTACTCGATTAATCTAATAGCGGACATGACGTAGGATGCGAGCGGCCAGGGAGCGTAGTTTTCCAAAAAACAACCGCAAGTTTTGTTCGCAGACCTAGAGGCATGAACAGACCGCAAAGAGCGAACGGTTCATTTGAATAGCCACCCCTATTTTCTGGACGAGCGAGCGCTAATTGCGTCTGGCTCTGAATCAGGCCCAGAGTTAGTGTATGTGTGTGGGTTTAATGAGTGCTGGCATGGTGAAGGTGTGTGTGTGTGTGTGTGTGTGTGTGGGGGGGGGGTAATAAGTGCAGACATATATTGGAGCACAGATGTGTGTCATATTGTGTATTTGGGGCACAAACTTGTGGCACATTCTGTATTGGAGGCCTTGATTTGTAGCATAATTATGAATTGGTGATACAGTTTTGTGGCATATAATGAATTTGTGGAAGAGATGTATGACATATTATGAATTGGGGACAGGGTTATGAGACACAGTATGACTTTGGGGCTCTGCTGTGTGGCATATTATAAATTGGTGTCACTAAAGTGTGGCATAGTATGAATTGGAGGGAGCAGGGGTGGTGCGTGAAATGTTGCTTAGGGCACCCAGACACCTTGCACCGGCCCTGGCTTTACCAATGCTAACCAACATGACTGGGGACCTGAGTATCATTTTCTTAATAAATTGGGGCAATAACTTATTTTCTATTACTGAATTAAGCAACGATAGAACATCAGCCTTATTCTCTCAGATTATTACTGTAAATAGGCCTGTTAGAGTAAAAACTTTTATTTTGAGTAGGCAATTATTAATGTAAGCAATATTTTGGTAGTAATATTAATTAATTTATCATTATAACCAAATGGTTATTTTAATATATTTTTTGTTTTTTAAAAAATGTAAAATCTATAAATAAATAATAATGTTTTCAAAAGTGAAGTTTGTGTACGAGGGTCTGATTCAGCACGGAACGCAAGTCTGCATACGCACGCACCCGTCCGCTGCGAAAATATGAACCCAATCGCAATGACACCGCAACACAAGAACCAGACACCTACCACTACATAATGTCGCCCAATTCCCTTTACTCACATCCGCAATACCTCACTCGACAGCGAAAACATCGGTAACATCGAGAACCATTCGCATAATAGTGGTTGACCTGACCTCACTCAGGATTTGGGCCGCTTCCTGTGTGTATCTAGAGCTCTGGCTGCATCTTCCATCGCAGGGGGCTTAATTATACACACCCCTGTAACGGCGTTCAAACGCACTGGCACGTCTGCATTTCACTGACCACCCCGTCACCAGCCCCAAACGGTCACTTCCGGTCAATCAATGTGTGCTGAGACTGCATGCTCCCTGGATTCGCTTCCCGATCACAGCGGCCGGTTTGCACACTGCGATGCGCAGAATGCAAACCGCCTGGGTGCGTGCGAATTCGCAACTGCGTTCCTTGCTGAATCAAGCCCTGAGATACAGTATAAGTATATACAATGTATAAAATATGTGCATAATTACACTATTTATGCGCTTGGAGTAAATAAAGCTCATACGCAGAACAGGCCATGTCTCAAGATGTGCTTTGCTCTGCATATGTGCAAAAAGATCCGCCACTTTGCAATCACTTTTTAAATTATGCTCATTTTACTACCAACTCAGCATCAGCTCCAAAGTCTCCTGGTCAATTTCTCAATCTCCCCCTATTGTTCGACACCATTATACAACCATCCCAAATAACTCTGGCATTGGTACCAACAATGGTGCTGAAAAGCTTCAGACTCGGGGCCTGATTCAGTTTGGATCACAGTGATTATGCACGCAGTCTCACTGCGAAGATATGCTAATATTTGCAATGCCGTCGCAGTCTGACATATGGACGCCCCTTTACCTTACACACATCCGTAATACTTAGCAAGACTGCAAAACCATTGGTAACATCGAGTACAATCGCAGCCTAACACACACTTGCACAAGGTCTTCTCTTACTCGGGAATTGCTAACCTCATCGCACGCAGTGAAAGCCCAAGCTGCGTATGGTATTGCAGTGTCTAATTTATGTACGCCCCTGTAACGGCGTTCAATTGCACTGGCACGCCTGCGTTTCGCCGACCACCCCCTGTCACCACCCCCAAACAGTCACTTCCTGTCTATGACTCTGCGATGGATCTGCGTAGTCACTGCAATCGCAGTCCCGATCGCAGTGGGGTCTTTGAGCACGCGTACTGTGATGCATGCGCAGAACGCAACAATCGGATTATTGCGTGCATAATCGCAGTTTTGATTGGGCGTGAATCAGGCCCTCTGAGCAGACCAGAGCCACTAGAAGTGACACTGCTCCGTTTGCTTCCTTAAAAAGATCTCATGGAGACAACGATATACTTGAAGTAAGGGTAACCATGGTCTAATTGTTCCCAAACGATAGTTCCAGACGGGTTGGGTGTGAAATACCGACAGTGGAAGCCCGACAGGAGCAGAATCGTAATGGTGCAGGTAAGTCACCTAACCCTACCCTTCCCCCCCAACCCTAACCCACCCTTGGGGATGCCTAACCCTAAAACTATCGGGGTGGTGCCTAACCCTAAGTCCTCCCGGCGGTGCTTAAACCTAACCCCCCCCTCCCCACACCCTAAACCTAACCCTCCTGGGGGGGGTGCCTAACTCTAACCTCCCCCCAGTGGTACTTAACCTAACCCCCCCCTTCCCCATCCCTAACCCTCTCTGGGGGGTGCCTAACCCAACTAACCCTAAGTCCCCCCGGGGGTGCCTAATCCTAACCCTTCACCCCCCTGCTTAAGTGTCTCTGCTTACCTATGTTCGGGAAGCTGTCCTGTCGGGATTCCGTCGTCGGGCTAGAGATAGGCGTCTAAATTTATATGCCTGCCTTTAGTCCCATGTCGGGATTCCGACAGCTTCTCTTTCGTCGGTATATTAACTGTATCCCGTTCAAGGTTCGGTATGAAATCGTTGGTATATTAACTGTATCCCGTTCTAGACAAATGTGGGTTACTGGCCCCTTCCCCATTTTCTGGTGGCCTCTTATTTGATTTCAGCAGGTTCAAAAACTTAGGAGATATGTGTCTTTCTCAAGGCACAGTTTTAGGTTCCTGAACAGTCTTTCCTGACCAATGACCTTGCATATCATGCAATTTGGCTATCTTGTCCCCTCCCCTTGCTCTAAGATTACATTAAATAAATGGTCTTCTCACTTGGATTCTTCCAGTCAGGTAGTCCACACTCTGATCTTATTAGTGGAAGTTACAGAGCTTGAGCTTACACCATTCCCCTCTTCCTGTAGCATCTCCTTTACAAAGGCACAGGATCCTACTCCCTCCTTTGCTTTAGTAAATCTGAGTATTTGGGTCAGTGCCCCTCGGAGTAGATGCTCCATCCATCTCCAACAGATATTCCGCCTTTGGCTACTGTCTGATACAGAAGCTTGTCAAATTGGTATCAGTCTGATAACTTCTCCCCTGATTCTTGGCAAGTAGTTGATATAACAAATCTACAGCTTTCACCATGGATTCATAGGGATATAGTTATGAGTCTCAAGACCGACATCGGAATCCCGACAAGGGACTTAAGATTGACGCTGAAATACTGACGCCTATCTTAATCCTGAAGCCAGAATACAGAAGGATGCCAGCCCGAATGAGGTAAGTCCGGGGCGCCCTTAGCGTTAGTTGCGGGGGGGGGGGGGGCTTAGGTTTAGGAAGCTTAGCGGGGTTAGGGTTAGGCACCTCTAGGGTGGAGGGTTAGGATTAGGCACCACTGGGGGATTTAGGGTTAGGCACGTAGGGGGAGCAGGGCCGAAACTAGGAATTTAGTCACCTGGGGTAAGACAGTAATTTGGCGCCCCCCCCTGGTAATTCCCCCATAGTAATGCCCCCTGCAGCAGTACCCCTATAGTAATGTCTCCTTCAGCAATGCAACTGTAGTAATGCCCCTGTAGTAGTACCCATATAGTAATGCCCATGTAGTAGTGCCCATATGGTAATGCCCCTGTAGTAGTGCCCATATAGTAATGCCCCTGTAGTAGTGCCCATATGGTAATGCCCCTGTAGTGCCACTTACAAAAAAACCCCAATACCTTAAACCCCGCTCCTACGTCCGCCGCCTTCCGTTCCACCCGGCTGCTCCTCGGAACTATGGGAGAGACGTCATGACCGCTGGTTATAAAATCTCTGCGGGCGTCCAGCTGGAGGACACTGACGGCGGGTGCAGTGGCACACCCGGTGCACGTGCACCTCCAGCCCCCCCCTAGCTGCAGCCCCGGGGGGGAGACTTTGCACTAACAGGGAGGGTTAGGGTGTGGGGAGGGGAGGGTTGGGGTTAGGCGACAAAAAGGGAGGGTTAGTACACTTATCCGACCCCTGTCGGGATACAAACCGTTTTTATACGAACCATGGGATGCTGCTGTCGGTATTCTGACAGGAGGCAACCCGACAGCCGTCATTACATACCCATTCCGATTGAAATTCAGCCTTTATATACAGTAGTTGTGAAATGTAACATGTTTATTACTTCACCGGGCTCATCTTATGGTAGGACTATTAACAATTCTCTGCTATTTGACTACTTTAAACATTGTATTGTAATGGAAGTTTGAGCAAGTTCCTATGTTTGTATATTTATAGGTTTTATATTACAGTAATTTGTCAGCATCGTAAAAGTCTAATTTCTATTACACATTGTATGGTGAAAAAAAAAAGTTGTACAGGTACCTATATTTATCTTCAGTTTTGTATTCAGTAGTGCATTAAATACTCTGACATCATTGGTCTTTGAGACAGGATGCGTAAAAGCTGTAGTTTAAGCTGCATTATAGTGTAACCCCTTGTTTGCCTGCAGAAAACACCTGCTCTGTAACCCTGGCTCTAGCTCTGCCTCTCCCCTCAGGTTGGTGTGTTGCGGTTTACAGCACCAGTATTGAAATAAATGGACACCATAGCAGACTATCTCGTAATATGAACAAGCAATGAGCTGAGGCCCTGATTCAGAGCCGGATGCTCTTTGTGAGCGCTCGCTCTGAATCAGGGCGGCATGGTTTTTTTTTGTTGGGCTGGCCTCCAGGCCGCTCGCTAAGCTGTGGGTACCCACCCACAGCTTTAGCGGGCGGCCAGGTGATGGTCGCCACCATTGCGACCATCGGGCTTGTGACGAGACCCTTGTGGTAGGGTCTCGTCCACCTAAAGCCCCAGTGAACTTCCTGCTCTAATAGTGCAGGAAGCTCACTACTGACATCACGTGTGATGACAGTAGGGCCACCCACAAACGGCAGGCGTTCCTTCATGAACACCTCAGTTTGACCAGCCACCCCCCTGCACGCCTACAAAATGGGGCGAGCTGTCAATCACAATCGACAGCCACCACGTCTTGTAGTGAGTCCCGCAGCGAGTGAAAATTCACTCGCTATGGGGCACGCGCGGTACGCACTGCCCAGTCATCAACAATGCGCTCGCAAGCGGGTCTGAATCAGGCCCTGAGTTCATTCATCAACAGTTTTTCTCCACTCCAACACCTGAACTTAGTTGCAGTGAGGTAACTCTCATATATACCTTAGGTTTTGCCTAATTCTCATATATACCTTAGGTTTTGCCTAATTCCACTTCAGCACACACTTACAAGGGAATGTAATTTGAGGTGACTTATAAGTCGCTGCAAATCACACATTTTCTGGCGACATTGGCTATTATTTGAGTATTACATCCGATGATTTGGAGGGTGAGAACAAGGGAGGGTGTACCCAGCTCTTGTCTCAACAAAAGCAGTTTTCAGTTACAGTAGTAGAACCATCATGATACATTTAAGCAACAGTGGGGGTGATGCATCAAATCTACAAGATAGATAAAGTAGATGGAGATAAAGTACCAACCAATCATCTCCTGTCCTGTTACAGGCTGTGTTTGAAAAATGACAGGCGCTGATTGGTTGGTACTTTATCTCCATCCACTCATCTCTTTCTAAGGATTAGTACACAAGTTCTCAAACTCGGTCCTCAGGACCCCAAACAGTGCATGTTTTGCAGGTCTCCTCACATAATTACTAGTAAATAGTTAGCTGCACCTGTAGATCTTTTAAAATGTTTCAGTGAGGACTGAATACACCTGTGCACCTGCTGGGTGACCTGCAAAAAGTGAACTGTGTGGGGTCCTGAGAACCGAGTTTGAGAACCACTGGATTAGTACATAGACCCCAGTAACCTGTTTGTGTCACAAATGAGCTGGCTCTTCCCAGCAGTTGTTTTTTTTTTTTGCTTGCTTTCTGGCTGCCATCTCCACCATATTCGTGATATAGATGAATGCAGTGTGGATTCTGGGAGCTTCTCTGAATGAGCACCCACTCTTTCCCACTTGCCTAACACACCGATCAAGGTTAATGCCTCCTTTTTGATTATCGGGAATCTACATGTACGTAGGACCCATTCTGCAAGTGTGTAGAATTGGTCCTGCTCAATCGCACGCAAGCCCTTGAATGCCTCGTGCCGTCCTGCAACCGTGATCCCAGCCTGCGACCTCCATCACAGTCCTGTTGCATTTGCATTATTTCAAGGATCGCAATTGCAAAGCTGTCTGTGTGCATACATGATATCTATAGCCTGCGTGCAGCTTTGCAATTGCAATCCTTGCTTAATCAGGTCCTCTGTCCCTGTAGCTTGTTTCCTCATGTCTTCTGTTTCAGATCTCTGGGCCTGATTCAGAGCCGAACGCTCTGACCAGAGCGCTCGCTCTGAATCAGGGCCCTCCTCCATGAAAATGGAGTGTCCTCCTGGACACTAGCATAGCTGTGGGTGACCACCCACAGCTTATGCGAGCGTCCATGATGATGGTCGCGATGGTCAAAACCATCGCGACCATCGGGCTTGCGACGGAGACCCTGCGGTAGGGTCTCGCTGCCGCAAGCCCTGGAGTGATTTTGGCTCTATCAAAGCCAAAATCACTCCAACTGACATCACTAGTGATGTCAGTGGGGCCGGCTTCAGACGTTAGGCGCCACGCCCCCGGCACGGCCACCAAAGGGGGCGTGCTGTCAATCAACATCGACAGCACGCCCCCTTTGGTGCGAGACCCGGAGCGACAGAGAGCCCATCGCTATCCGGGTCTCGCGCATGCGCACGACGGAGCTCCCTCCGTCGTGCGCATGCGCAGTGGGGCAACATCGACCCGCTTGCAAGCGTCCTGCGTTCGCGAGCGGGTCTGAATTACCCCCTCTGCCTTACCCCCTCTCATTCTCTTGGCCTTTCCCTTCTGATGCATTGTGCACAATGTAAAGCATGTTTTACTTACAAAGTAATAATTATTATCCACTCATGCAACAAATTCATGAAAAGGGTGATAAAAATTCTTTGAACTTTGAAATAAGTATGACATGGAAACTGCAGGGTAGCTAAACTGTTATATACTGTAGGAAGTGGCTCAGAATACATTTGGCACAGTGAAATGTTCCTCTGCTTTCAAAAAAACCTCTTTTGTGTGTGCTAGTTATGTCATGGAGACTGGTTCACTTTGTACTGGGTCAGAGAAGAAGTGGAATTATATGGTTTAGAACAGGAAAACAGGTGCGCAGAGCAGCTTCTGAGTATCTGTGTTATAGTCTGACTGCAGGAAATCAACTTCAAAAGAACCACTTAAGCTTTCAGCACATGCTGTACTAACAAAAAGCTATTTACTTGGTTGACAAACATTTAGTTAGTTCTTTTACTGTTGGTTCATAGAGGCCAACATAAAAATGTTTTGGAGAAGACTTTGTGGATGAGCAGATGCATCTGAGCTCACCAAACACTGTATTGTCTAGGAGGACACAGGTGTACAAAAAAATACATGTTTAATTAACTTGATACTGTACATTAATGCCCAGTTGCCACTAGTTTGCCGGGTTGCACCTGGAATGATGTTCACGCGCCCATCCCGGGAGCGACCCAGCTGAGACCCCTGTCAGACAGGCGTCCCGACCTGGCATTAATGCTGGGTCGATGACGCCATCGGCGTCCTGCAATGAGCCGGCGGTGGGAGATGATCTAATCTCCAAGTGCTGGCTCTTCCTATCCAGAGAACAGGACCTGGTTCACACTGCTTCACGAGCCGGGTTGAACCTGCGTTCAACCCTGCCCATGACCAGGGTTGAAATGCCGGGTCACTTTCATCCCTGCCCTTTCACACAGCAAAATAACCCAGGTTGCTGCGCACACATGTGCAAAAACCCGGGTTATTGCTGGAAAAGGGGTATAAATGTATGTTTTTTCAGCATTTTAAACATTCCTCTTAAATATTCAAGTCTAAAACCCAAAGTACAAAAATACATATTGGAAATTATTCATTGCAAGGAAGAAGAAGTAATGTACGATGCATTTAGGCAATACTAAAAAACTGGGACAGTTTTAAGGAAAACATTTTTAAAACCTGGAATGATCTGTTGAAATTAGGGACATGGTGCTACTATGTTAGTAAATAAATGTATACAAAAATAAAACTTAGCACCTGAGTAAAGACAATTACAGTATCTAAAGCCTTAGCCACCCGAATGCTACAACGCATTTCACCGCTTTCACAGCTGTTTTTAAAGTGACTATCTTTTTGATGTAGAAAAAAACATTTCATATGGGGTATTTTGGGTTACCCAAATGTTTAAAAACATTAGAAAGTGTAAATTCATGGCTACAGAAAATGGCTTCATTCAATATATGTTCTTTGCTACAACGTATTTTTACAGCACGTGTCGACATGGTTAGAATTTTGTCATTCATGGTGTTGACATGTTCAGTATGCCGAAATTTAACATGTCGACATTCACAATGTCGACTCTGATGAAATGTCAACCTGACGGTCGCCAACAATTTTCATTTTTCCTCACAACTCAGAGAGAATGTGCAATGTTGGGGTACGGTCATTCTCAGTGATGTGTGCAGCCGCACATCTCTGAGAATTAAATGGCCCTCCATCGTTGAGAATTTAAAAAGAAACGATTGCAAAATGTTTTAGCTGATGCAGTTTATTATAAAAAAAAGCACAACTGTGAGGTCTAACTGTAATATACTTCCACATATTAAGTAGTGTTCATTCTAGCACCCTGCACCTGTCACAACCCGTGCAGTTCCTCTCTCCTGCCTGGGGTGTTGCTCTCTGCTCTGGTGCTTCTAGCACAATCAGCTAAGGCAATAAACTTCTGATATACAGACCAGTGTGTACTGGAAGCACCAGAGCAGAGAGTGACACCCCAGGCAGGAAAGAGAAACTGCATGAGTTGTGACAGGTGCAGGGTGCTAGAATCGAGACTATATTAAATCATTGCAGTGAATGTTTAAAAGAACAACCCTCCCTACCCTTTTATTTAACCACTTAAATGGCACGGTTGCATGGATGCAACTACAGTAGCTGGCACTGTTGCTGACTCTGGCAGAACAGCCAGAACAGATATCTTCCTGTTGCTCCAGCCCCTGGAAGTGATGTATTGGTCTATGACTGCTGACAGCACTGCAGACATAGTGCCCAAAAAATGCCATGCGAACTGCTCTCTGAGGCGTGTACACCTGTACTAAAAGTGCAAAGAGGGAAACTTTGTTTCGCCATAAGCATTGTCAAGCTGATCTTTGCTGCAACAGGGGGGGCTGATGATTAGTCCTCACTGACCCACACTCCATTGTACTTTGCATTAGGAGTAAGAAAAGTAATGCCACTCTAGTATGGGGGTGTTGCTTAATCTTTTGCCAATGGGTTTGGGGTAGGGGTGATGTCCCACATTTTTTTTATTGATCCAGGGGAGGATGGGATTATTATAGACATGTATAGTGTTACATGAGGGGTGGGGTAGGTACTACTAACACAGTGAACACTATGGAGATTGGTGGGTGGGAAGTTGTGCCACTGGGGATCTTTCCCCCCTAAGAGGGGTGGAGGATAATGCCACCTGGGATCTGTTGTTGCCAGGGGATTTATTGACACTGAGGGTGGGAGCTAATTTTACAATGGGGCCCTATGGACACAGGAGGGTGCAAGACACATCCTTGCCATATATTAATTTTTTTTCAATAAAATTTTCAATTATATTTTTAAAAATATGTTCTAAACTTCAATGTTGCCTTACTTTCTGGGTTTGTGCTCCTGAGGAATCTCATCTCTGCAATGCTGTGTTGGAGGTTGTGGCCCGCTCATCCACTGGATGCGCTGACATCCGTCATTACTGTTTCAGGTGCCATCCTGTAGCATGCGGTCCCTTCCTTCTCCTTCCTAACCTCTCCACTACCCACCACATCTAAGGTGTACTGCTTAACGGTCATCTATTATGGGCTCCTTCAGCAGCCGTCATTGGAATCTACTGTTTTTGAAACGTATTCAGGTGCTGCTGAATCAACTTCTAATGATGACTGTTTCCATTTCTGTGAGGTGTATCCAATAAGGGCCATGGACTCACTGTAACAGCACGCTACAGCATGTTGTTACAGAATGCGAATGACAGCTCATGGAGAATGAGCTGTCAGTAGTACCGGACTGCGAGCCAATCAGCGGCGGCTTAACATTAGCGGCCGCTCATTGGCTGGGACCCACGTGGACTTAGCCAATGAGCGGCTCCTCCTTTGAAGTCCACGTAGGTCCCAGCCAATGAGCAGCCGCTAATGTTAAGCCGTCGCTGATTGGCTCGCGGACTGGTACTAATGACAACTCATTCTTCATGAGCTGTCATTCGCGTACTGTAATAACATGCTGTAGCGTGCTGTTACAGTGTGTCCATGACCCTTATTGGATTTCTGCGGAGAACATCGTGGGACAAAAGGTGAGTATTGGATCTTTTTTTCAGGTACTTCCATAGGATACTTTATGTTAAGAAGGGGACGTGTGAGTGTATATGGATGTAATAAATCTTTAATTTCACGGTGTGTGTGTCTTGTGTTTTTTACACATTTCTTTACAGGTGAACTACACATACCAGCGGACCCTTAATGCCCCGCATGCTGGTACTTGTGGTTCTCCAATTACCAGCATGCGGGGGAGGCTTGCTGGGACCTGTAGTTTAACTGTAAAGACAATGTTGTTAATTCTATTTTTAACACTACATACACTATCAACCCGCTACCCACCGCTCAGGGGTGGCGGGATAGACCAGGGCTATCAGCCTACTGTAGGCCAGGGGTGCCCTGGTGAGGGGGCCCCTTTATTGGAGGGGTCCTCCACTCAACAGGGATCCCTGGCCTGGACTGACTAGCGGTCATGGCTGATGCTGCGGCTGGGGGGCCCGGTGAAAAGGCTCCCCTTGCTGTGGCATCAGTCCCCCGGAGCTGGTTTTAAATATATGGGGAACCTCACACAATTTTTTTTCTCCCTATATTTAAAAACAGGTCTGTCCCTGCTGCCTGGTGCTAGTTCTTAAATTACTGTGGAACCCTACACATTTTGTTCCCTGTAATTTTAAGAACCAGGACTGGCTGGCAAGTCCGGGGCTGGTTAGTCTTTTGGGGGGGTTCACATCATTTATTTATTTATTTATTTTTTTACAATTAACCCGTTTTTTACAGGTACAACACAAGCAGCTTAAACATATCTCACTGATATGTGCAGGCTTCTTGGTAGGGAGAGTAGTGCAGAAAGAAATCACTGCTATCTCAGGTGAGATAACTCACTCGAGCTTGCTTTAAAATCACCCGAAAAAAATCGACCTACATCACCATCGGCAAACTCGTTTAGCCTCAAATCGCCTGTTGGTAAATTTGAGAGATAAAAAGAGATTACATCACCTGAGTTCAGGCGAATTACATCGAGATGAATCACTTTGCAAATCAGGACAATCCCGATTCTTAGTAAATTTACCCGTAAGAGTAAACCAGTATCGGACATGACCATTTGGGACCCAGGAATCAAGTCGTAGATCTGGTATCATATTAGCTATCCCCAACAATGATAGGGCTGGAGAACGTAACACCTAGTTGCAATGTCGGTTGCAGTGCTGGGATCACTAATGCAGCAAGGAGGTGTCTGACACCGCCTTCTGCATTTGCATCAGAGATGGACGGTATTGCACAGCCGCTTGTGTGCGACTCTGCAAATCCGTCTATCTCTGAATCAGGCCCTCATTTGAGTAATTAAAAGTATATATTAATGTTCTTTAGAGACCGCTGCAGCATTGCCGGGGAGCTGAAGCAGTAGGAGGATATCTGTTCTGCATAAGTCCTTAGTAATAGCCAGTGGATGGACATGTACAGCACGATCACATGGGATGCGTCCATGTCAACGAAAGCCCAGCTGGCTGCTGTCACATCCCATGTGACCATGACAGTTAAATGGTTAACTGAGTTTATACTTACTGGTGTTTAAAGAGTTTGGACTATAGTAGTAGGCACCCTTATCTTGTCTGTTCATTTTCATATGAGCTATTTGGCAGTAGCTCAGCTATAGCCAGACAAAGCAAGCTCAGTTGCAGTAGTCCAGCCACCAAGCGTATCCTCTTGTGTGTTGTTACAACTTCCAAGAAATGTGTTCCAGAGCCTGAATTTAACATTGTGCAATGCATTGGCATATAGGGCATAACCACTTCTTAGAATCAGATACTGTATGAGTTTAATAAGGTAGCAGCAGCAAGTTCTAAAAAAAGTGGCACAATAATTTGACTTATTACACAGATCAAGGATGTCTGGGCTTGATTCTGACCTGGTTGCAAGCGTAGTGCGCTCGCAACCGGTCATTGGTGCGCCAGTGCGCATGCGCGCGACGGAGCCGGCTCCGTCGTGTGCATGCGCAAGACCCGGATAGCGATGGGCAATCCGTCGCTCGGGTCTTGTACCAAAGGGGGCGTGCTGTTGAGTGACAACATGCCCCCTCTGGTGGGTGGGCCGGGGGAGTGGCTGCCCAAACGGAGGCGTTCCCATGTGAATGCCTCCGTTTGGGGCCGGCCCCATTGACATCATCAGTGATGTCAGTGGGAGAGATTTCGGCTCTATCAGAGCCGAAATCTTTCTGGGGCTTGCGGCAACGAGACCCTACCACAAGGGTCTCGTCGCAAGCCCGATGGTTGCGATGGTCTTGACCATTGCGACCATCTTCCTGGCCGCTCGCTATAGCTGTGGGTGGTCACCCACAGCTACGCGAGCGGCCAGGAGGCCGTTCTGAAAAAAAAAAAAAAAACGGCCCTGATTCAGAGCGAGCTGAGTGCTCGGAACCGGGTCGATGGTGGCCCAGAGCACATGCGCACGACGGAGCCGGCTCCGACGTGCGCATGCGCGAGACTCGGATAGCGACAGTCAAGCCGTCGCTCCGGGTCTCGTACCAAAGGGGGCGTGCTGTCGATGTTGAGTGACAGCACGCCCCCTTTGGTGGGCGGGCCGGGGGAGTGGCTACCCAAATGGAGGCGTTCCCATGTGAACGCCTCCGTTTGGGGCCGGCCCCACTGACATCACGAGTGATGTCAGTGGGAGAGATTTCGGCTCCGTTTGAGCCGAAATCTCTCTGGGGCTTGCGGCAACGAGACCCTACCACAAGGGTCTTGTCGCAAGCCCGATGGTCGCGATGGTCTTGACCATTCGCGACCATCATCATGGCCGCTCGCTATAGCTGTGGGTGGTCACCCACAGCTATGCGAGCGGCCAGGAGGCCGTTCTAAAAAAAAAAAAAAGACCGGCCCTGATTCAGAGCGAGCGCTCTGTCAGAGCGTCCGGCTCTGAATCAGGGCCACTGTTTGTTTTTCTTGCCAAACCAACATTTTATCCATGTACCAAATATTTGTTAGTATTTATTTCATTGTTCAGTTTATGGAACTGTAGAAATGATAGTGTTCGGGTAGGATTATTATTATGATTATTCATGTTGATTTGTAAAACCACACAGAGGTACACAGGGCCTGATTCAGACCCGCTCGCAAACAGGTCGATGTTGGCCAAGTGCGCATGCGCACGACGGAGGCGGCTCTGTCGTGCGCATGCGCGAGACCCGAATAACGACGGCCAAGCGTGCCGGCGGCCGGCGGCGTGGCTGCCCAGACGGAGGTGTTCCCATGGGAACGCCTACCGTCTGGGGGCGGCCGGCGGCGCCTACCGTTGGCGTGCCAGCGGCGTGGCTGCCCAGACGGAGGTGTTCCCATGGGAACGCCTACCGTCTGGGGCCGGCCCCACTGACATCACTTGTGATGTCAGTGGGAGTGCTTTTGGCTCTGATAGAGTCAAAAGCACTCCAGGGCTTGCGGCAGACGAGAGCCTACCACAAGGGTCTCGTCGCAAGCCCGACCATCGCGACCATCATTTTGGCCGCTCGCTATAGCTGTGGGTGGTCGCTCTTAAATTCAGAGGGACGGCCCTGATACAGAGCGAGCGCTCTGTCAGAGCGTCCGGCTCTGAATCAGGGCCACAGTGCAGGAGAGCAGGGAAAACAGGCATAACAGGGACACGCAAGATATACAAAATAAATGTGTATCAGGGTGATTAGTATAGGACTAGAGCTCTATAAGGAGGTGGTTTTTCAAAGAGTGTTTAAATACATGACGTCTAAGGGATAGGGAATTCCATCAGTATATACTAACTACAAGTCATGTAGGTGGCAGGCCCATAGAGAAACCACCCCGGGCCACAGTACTCTCGGCAAGTGGGATTTGTACTTTTGTAGGTGAGGGTGATTCTTTAATTTCCAGTGGAAGGAATGGAAGGAAAATCGCATATATTTATTATTCTTATTAACAGTTATTTATGTAGTGCACACATATATTCAGCAGCACTTTGCAAACAATATTTGGTCATTCACATTCTATGCGCCTGATTCAGCGTGCACTGCTGAATGCAGATCCTGATTAGCGGGCTCCTGCGTGATCGCATGCAGGCCTCCATATGCCTCTGTCTGATTGACAAGCAGAGGCATTTACGGGGCAGCGCGTGGGTGGGGACGACCTGCGTAGCTGGAAACGGGAGCGTGCTGGCCCCGTTATAGTGGCACGGCCAGGATCTGTGTCCAGCTTGTGTAAGCTGAGGCTAACTCAGCAGGCCAGCACATTCTGTTGTATTTGCATTTTAGCAAGGGCGGAATTGCAAAGCTGCTTGTGTGCGGCTTTGCAATTCCATCCTATGCTGAATCAGGCCCCACACACACTTACACTAGGGGTTAGTTTTTCGTCAGAATCCAATTAACCTACCAGTATGTTTTTGCATTATGGAAGAAAACTACCTAGAGCAAACCCATGCAAAATTCACAAAGTTGGGTCTTGGTGGGAATTGAACCAAATACTTCAGTGCTGTGAGGCAGTAATGCTAACCATTGCACCAACCATGCTGCCCATAATAGGAGGTGGCAGTATTTAAGGTGGGAGATAAGAGAAAGTGTAAGGGTTTTGGTTGCATACTGTGTAAAAAAAATATGGTAGTCTTGTAATACTTAGATGGAGGTGACAGAACTGTAGATTATAATTGATAGACAGTTGGGGCTAAAACCTAGGAACACAGCAGAACAGTCTGTGAAAAACAGTGGAGTTTCTATTATAAGATATTGTGCTGTCTGTCTGGTTGACTTACTCAGGTAAGCTGGGTGATTAGACTGCAAATCTCGCAACTGACTGTCTCATTGTTACTATTCTGGGTATAAAGGACATGTGCACTTGTATAATTGTGGTGCCTGACCCCTGTAATTTGATAATAAGGTTCTTTTCCCTGGGACTCCTTGTCCTGTAACAGAGGGGCACTGTAGAATATACACTGTGTCAAGTTGCCAATTTACTGTCTCAACATAATTAGATCGAATGGTCCCATCAATTGTTGGGACTTTCAAAACTAATTACATTGGATGAGAAGTTAGGACTTTCCAGTGTTCAGTATATTGTGGCCTCACTACTTTAGAATAGGGCACCTTGATGCAAGAAGAGGGTGCCAAGGGAAGGAATATAAAGATAAGGCAGCCATATCTCACATTTTCTGAAACTGGAAATGTAAGTAAGCGTAAAGGTGGGTACACACCTAATGCTGGCCATACACGCTGCAATTATCGGGACGATCCGCCCGATATCGGCGGATCGCCGCGATAATTGTAGTGTGGGGGGGGGGCGACTGAGGGTTAAATATTGCTCGGTCGGGCATGCTAGATTGTCCAGCATGCCCTTCCGATGCGATATTTACCCGGTAACTGTCGGCCGCATCGGGCAGTGTATGCCCAGCGCGGCCGACAGACAGACATTTCCTGTGTTCCTTCCTACGGAAGGAACAGGGAAATGTCTCCTCCCCCGGTCTGACAGACATTTTATCTTGCCGTGTATGCCCAGCATTAGCGATATATCTGCTGATCGAGTGATCTGCAGATGTATCTGCAGCTGATGGTTGTTCATACACACTGAACAACCATCATCTGCATGCTGCAGCAGGTCCCAGCGGCCGGGGGGGCCAGGCGGGGGGGTGTCCCGTTGGGCGGGGGGGCATGTCCCACCCCCTCTCCGCGGCTGCCGCTTTGTGTGTATGGGCGGGTCTGCAGACCGCCCGTACACACCTGCCGATGGATAGATATGTCTGCAGACATATCTGTCCATCGGCTGTACAGCGCAGCTGTTCACAGACATCGCTGGTACACACTGGCCGACGTGCAGCAGATATATTGGCCGATCAATTGATCGGCCAATATATCTGTCAGTGTGTACCCAGCATAAGGCACTGGAGAAGACATGGGGGTGCTGCTGCAGAGATCAGACATATCTGTGGTGGTCTCACTGTTTTTGATTGCAAAAGTAATCATCATAGCTTCCTAAGGAGACAGCGGAAATGCCAAACTGACCAAGTTCGAAAAGGTTAGCTTTTCAGAGCAGGTGTGGTATATGTCAGCAGTCATAATGTTGATATTCATTATGTTGACATGATCATAATTTTGAAGTTTACCATGTCGACATTTATCATGTAGACATTGAGAAAATGTCGACATATCGTCCCTAGTGGCCCAGCGGTGACTTACCTTGCTCTCAATAGCTGCAGCTAGTCCAGGGTGGCTTCTGGGTCCCAACTGTGATCCTCCATTATTCTGGTGTGTATTTCTCCATGATTCCTAACCCACCCTCTAGTGCCTAACACTAACTCCCCCCCACAGTCTAACCCTAACCTCTGGCTGCAGCCTAGCACCTCCCGCCCACAGCCTAACCCTAACCTTCCCTGCAGCAGCCTAACCCTCCCGCCCGTAGCCTTACATTATCCCTCCCCCCTGCAGCCTATCTCTAAACACAACCCCCTCTCCTCCCAGCAGCCTAACTCTCCTGCCCGCAGCTTAACCCTAACCCCTCCGCACCCTAGCCCTAGCCTCCTGCCTACAGCCTACACCTAACCATAACCCTCCCCAAAGCAGCCTTACCCCCTCGGCAGCCTTTAAGCTGGGTACACACAGAACGATATGCTCTATGAGTGATATCGTTCAGTGTTGACCCCTCACATGCCAGGCTCAATGTTGTTCCCGACATTGAGCAGACTCACTGGAAAATATCGTTAACAATATCATTCAGTGACACCACCAGTTACAGTCCACGAACATGCAGGGCCTGACCATATCGTTCACAATATCATACCATGTGTACGCACCTTAACACAGCTCCCTCTCCTCACAGCTTACCCTCCCGTCTGAAGCCTAACCCCCCGGAAGCCTAGCCCTAGCCTCCTGCCCACGGCATAAACCTAACCCTCCCTCCGCACCCTAGCCCTAACCTCTGGCCCACAGCCTAACCCTCCCACCTGCAGCCTAACCTTAACCTCCGTCCACAGCCTACCTCTCCAGTCCGCAGCCTAACGCTCCCCTCTGCAGTCTTACCCCCCTGCAGCCTAACCCTAACCTACCCTGGCAGCCTAACACAACCCCCCTCCCCCCTGCAGCCTATCCCTCCCACCTGCAGCCTAACCCTAACCCCCCACAGCCTAGCCCTAACCTCCCACCCGCAGCCTAAACCTCCCCTTGAAGCCTAATCCTAACCTCCCCTGGCAGTCTAATACCTTCCTCCATGCAGCCTAACCCTCCCAATCGCAGACTAACCCTAACCTCCCACCCGCAGCCTAACCCTAACCTCCCCCCACAGCCTAACCCTCCTGCACGCAGCCTAAACCTAACCCTCCTACCCACAGCTTAACCCTAATGTCGACATTCTGCCAATGTTGACATGTCACCTGTCGACATTTTGATAATGTCGACACGTGGCCAGTCAACAGTTTAACAATATTAACATAATAAGGGATACATTTACTAAGAATCGTGTTTAGTTGAGACAGCAATTTTGGGTGAGTTTAACCAATTTCACCAACTCGGAAATTTACTAAAGGAAAACTCGGGAGAGAATTCTCCATTTAAACAGAAAATCTCAGATGAGAATGCAATCTCCTTTCAATACACCATCAACCAAACTCGCAAGTGCTTTTCATGAAAGATATACAACTCAGGAATTTACAAATAATCGCGATTATAATCACAGGTGTAATTTGAGCAAACTCCTAAATAGATGTTTTAAATAGACTGAGCAGCTGAGTTTGGGAGAAATATACACACATCAGTGTGATCTGTGTATGTTTCTGCCTGTAATTATTGTCTAAAGGGTTAATGTTAAAAAAAAAGACGATGTAGGGTACCCCCCCAAAAAGCATAACCAGCCCCGGGCTCCTGAGACAGTCCTGGTTGCT
The DNA here is from genome assembly GCA_031769625.1 of Taudactylus pleione. NCBI lineage: Eukaryota > Metazoa > Chordata > Amphibia > Anura > Myobatrachidae > Taudactylus > Taudactylus pleione. The sequence goes on from JAUIMM010000725.1 coordinate 6,158,498, forward strand.
AAAAGTATGGGGGAAAAAACAAGTAGGGTTACCCCATATTTTTGGAGCCAGCACTGGGCTCCTGGAGCCAGTCCTGTTTTAAAAATAGGGGGGAAAATGCGTGGGGTTTCTTCTATTTTTAAAACCAGCACCGGACTCATATCTAACCGGGGTGTAATGCCACAGCCAGGGGACACTTTCACCGGGTCTCCCTGGCCAAAGCATTAGCACCACAAGCTAGTCAGCACAAGCCGGGGATCTCAGGGGAGATACCCCCCCCATAAAAGGGTCCCCCCTCTCCCAAGCACCCCAGGCTTACGCTAAAGCCAGGGACTCTTCTCTGCTCCCCTGGTCAGTGGGCGCAGAGTTAATAGTGTGAAGAATAGATTAATACTCTTGTTCTTTACAGTGGAACTACAGGTGCCAACATGCCTGCCCTTTGGCACTTGTGGAATTACAAGTGTCAGCAGGCGGCCGGCACCTGTACCCCCACTGTAAACAAAATAGTAAAAAAAAGACAGTATACACACTGTAGAATTTATACGTTTATTACACACCTAACACACTCACACATACTTACCTTCTACCAGATGTTCACACCGCCTTCCCCAGTAGAATGCCCACGGGTTTACCTGTGAAAAAAAATCCAATACACACCTACCTCCTGGCACAGGTTGGTCACCTTGTCCAGTAGGGTCCACAAGGATACGCAGACCCATGACAGAGTGATTGACAGGAAGTGCTATTTGTGGGTGGCGATGGAGGGGTGGTCGACTAAATGCAGGCGTACCAGTGCATTGCAACGCCATTGCATGGGTTTTCATAAATTAGGCACTGCGATACCAGACGCCGCCTGCGGTCTCATAGCGTGCACAGAAGTAAGCAAGGTCTGGGCTTCCTTAACTGTGCGTATGGGTCCGATGTTACTCGATGTTACCGATTGTTTTAATATGTTGCCCTAGTATACGGATGTAAGGGGAAGTGGGCGTCCTTATGTCTGGCTGTGATCGCAATGCGAATGCAACCATTTAAATGTCACCGCTGATATTAGCAACTGTGCAGCGTGCGTATAAGCAGAATAGCGATCCGTAGTGAATCAGGCCCTGAATCAGTACTAAAATAGAAAAGAAACCTAATGACTAAAGTTGCAAAACCATAAAATAAATGAATTTGTTCTGCTGTTTTGCTTATCAAACAAGTCTGTAACTAAAAGAACCAACAACTATTATTTCCTTAAAAATGCACAACTGTATAAAAGGTATATAAAGTTCTGTAAATCTGGATCTGATCACTTCTATTAGTATGTTCCTTCTAAACTTCCTGTATAACATTTTGTTTTGCACATATTTGCGAAACTGTGTCTTGAGCTAACTTTTAATAACTACATGAATGAAAGGAAGTTTTGTTCCTGTTTGATTGCGTAGTTCCTGCACCTGGATTGTGGCAGAGAGAAATGTAAACTGTTCCAGTACATAAAGCACAGGGGGTGGTGAGCTACATAAGAACAAGTCTGTGCAAATGGAAACTGTAGGCTGTTTATGTTCTAGCAGCAGTGTGGGCTGTGTGCAGCTAATAGAGTGTGCAGATTGGGGGCCTGATTCAGAGATGCCACCGTAGCTGCAAATTTCTACGCAGCCGCTGTGCAAAAAGATGCAAATTGTGCAGCCGCCGGGATTTGTATTGAGACAATGATTTCTGGGTGAAGCACCTGAATGAAAACATTTGTAGGGTTATAAACGATGTTGACCAATATTCTTGAACGGTAGAGAAGCATGAAAGCTCCATCTTCTGGGTGCATATTGCATATCAAAACTCCAGTTCCAGGTAGGAATATTGGGCCTGATTCAGAGCCGCTCGTAAGCGGCCGCTCGTTCGCTCCAAGCGATGTTTGCCCAACTGCGCATGCGTACGGATCGTTATACGCATGCGTGAACCAGTCAGTGCAGTCGAAATTCATGTGCTCGCAAAATAGCGAATGCCTGATAATTTGAGTGACAGAAAGAGGCGTATGTGGGTGGTAACAGGGGAAGGTGCTTGAAAACGGGGAGTGGAGATCCGATCGCAAGCGTGCTTAAAGGTCAAAACGGGCGTTTTATGGGTGTGCATAATTAAAACAGCAGCGTCATTGAGCACGTCACTGGGTTATTTTATAGCCAGAACTGCTCACAAAATTGTGGTAGCAAAAACCAACCACAAGAATAGCGAGCAGCTCATACCCTGGTCGATGTACTCGATTAATCTAATAAATAGCGGACATGACGTAGGATGCGAGCGGCCAGGGGGCGTAGTTTCCCAAAAAACGACCGCAAGTTTTGTTCGCTTGTTCAGACCTAGAGGCATGAACAGACCGCAAAGAGCGAACGGTTCATTTGAATAGCCACCCCTTTTTTTTGAACGAACGACTGCAAATAGCGACCGGCTCTGAATCAGGCCCATAGATTGTAAGCTCCACTGGGGCAGTGACTGATGTGACTAAATATTCTCTGTAAAGTGCTGCGGAATATGTGTGCGCTATGGGCCTGATTTAGAGCTGTAAGCTAATCATATTTTTTTGAGGGAGCGTAGCCATGTCTGCACGACCCCCTACAGTGCCGGGGCCCTGCAATGCTCTCTCTGGCCCTAGTTGGGAGGGACATCCCGCTCACTGTCACTATGCACAGCCAGACCAGAGCTGAACGAGTGCTGAGACATTTTCAGAGGAGCAGTGGAGTGTTAGGCAATAAGTCCGCCAGCCTGCATGGAGTATAGACAAAGCATAGTGGTCAGTAAATCACAAGTGTTTTGGTCCACACATTACTCCCCTCTCAGGGAATGCAGGGAAAATAAAAAATGAACGTAGATGGGCCTCAAGCAGTTCATCAGTGCCATCCCTCCCATCCACGGTGATAATACATGGTAGCTCCAAATCAGCAATGTCTGAGATCACAACGGATGTATGTCAATGTAACATACATTTTTGGCATTTTAACATGTAAGATTAAAGATAGGGATTTATTCAGATTTGGGCACAATGTGGCCGTGTTTGTGTGATGCTGCAGAAGCCAGCCTTATTACCTTCTGGGAGGGAGCTGATTGTCGGCTAACAGCAGGGGGGGGGGGGGTGGCCGGTCACTGACAACACAATGGGGCAGAGCCGGGTGGCGGGGCCATGCAATCGCGTCATCATGGCCCCGCCCCCTCTTCACAATGCCATTATTTTCGGCATTGTGAAGCGGGGTGGGGCCACGATGACGCGATTCAGCGCGAATTGCGTCACCGGCCCCCCTGCTGTGGGGGTTTCAAGTTTATTCTGGGGGGAGGTCGGGAGGGCTGGGGGATTCCGGGAGGCTTGCCTGCCTGTCTGGGGGGCCGGGAGTGGCACCCAAAAATCGTGAGGCTCCCGGCCAAATCGGGAGGGTAGGCAAGCCTGCCATATTGTTCCCAGTGGGATGGTTATAACACACGGTTATCGGTGAAGAAATATCACGTAATTGAGTAAAGATACGCATAACAAACAGCAGTTTATTATCAAAGTACAAAACAGAGGTAGAAATACAGTACATTGGTGTAGCAATACTCAACTTATATGTGGTCACACATGTCCTTCATATCTTCATTCAGGGAAATCTGCTTCATATATCAATAATGGATGGTGATGATCAGTCTTGCAGGCATCTCAGCACAAATGCATGTCAGTCACACTGCCGTACAGGAATCCTCCATCCTTCATCATGGACCTTAAGAACACCTCTCTCCCATATAGGAAACCACTTTTCATATATCCTTATTCTGCTGACCACACAATACTGTATGTGGTTTGCCCACACCATATATGGTATTTCTGTTAACAAATGTTACAAATGAGCTCACTACTGTATCTACTGTAGGTCCCTTAATGTTCTGCTCGACCTGCATGATCCCTAACTCGACCTGCATGACCCCTAACAGTTGGCCATTCTCTAAAAATAAACATGCATGGTGCATTTGTTGCTTGAATTGTGCTTAAAACATGTAGAAATTAAAATATTATACCTATGGCTACACATATGCATATGCTAATGAGAGTTTCTAGGAGGCTAATGCCAGGATCAGTGGGGCTAAAAGAGATAAGCTTCTCCGCCCACTGTTTTGTCCGACCACAGCCGCAACTGCCATCATTAGTATTAGCACTTGCACCATGAGAGGTAAAGGGAATCCATCTGAAACAGGCTTCCTTTCTCCGTACATGCCGCTAGTAATAGTATGAAAGTCCAGCTACATGCCCACAGCACTCCCACAAGACAGAACAGCTCAGGACAAGCTCATGGTCGCCGCCTAGTTCCCAACCCGAAATGCCCATTTCACACAAAGAGAGAACCGACCAAGATTCGTCCGACTCAGACTTGGGCAGAAATATGCAAACTCACCATTTGCCTCTATGAAATGAAATGCGTAAGACTTAGAACGTTTCACTTAGCGGTTTTGTGGGAGTCTCCCACCCTCACCCTTAGAACCCTCAGTTAGCGGTTTTGTGGGATTCTCCTCTGCATACCTAGGGGTATATTTACTAAAGTGCGGGTTTATAGAAGTGGTGTTGCCCATAGTAACCAATCAGATTCTAGCTATTAACTTAGGAGGTGCTAAATAAATGATAAGTAGAATTTGATTGGTTTCTATGGGCAACACCTCCACTTCTATAAACTTACACTTTAGTAAATATACCCCCTACTGTACCAACATTTTGTTTCACCTTTCCGAGAACGTACCTTCAGTAGTGGATGCGATGCGGGAGGGTTGCCTAAACGGGAGTCTACTGGAATTCCAGGAGAGTAGGCAAGCATGTGAGATGTGCACCTAGCTCTGCTATCAGGAGGATCAGGAAGTTGGTGAATTAACACGACCTTTGTCTGTTGTTGTTGTTGTTGTTGTTATTGTTTGTTGTTTTTTTTTTAAAATAACTGTCCAACTCTTTTGCTCTATTGTGTGTAGATAATGTTAGCAATAATGACTAAATTTAACACTGGCAATAAACTAAAGCATGTAGTAGTGCTACGGTTTGGCTGGAGAAAGTATTTGGACTGGTTTTAATACTTCTTTTCTCATTTGTGTTGTAGTGAAAACACCAAAACCCAAGACATAAGACATTATTATTATTACCAGTTATTAATAGTTTATCCCAAACCTATAAATATTGCAGACTTTGTTAGTGAAACCAAGGGCTAATTTTACTAAGCGGTGGAATTTTGGAAACCGACGGAATACCCCACAGATCAACATCGGATTCATGCAGGGGCATTTCTAGAGAGGAGGGGGCCCGTGTGCTGTCTCCGACATGGGCCCCCTCTTCTCCGCCCGGCGGCCGGCAGCACACTAGAGTGTGCCCAGAGTCTATAGTGTCTGCACAGGTCACCGGGAAAATGGCCACGCAGCCATTTCCCAGTCATTTTACAGCACCAGACCCCTGCGCAGACGTGGGACTCCAGAGAGGTAAGTAATATTATGGGTGCAGGGTGTGCGATGCGGGGCCCCCCTGGACCCAGGGGCCCGTGTTCCCCGCACACCCTGCACCCATTATAGATACGCCCCTGGATTCATGCTCAAAACCACCACAGTAGTTGCTAAAGGTCGTTGTGACCTTCTAAACTGAACCCTCCATCGATCCCACCAAATACCGGCAGGAAAAAATTCTGGTGGTTTCACAAACCTGCCCTGTGTAAATGTACCCCCAAGACGATACAGTTTCCTGTGCTGTACACATCAGTGATTCTGTAATGTATGTACCAGAGGGAAAAATATATATTATTTATTTATTTATTACCAGTTATTGATATAGCGCACAGATATTCTGCAGCGCTTCATCCTGAAATCATCCTGAATGTTTTTAAAACATTCCAAAAAAATCAGGCAGTGACATTAAATGTTGGCACTCAATTGTACAATATTCTCCTCTTGAAGTAATCGCCCGTTTTTGATATGTCTGCCTTGGTCTTGCATCCACAATCCATATGTCTGGCACTCCATAAAAGGATGTGTTGTTTTAGAACTGTGTGTGAATTCTGTCTAGAAAGAGGAAACAGTGGTTGTTTATAAGGGAGCAGTGCTCCCCCCCAGCTGCAATTACTAGTACAGACAGGCCTTGTGCACCAAACTGTGTAGAGACATCTTCCCACTTACTGAACTTCAAAAAGAAACTGTATAAGTTTAGGGATATCTAACACTGCAATTTCAACTGTCTCTCTCTCTCTCTCTCTCTCTCTCCAACCTTGTAGTTATAGGGTCAGACATGTAAGGTAAAAGTTCATTCAGGCCGTAAAATATGGATTTTTTTATAACTGCGCAAATCGGGGCGGTTTAAGAGAGGAGATGGCTCATGTGCAGCCTGCATGTGGTCCCCCTCCTCTCTGGCAGCGCAGTAGACTCGGGCTTGGGAAAATGAGCGCCGCACCATTTTCCCTGTGATTTTTGCCGTTCTACAGCTCCGGGTCACCAGCTGGCACAAGGCTGCGGAGAGGTTAGTAGAACTATATATGGATGCAGGGTATGCACATGTGATACTCCAAAATGTAGCATGTCTTATTACATTGTACCCATCATTCATTGTATTTAAGCTGTTAAAAGTATAGTGGGGAATACTAGAATGTATTTTAAGTGATACTGATCCGAGAAGAGAACCTCATTAATGGTCTATGGTATGTCCCTGGACACTCAAATGGCGGGCGCGAGAGGGACTGGGCCAATGGACACATAGAGAAAAGGGGTACTTGGGAAGTGTACCAATGTACCATGTACCAATTATTATTCTTTCTTATTTCACTCCATGGTATCTTCTCTAAAGCTATTACATCCTTCATTGCAGCCTCAATAATCTACTCCCCTCTTGTGAATACACATGAACTATTTAGTTATCTTTACAAATTGACAATAACATCCACAACCTGTCGCCATAAAAAACTTTCATACAAAACCCACAACTATTTTTATATCTCTCTCCTTCTACTTCTTTTAGCTGGTGACATATGACCAAAACCTGGCCCTACCCGCATGCCCCACTCACAATGCAATATAAATCCAGCAAACTTCAGACACATCACATACCTACCAAAACCCTCCAAAACACTAAAATGTGCCTTTTGGAATGCACGCTCTGTCTGCAACAAACTAACATCCATCCATGACCTCTTTATTTCAAATGACCTCAAACTCCCGGCAATAACAGAAACATGGCTCACATAATCCGACACTCTCCCCAGCAGCACTCTCACATGATGGCCTACACTTCCCCCACACCTCCAGGCATGGTACCAGTAATGGAGGTGGAGTAGGAATATTACTGTCCCAATCTTTTACATACACAGTTCTCCCACAGGTACCATCACTCACATTTACATCATTTGAAGTACATTCTATTAGGACTTTCTCCCCTTTCTCTTTGCGCATTGCTGCTATCTATAGCTCACCTGGACCACCCAATCAATTTCTGGAACATTTTTCTGCCTGGCTCCCTCACTTCCTATCATCTGACATCTCCACCATCATCATGGGTGATTTCAATATCTTGATTGACAGTCCACAATCTCTTCATGCCTCCAAACTTCTCTCTATAACCTCCTCTCTTGGCCTCTCCCAATGGTCTCACTCCCCTACTCATCAGGATGGCTACTGCCTTGATCTTGTATTCACCAGTCTATGCTCAGTTTCTGATTTCACAAATTCTCCTTTCCCTCTCTCAGATCACAACCTTATCACCTGCACAATCTCCTCCATTACATCAACCTCAATGTCAATCAAATCAACCAAGCCTCCTCAAATCCAGAGAGATATTAATGCTATTGATTGTCAACAACTAGCGACCTCTCTGCAACAAATACTCTTAACAATTTCTAAGTTCACTTCTCCAGAGACTGCTGCATCACACCTGAACCAGACCCTAGAACTAGCTCTTGATGAAGTAGCTCCAGCTACCCATCACACTCCACGTAGACGTCAACCGTGGAATTCCAAATTGACAAGACACCTACAAAAACTCTCACATAAAGTAGATCAGTGGCGTAAATCTCGTACTCCAAGCGACTTCCTCAAATATAGGACTATTTACCAATCTTGTCCCAATCTTTTACATACACAGTTATTCCACAGGTACCATCCCTTACATTTACATCATTTGAAGTACATTCTATTAGGATTTTCACTCCTTTCTCTTTGCGCATTGCTGCTATCTATCGTCCACCTGGACCACCCAATCAATTTCTGGAACATTTTTCTGCCTGGCTCCCTCACTTCCTATCCTCTGACATCTCCACCATTATTATGGGTGATTTCAATATCCCCATTGACAGTCCACAATCTCCTCATGCCTCCAAACTTCTCTCCTTAACATCCTCTCTCTGCCTCTCCCAATGGACTGACTCCTCTACTCATCAAGATGGCCACTGCCTTGATCTTACCAGACTATGCTCAGTCTCTGATTTCACTAATTCTCATTTCCCTCTCTCAGATCATAACCTTATCACCTGCACACTCTCCTCCATTACATCAACCTCAATGCCAAGCAAATCAACCAAACCTCCTCAAACCCGCAGAGATATTAATGCTATTAATTTTGAACAACTATCCACCTCTCTGCAACAATCACTCTTACCTATTTCTAATTTCACTTCTCCTGAGACTGCTGTATCACACCTGAACCAGACCCTAGAACTAGCCCTTGATGAAGTAGCTCCAGCTACCCATCACATTCCGCGTAGACTTAGACGTCAACCGTGGCATTCCAAATTCACAAGACACCTACAAAAATTCTCACGTAAAGTAGAACGTCAGTGGCAAAAGTCTCATACTCCAAGTGACTTCCTCACATATAAGACGATCTACAACTCTTATCGTAATGCACTGGATAATGCCAAACAGACATATTTCCAATCTGTTATCTCTGCCCAAGCCTCTAACCCCAAGCGACTTTTTAATACATTTAAATCACTTCTTACCCCTCCGTCACCCAACCCACTTGCTACTATCAGTGCACAAGATCTTGCTTCCTATTTCAAAAACAAAATTGATAATATCCGAAATGAAATGGTATGCACTTCCTCAGCCAGGGTCTTGTTCAATTCCCTACCTGAACCCAGTGGCACATTCTCATCATTTGACCCCACTAATGAAGATGAAGTAGCTACACTCTTCTCATCTTCCTACTGTACTACCTTTGCTCTTGATCCTATACCCTCACAAATAAGTAAAGCTCTGTCTCCTGTGCTCATTCCACACTTAACTAAAATCTGTAATCTCTCTTTATCTATTGGTATCTTTCCATCACTGTTCAAGCATGCAGTGATCACTCCCATTTTGAAAAAACAAAATTCTGACCCTAACTCTCTCTCAAATTACCATCCTATCTCCCAGCTACCTTGCCCCTCCAAGCTACTGGAGAGACTTGCCTACACTCGCCTCACACACTTTCTTAACACCCACAACTTATTGGATCCACTTCAGTCAGGCTTTCATTCCCAACACTCCACTGAGACAGCACTGACAAAGGTAGTAAATGATCTGGTCATTGCCAAGGCTAAAGGCCATTATTCACTTCTAATTTTTCTAGATCTCTCAGCTGCCTTTGATACTGTTGACCACTCTCTTCTCATACAAACACTACAATCCATAGGTCTTCAAGACACAGCCCTTTCTTGGTTCTCATCCTACCTATCTAATCGCTCTTTCACTGTTCACTTTTCTGATTCTACCTCCACTTTGCTACCTCTATCAGTTGGAGTACTACAAGGTTCAGTATTAGGTCCTCTGCTTTTCTCAATCTATACCACCTCTCTTGGCAAACTATACAGCTCTTTTGGTTTTCAGTATCATCTGTACGCAGACGATACTCAAATTTACCTATCCTCCCCAGATTTGTCATCATCTGTGCTGGTCCGTGTCACTGAATGTATCTCTGCCATTTCATCTTGGATGGCATCTCGCCACCTCAAACTAAATATTTCTAAAACAGAATTAATTATATTTCCACCGGCCAATAGCAGTTACCAACCTGATATCTCTATTACTGTTGACAACTCGACAATCAACCCCACCCCACAAGCTCGCTGCCTAGGTGTCATCCTTGACTCTGAACTGTCTTTTGTTCCCCACATTCAATCTGTCTCTAAATCCTCTTACATACATCTAAAAAACATAGCCAAAATTTGACCATATCTTACGCAAGACATTGCAAAAACTCTAATACACGCACTCATAATTTCCCGCATAGACTATTGTAATAGTCTCCTTATTGGTCTTCCCAAAAACAGACTCTCCCCACTACAATCCATTTTCAATGCAGCTGCAAGTTGATCTTTCTCACCAAACGTTCAGAGTCTGCTTATCCACTCTGTCAGTCCCTCCATTGGCTGCCGGTCTTCTACCGTATTCAATTTAAAATACTTACACTCACACATAAAGCTATTAAACAAACCACACCAACATACATCTCTTCTCTTATCTCAAAACATCTTCCAACCCGACATCTCTGCTCTGCACAAGAACTGCGTCTCTCATCCCTCCCCACGCACTACTTGTTCCCATGCACGGTTACAGGACTTTTTTCGGGCTGCACCCACCCTGTGGAATGCCCTCCCACGCACAATAAGACTTTCCACTAGTTTCCAAACATTCAAGCGTTCTCTGAAAACTCACCTCTTCAGACAAACTTATCAGATTCCAGGACCACCCACCTAACCTTTTATAGCTCCCTATCTAACTCTCTTCTTATAGTAAACACCTATCACATATTCTCTTTCTTCAATTTAACATACTCCTTACCCTAGGCCAACTTTCCAATGTGATTGCAGATATTCTTGGTGGGCTGTATAATCCAATTGGGCTGGACCAATTTGCAATATGTAGCACCTCTCCTTGTGTATCAACACCTATTTCCCTATAGATTGTAAGCTTGCGAGCAGGGCCCTCTTACCCTTATGTATGTCATGTATGTATGTCTTTTACAACCCAGTATAATGTTAATGTTGATTCAAATTGTAAAGCGCAACGGAATTTGCTGCGCTATATAAGAAATTGTTAATAAATAAATAAACAAATTTACCACTCTTATCGTAATGCACTAGATACTGGCAAACAAACATATTTCCAATCTGTCATCTCTGCCCAAGCCGCTAACCCCAAGCAAATTTTTAATACATTTAAATCACATTTAAATCACTTCTTGCCCCTCCCTCACCTAACCCACCTGCTACTATCAGTGCACAAGATCTCGCTTCCTATTTCAAGGACAAGATTGATAATATCCGAAATGAAATGGTGGGCTCTTCCTCAGCCAGTGACCTGCTCAATTCCCTACCTGAACCCGCTGGCACATTCTCTTCATTTGACCTCACTAATGAAGATGAAATATCTACACTCTTCTCATCCTCTTACTCATTACTTGTCCTCTTGATCCTATACCCTCACAAATTAGTAAAGCTATGTCTCCTGTGCTCATCCCACCCTTAACTAAATTCTGTAATCTCTCCTCCTTACTGGTATCTTTCCATCACAGTTCAAGCATGCAGTAATTACTCCCATTTTGAAAAAAAACTAAATTCTGACCCTAAATTTGGGTACACACCTAAGCGATATATCTGCAGATCAAGTGATCTGCAGATATATATGCAGATGATGGTTGTTCATACACACTGAACAACCATCATCTGCATGTTGCAACGGGTCTCGGTAGCCAGTGGGGGTCGGGGGCATGTACCGGCAGGCATGTCCCGCCCCCCTCCCCATGGCTGCCGCTGTGTGAGTACGGGCGGTCTGCAAACCACCTGTACACACCTGCCGAAGGACAGATATCTGTCCATTGGCTGTGCAGCGCAGCCAATGCAATAAGTCTGTGAACGACGCCGTTCACAGACATATCGCTGGGTACACACTGGCCGACGTGCAGCAGATATATTGGCCGATTAATTGATCAGCCAATATATATGTCAGTGTGTACCCAGCATATCTCTCTCTGAAATTACCTACCTATCTCCCTTGCCCTTCCAAGCTACTGGTAAGACTTGCCTACACTCGCCTCACGCACTTTCTTAACACCCACAACTTATTGGACCCACTTCAGTCAGGCTTTCATTCACAACACTCCACAAAGACAGCACTGACTAAGGTAGTAACTGGCCTGGTCACTGCCAAGGCTAAAGGCCATTACTCACTTCTAATTCTTCTAGATCTCTATGCTGCCTTTGACACTGTTGACAACTCTCTTCTCATACAAACACTACAATCCCTAGGTCTTCAAGACACAGCCCTTTCTTGGTTCTCATCCAACCTATCTAAATGCTCTTTCAATGTTTGCTTTTCTCATTCTACCTCCACTTCACTATCTCTATCAGCTGGAGTACCGAAAGGCTCATTATTAGGTCCTCTGATTTTCTCAATCTATACCACCTATCTTGGCAAACTAATGAGCTCTTTTGGTTTTCATTTTCATCTGTACGCGGACGATACTGAAATCTACTGTGATATAGTCAGGGTAGGGGGTCCCTCTCCTGGGTTAGATGGACACCTTCTTACACACAGCAGCCAGGAATCAGCAGACCAGTCCAGGGTTTTCGTGCAAGCTGGTCGGAACCAGTTTTATTGTGCAATATAAACAACAAAATAAACAAAACATAAAAATAAATCCTAGCCTGTCTGGGCACCAATTAGACAAGTTATTTCCTCTCTACAAGTGGCAGAGCCTACTGCCTTACCGCAAACACAAACACATCACTTCCAAATAACAGTGTCTCTGAACAAACCTCAATGTCTGTTCTCCCCCAGGGAATGTGAGACACTGAATCAAAACCTAACACAGCTTATCTGAGCCACTTCCAGGTGCAACTACTAATCAGCCTGCTCTCAGACTGAAAGGCCCAACACCTGGAATGGCCTGTGGATGAAGCCCTCCCTTCTCTTCTCACATCCACACCCCTAGGACCCATTATCCGGCTTTTACTAAAAGCTGACACTTCTGGTCTGTTTGGCATAACAGACTTTTCCTGGGGTTTTAAAGCACATGTGATAGGAATCTGGGACACACATATATGCCATCCCAGACTTCTCCAGTGCTTCTACCACACTACCTATCCTCCCCAGATTTGTCATCATCTGTGCTGGTCCGTGTCACTGAATGTCTCTCTGTCATTTCATCTTGGATGGCATCTTGCCACCTCAAACTTAATGTATCCAAAACAGAATTAATTATATTTCCACCGGCCAATAGTAGTTACTAACCTGATATCTCCATCACTGTTGCCAACTCGACAATCAACCCCACCCCACAAGCTCGTTGCCTAGGTGTCATCCTTGACTCTGAACTGTCCTTTGATCCCCACATTCAATCTGTCTCAATATCCTGTTACATACATCTAAAAAAACATAGCCAATATTTGACCATATCTTACACAAAATACTGCAAAAACTCTAATCCATGTTTTCATTATTTCCCGCATAGACTATGGCCCAGCTGCTCTTAACTAACTCTTTACACTGCACTTTTCTTACTATGGCGGTGCCCTGTGGCAGCTTAGCTGGGCCAGTTTGGGGGGGTCCTGCGCTCTGGATTTGAACTTTAGTATGTTAGGGACCTACCCTAAAGAGGTTATCTGGATATGGTGGATAGGCCCATAACCTTGGCCATGATTATGCTAAAAACCTCTATTGATTGCAAAATGTTATTGCATTTATATATTATCAATAATTTGGAGTTGTGCACCTGACATTTGTCTGTTTCTCTGCCTGCAATTAGTCTCATCAGGTAGCACCTCCCAGTATATATATTCAGGGTGTGCAGTCCAGGAATCTTTCCCATATACTCCATTTAATGTGCTTTATTGCACATCTGAGGGAAAGGAGATGCCCTCAGTCTGGATTAGCACCCTTCCTTATTGGTTTAAAAGCATGGAGTCTGGTAATGTATATGCACACTGGTATTAGGCACATTTCTAGGTAAGTCCTACAAGTTATATACTGTAGTGCAATTTTGGTTCATTTTTGGGGCGTGGGTCCCCCTGGATTGCTTTGGTTGATCTGTTTCAGGGCACCGCATTATAACACATTTTTCTTTTATAACACATTTTAACCCTTCACTGTTTGTTTAATATGCATGTACTTAACTTTTTTATTTTCATTCTTTATATGCAGCTGTGGCTGCTCTTAACTATCTCTTTACACTGCACTTTTCTTACTATGGCGGTGCCCTGGGGTAGCTTAGCTGGGTCAGTTTGGGGGGGTCCTGCGCTCTGGATTTGAACCCTAGTATGTTAGGGACCTACCCTAAAGAGGTTACCTGGATATGGTGGGTAGGCCCATAACCTTGGCCATGATTATGCTAAAAATACCACCTATCTTGGCAAACTAATGAGCTCTTTTGGTTTTCATTTTCATCTGTACGCGGACGATACTCAAATCTACTGTGATATAGTCGGGGTAGGGGGTCCCTCTCCTGGGGTAGATGGACACGTCCTTACACACAGCAGCCAGGAATCAGCACACCAGTCCAGGGTTTTTGTGCAAGCTGGTCGGATCCAGTTTTATTGTGCAATATAAACAACAAAATAACAAAAAAAACATAAAAATAAATCCTAGCCCATCTGGGCACTAACTAGACAGGTTATTCCCTCTCTACAAGTGGCAGGGCCTACTGCCTTACACAAACTCAAACACAGCACTTTCAAATAACACAGTGTCTCTAAACAAACCTCAGTGTCTGTTCTCCCCCAGGGAATGTGAGACACTGAATCAAAACCTAACACAGCTTATCTGAGCCACTTCCAGGTGCAACTACTAATCAGCCTGCTCTCAGACTGAAAGGCCCAACACCTGGAATGGCCTGTGGATGAAGCCCTCCCTTCTCTTCTCACATCCACACCCCTAGGACCCATTATCCGGCTTTTACCAAAAGCCGACACTTCTGGTCTGTTTGGCATAACAGACTTTTCCTGGGGTTTTAAAACACATATGATAGGAATCTGGGACACACATATATGCCTTCCCAGACTTCTCCAGTGCTTCTACCACACTACCTATTCTCTCCAGATTTGTCATCATCTGTGCTGGTCCGTGTCACTGAATGTCTCTCTGTCATTTCATCTTGGATGGCATCTTGCCACCTCAAACTTAATGTATCCAAAACAGAATTAATTATATTTCCACCGGCCAATAGTAGTTACTAACCTGATATCTCTATCACTGTTGTCAACTCGACAATCAAACCCCACCCCACAAGCTCGTTGCCTAGGTGTCATTCTTGACTCTGAACTGTCCTTTGTTCCCCACATTCAATCTGTCTCAATATCCTGTTACATACATCTAAAAAACATAGGCAAAATTTGACCATATCTTACACAAGACACTGCAAAAACTCTAATCTATGTATTCATTATTTCCCGCATAGACTATTGCAGTAGACTCCATACTGGTCTTCCCAAAAACAGACTCTTGCCGCTACAATCCATTATAAATGCCCCTGCGAGGCTGATCTTTCTTGCCAAACGTTCATTGTCTGCTGATCCACTCTGTCAGTCCCTCCATTGGCTGCCAATCTTCTATCGTATTCAATATAAAATACTTACACTCACACATAAAGCTATTAACCAAACCACACCAACATTCATCTCTTCACTCATCTCAAAATATCTCCCAACCCGACTTCTCCGCTCAGCACAAGATCTGCGTCTCTCATCCCCACGCAATACTTGCTCCCATTCACGGTTACAGGACTTTTCTCAGAGTGTGGAATGCCCTCCCATGCACATTAAGACTTTCCGCTACTCTCCAAACATTCGAGCATTCTCTGAAAACTCACCTCTTCAGACAAGCCTATCAGATTCCAGAATCTTCCACATAACCTTCATAGCTTTCATATCTAATTACATCACCCCTCACAGTCCACACAACCTCACATAGTCTTTTCGTTCACATCCTCCTGACCCTAGGCCAACTTTCCTGTGTGACTGGATCATACAGCTCACCAAGAACCTATGCAATCTGGCTGGACCAATTTGCAATATGTAGCGCCTATCCTTGTGTATCAACACCTATTTCCCTATAGATTGTAAGTTTGCAAGCAGGGCCCTCTTACCTTTATGTCTGCCTCTTACAACCCAGTCTTATTCTATTAATGTTGTTTCAAATTGTAAAGCACAAAGGAATATGCTGCACTATATAAGAAACTGTTACTTAATAAATAAGTGTATTAAAAAGACTGGAACATGCACAGAGCGGGAAGGAGAGCCCTGCATGAGACAGCTGGGAGCGGTTAAGAAGGGACGAGACTCGCGTTGATTATGCAGTACCAGTTGGGACAGAGGAAGGAGAGGAGGTCATCCAACTGGACTTACCTCAGGTGGCGATTGTGCAGGCGGCCGGCGAGTAACCGAGAGAGTCGGGCAGCTAAGCTGATGGAGGATCTCTCCTGGTGGTGGTCGGAAACATCGCTTACTGCTTCCGGTTAGCCGGGTGGGGACTGTGTTAGCCGGGTGGATAGATGGGAGGCGCGGCTTTAGGTGAAGCTGGGTATAGTGACAGGAGGGGCAGCTGAGTTGACAGGTGAGCTGCCGGGTCCATAGAGTGAAGCGGCATCCACAGGACCACCCCCAATCTTTCCCCTTCAAGTGAACTCACAGCCGGAGCCGGAGAGTACTGAGGACAGAGGCGCGGCTTCCTTCAGTGCAGGATGAGTGCTGTGAGTGCTGTGACCAGTGCAGCCAATTACTAGTGGGGTAAGCCCTGACAACCGTATCCTGCACCAGTAAACTCACTACCATCGCCCTCCATTTAGCAACCTACTTAGTGCAGTTTCCTCCACCAAGTCATCACCTTATCCCTCACTCGCATAACCCAGGAGAATAGGATATAGAGTTTAACGCTAAAGACAGCGTTTCACTCAGTTACCGCAGCTAATAGAATTTAACCAAACAGATCATAAAGAAACCCTCCTACTGAGTTAGATATTGCCTTCCTAAAATCTGACCCCGTTAAGAAACAAGCACTGAGACTTATACTATTTTATAGCATCGATATTGAATGAATTAAACTTCTTGGTGTGGCAGTGTTACGCTGTATAAACCCCTTGAGTACCAGAGTCAGGGAGTGACTTGAGAACAGTAGTTGGTATACCAGTGTATGGAATAAGAGAGACAAGCTGACCAGATAGTTAAATAGCCACGTCTAGACAATCCTTCTATTGCAATTTATATGCTACAGAGAACCAGTCTTTGAAGTAGGCAGCAGCGAGTCTTACATTGTACTTAGACAGACTGCTAGTGTTACTCAGCAAGAACATGCAGAGAGGAGTACAGTGAGACCTAGATATCAAAAGTGCACTAAGCGGGAAAAGTTACAAAAGGATCAGGACAGAATCCTGAATACATAGTGTACACTGTAACTAACCTACTCAAAACCCCTATCTATGCCCCGGGCAACGAAAAAGTGCACTTTAATAGCTATATCAGCGCTGAACTGTAATAGTTTAGGGGTATTTATGGTACATAGTAGCATATTTTAAAAGTTGTAATACTGTATAAGACGTATATTTAAATTGACAAAGTTGCATTAGTGAATCAAGTTGAAATTTACCAGTTAGCATACTTGACTTAGACCATCGCGACCATCGGGCTTGCAACGAGACCCTTGTGGTAGGGTCTCGTGGCCGCAAGCCCTGGAGTGATTTTGGCTCTATCAGAGCCCAAATCACTCCCACTGACATCACTAGTGATGTCAGTGGGGCCGGACCCAGACGGTAGGCGTTCCCATGGGAACGCCTCCATCTGGCAGCCACGCCCCCGGCACGCCCACCAAAGGGGGCGTGCTGTCAGTCACCATCGACAGCACGCCCCCTTTGGTGCGAGGCCCGGAGCAACAGCTTGGCTGTCACTGTCCGGGTCTCGCGCATGCGCACGACGGAGCTCCCTCTGTCGTGCGCATTGGGGTAACATCGACCCGCTTGTGAGCATCCTGCGCTCGCGAGCGGGTCTGAATGAGACCCACAGTACGATAAAAATTCACAGTATGAACGATATCGTTCATATCGTTATCATCCAAACGATCACCGATGTGCGGGCACGTATGGATGATAATGATATCGTACATCGCCCGTGCATGCAGGCCAACCTGGGCGATATCGTCAAGGTTACATTGAGACCCGTGATCATTGATCGTGCATCGCTGGCCGGTCGTTGGTGGGTTGGTGGTGTGCTGGATGATCGATATCGATAATCCAGCACACTGGGAAGGTGCAGGACGATGAGTCAGCAATATTGTTATCGCTGACTGATCGTACTATGCGTACGCACCACAACACACACCCTGCACCTTCTCCAAAAAGTAATGCCTAAATGCTCATAACTCTGGAATAATATGCAACATTTATTTGAAACTTTGTCAGTTTGTAGTTTAATATGTCTGCTAACTATATATGTATTTTTGTTTCGGTAGTCCAAGAAATACCATGGAATCCAAGATGAAACAAAGAGCCATCATTAAATTTCTGGAAAAAGAAGGCTGCCGTGCTACAGAAATCCACAGAAGACTGAAAAAAGTGTATGGTGAGCGTACAATTGACTATAGCAATGTCAGAAGGTGGATGAAGCATTTTCAATTGGGAGAAACGTCCGTGTGCGACAAACCTCGTGTTGACAGACCATCAACTGCAGTGACAGCAGAGAACCGACACAAAGTCGAGGCCATGATTCAGAAAGACCGTCGTGTGACCATCAGAGATATCAGTGATGAACTTGAATGTAGCCATGGCACTGTAGAAACACTAATCAATGATTTGGTATATCGTAAAGTGTGTGCTAAATGGGTTCCAAAGCAATTAACCAGGGATCACAAGGCCCAAAGGGTGGAAGTGTGCAATTAGCTTTTGACCAACTTTGAAGACAACCCTGAGACTACTTTGGAAAATGTCATTACAGGAGATGAGACCTGGGTATTCCTTTATGACCCAGAAACAAAGCCCCAATCAAAGCAATGGAAACACCCAAGTTCACCTAGATCCGTAAACAAAGTCATGGCCACATTCTTCTGGAATTACCGAGGTGTTATTCTCATTGATCCCTTGGTACCAAACCAATCAATCAATAGTGATCGATACATTAATATACTTAAGAAGCTAAAAGAATCCATCCACAAAAAAAGGTCAACAATTCCACTGTCAAATGTCATCTTACACCTCGACAATGCCAGACTTCACACTTCGATGGCAACATCCACCATACAGTCCTGATTTGGCCCCTTCTGACTTTCATCTGTTTGGCCCTCTCAAATACTGGCTCCGGGATCAACATTTTGAAGACATAGAGGTTGATAAAAACGCCATACGTTCCTGGGTCAAACACCAACGACTGGAATTTTTCCAAAGTGGCTTCACAGAGTAGAGTCATTCTGTTACTAAGACTTCAAAGTATTTTACTGCAAATTTTCAAATCTTTATCTATAATAAAATTTGAGTTGTGAGCATTTAGGCATTACTTTTTGAACAACCCGTAGATACGTCATTGGCACAAATAATGCCCCATGTTTTACTTGAATTTAAGTGTAATATGCCATAATTAATTACCACTCCCCCTCCCTCCAATACAGCTACTGTGCACATTAAAACTCCTTCGGCACATGCTTTAAGAGGCGCAGTTGCGATTGAGGTGCATGGCTTCAGGAATGTACTGAAAATGTGCTGGACAGTGACAGGGAGGTAGTTATCCAGACACAACGAAAATGGTTCATCCTATGGGCATGTCATGGGATTTTCGTGTGAGTGTCGCTAAAGTGATTGCAACACAGACACTTAATCGCTCACATTGGAGGCCACACTCAGAGGGAAAATCTGTACCTATCATAGGGCTGGTGGAAATTTCCATTGTGCGACCGATGTGTCTAAAGGTGCACCAAGTGGTATTACACCACCTATAGACGCTCAAAGTGAGCGTCTCAGTCCTTGCACAGTCAGACGCACACTTGTACACCAGGGAAGGGCTGATGCTAGCGTTAGCCGACACGACTACGGCAAAAGTCGCTAAAGCGGTAGCAGCAATGTGCGGCTCAGAGTCAGGTCCAAGGTGTTTACATGGATGTTAGGATTACAGTCATTTAACACTAGTATTGGGTCAAAAAAATGATCGAGTTCCGAGCGGATGATGATTCACCTGTCATGTGCAAGGGTGGAAAGATGGGGCGATCAGAGAATTTTGAGAAAAATATCAGAGAAGCTTTTAATTTGGATCTATAGAAATATTATTATATATTCATTCAGGACACCTTGAGACTTACAAAGTATACAGAATAATGTTAGAAGACCCCCCCCCCATTATTAGCTATGTAGTTAGTAGGGTGTTCTCAAAACTGCACACATTTTGAGTTTACAACTGCACATTTTAATTTTATTTACATTTTATTAGAGCTGCACAAATTGTGTAGAAGTGTACAATATCTTACTCCTAGGGGTATATTTACTAATGTGCTGGTTTTTAGAAGTGGAGGTGTTGCCCATAGCAACCAATTAGATTCTACTTATTTATCTAGCATCTTCTAGACCAGTGGTTCTCAAACTCGGTCCTCAGGATCCCACACAGGTCACGTTTTCCAGGTCACTCAGCAGGTGCACAGGTGTATTCATTACTCACTGACACATTTTACAAGATCCACAGGTGGAGCTAATTATTTTGCTTGCGATTCTGTGAGGAGACCTGGAAAACATGCACTGTTTGGGGTCCTGAGGACCGAGTTTGAGAACCTGTGTTCTAGACCACAGGTACTCAAACTTGGTCCTCAGGACCCCACACAGTGCATGTTTTCCAGGACTCCTCACAATATTGCAAGTGAAATAATTAACTTCACCTGTGGATTTTTAAAAACGTGTCAATCAAAATAACACGGCGGCCATTTTCCCGGTGTTCTGCGCATGCACAGTAGACTCCGGACACACTCTAGTGTTCGGAGTCTACTGCGCATGCGCAGAACAACGGGACAGTGGCCACGGCGGCCATTTTTCATTGTTCTGCGCAGAGCTGACACCCGACGCAGGACCACAGACAGGTAAGTTTAAAAAAAATATGGGTGCAGTGTGTGCGGTGCGGGCCCCCCTGGACCCGGGGGCCCGTGTGCCCCGCACACACTGCACCCATTATAGATACGCCACTGACTCTGGTAAATATACTCTCTAGAGCCATTTATATTTTCACACCCATTTGGTTCAGGACCAGATTACAAGGCTACAGCTAAAGCCTTAAAACTAGTAGATATAAATTGTGATGCATCTGTTAGAATACTTTGACTTGTTTTACCAAACTGCAATTGTCCCATATTATTCTTAAATGTGGCTGTACCTCAATAATTACCCCCCACAACCGAACCATTTGATCTCACCAGTATGTAATGCATGAACCTAAAAAAGAACGCTACTTACTCTTCTCGAGTGTCGCTATTATGAGTTTTCTGTCTGAACCCCCAAAAATAAAAGGGTCATAAATAATATAGGGTCTCATGCAGAGCATACTTGCCTACTCTCCCGGAAGTTGTGGGAGGCTCCCCATTTTTCGGGTAGCCCCCCGCAAGAGAGGCCAGATCTCCTGCATCCCGTCCACTTCCTAGTGAAGTGGGTAGAATGAGGGAGAAAAAAACGGGTATCGCAGGTCCGTTGGGAGGGGGGGCTAAATTACGCAAAAGCGCATATTGTTAGCACTACCTCCTCCACATGGACCCGCAAATTGTGGCATTTTGCATCCCACCTGCAGACATACCCCTGGAGAGGAGATAAAAATAAGTAAATATGATGCAGAGTTGCATTTGCAGAGCGTATCGTGTGTGTTTGCGCTGCGTATGCTCCAGAACCACGCGTAGTCGCGTACACGAGTATTGGCGATGTAGAATCTTACCCATCTCCACTTGCGGCTGAATGGGCGTAACTAGGCTGTAACAGGGTGTTCTCAAGTAGGAAGAGGATGTGTCAATGAAATTGGGGGCTATGCAGAGCTGTGCATATATATAATTCTGCTTGTTTTCGGAGGGATCTTTTGCAATGTTAACAATTTGGCTGCAACGCATGAGCCCATAACCAATGCGATTCCTTACCGCAGTCCAAGCAAAATACACAAGAATGAACACTATTCCCTATGACTCTGGAAACTAAGGCCCTGATTCAGAGCCAGACGCTCTGACAGAGCACTCACTCTGAATCAGGGCCGTCCTTCCTGATTTTATAGCGGCCTCCTGGCCGCTCGCATAGCTGTGGGTGACCACCCACAGCTATAGCGAGCGGCCAAAAAGATGGTCGCGATGGTCAAGACCATCGCGACCATCGGGCTTGCGACAAGACCCTTGTGGTAGGGTCTCATCTGCCGCAAGCCCTGGAGTGCTTTCGGCTCTATCAGAGCCGAGAGCACTGACATCACTTGTGATGTCAGTGGGGCCGGCCCCAGACGGTAGGCGTTCCCATGGGAACGCCTCCATCTGGGCAGCCACGCCCCCGGCACGCCCACCAAAGGGGGCGTGCTGTCACTCACCATCGACAGCACGCCCCCTTTGTGGCGAGACCGATAGCGACGGCTTGCCGTCACTATCCGGGTCTCGCGCATGCGCACAACGGAGCCGCCTCCGTCGTGCGCATGCGCATTGGGCTAACATCGACCCGCTTGCGAGCACTCATCGCTCACGAGCAGGTCTGAATTAGGCCCTAAGTTGTAGGTACTTCTACAGAGAGCTGGAAAATTATTCTATGATTCTTGGAAATGCACCGTAGCAGCAGCTATTTCACAAAGGCTTTTCCTGGGTTTCATTCTTTTTTTTCCTGGCTAGCGCATGCATTAAAGTTATCAAGGGACTACAAATAGATTAGGAGCCTTTCATTGTAATGAACCAAAAAATAATAATTTCATTCTTCCTTCTTCTAGGAGTGAAATGTAGACAGAGACATGGAACCTTATGAACTTGTTGATAAACTCTGTTTCATGAATGCCTTCACTCACTGCATCTCTTCAGTTACTACTAAACATTCCCTGTGTTAAAGTGACATGCTGGATCTTTTTTCCTACAGATTGATATTTAGAAACCTGATGCCCTTTGCCCTCCACAAATTCCATCCTGCATCTTCATACCATTGTGATTGGGCACTCAGAGGTTTCAGTGAGTAACGGGGTGGGGTGATGGGAAGGAATGACCCTTGTGTGAGTCACTAAAGCAGAATGTAATCTCTTCCTGGCTGTGTTTTGTCTACCAGTCAGTGTTACTTGAACTTAAATGCTTTACAGCCTCTCATTTTTCAGAACTGTTTTTATCACTAGGTTCTTATTTATCATTATCACACAGGGTTTCATAGCCCTCATTTCTACGTATTCGGCTGCCCAAGAGATAAATAAAATAGGCCAGCTGGAAGAAAATAACAGATATTTTTCCTTCAGATATGAACGATAACGATTTAAAAATCGTTCAGTCGTTCATATCTGAAGGAAAATCGTTCATATCTGACATGCCTGAACGATGGACGATCAACGATGCGCGTTCCCGTTTGTCAGATAACGATATCTGACATCTGATGGGTTTGCAGTCAGACTTGGACGATTCCATTCATTTTAATGCAGTCAAAAATCATTCAATCGTTCAAAACTTTGGTAAAATCGTTCAAATCGTTTAATCGTTCAGTCGTTCATCTGACAAATCTGACAAGTCTGACAAATCTGACCGTGTGTACGCTCCAATATGGAGGAAAAAATAAGCTTTTATAAAGTGACCTCTGACCATGCAAAAAGAAAGCAATTAAAAAAAACAACACAATAGGGGAGAGACAATGTATAAAGTACAAGCATAATTTTTTAGGCAGCACTCTGGCACAGTGGTCAGCATTGCTGCCTCAGAGCCCTGGGGTCATGGGTTTCACAAAACATACTGGTAGATTAAATGGTTTATAACAAAAAAGAACCCTAGTAGCGTTTGGGGACAGCACCCATGCCCCGGCATGATCATGATGTTACCCAATAAGCACTGGGGAAGCCCTGGGAGCCTGCAGATGGGTTCCGGGTGCATCCTATGGACGTATTTCTATGTAGCACAAAGTGGAAATGAGTGGCGGGCTGCCTCTCTAGGGTACCATCTGGGAAACGGACATGCTGCCCCATTGGTCTTGCGCCCAGGGTTGTGTCACAGATTGCACACCCCTTGTAACTGTCCTAAGTGCAGCACGGTTAGCTCAGTGGATAGCATTATTGACACACATCACTGAGGTCTTTTACTGTGTGGAGTTTGTACATTCTTCCCATGTTTGTGTGAGTTTAGTCTGAGTGCTTCAGTTTCCTCCCACAATCCAAATACATACTAATAAGTTAATTTTATTTTGAAAAAACCCTAATTTTGTCTGTAAATTGTTGTGGAATATGTGTGCACTATATAAATAACTGTTAATAAATAAAAGTAAAACAATGTGTGTCTGTGTGGTAGGGAATATAGAATGTAAGCTCCACTGGGGCAGGGGCTGATGTGTATTACTACTCTCCGTAAAGTGCTGCGTAAAATGTGAACATTATATAAGTAACTTAATAAATAAAATAAGACTTAGGTACCGTATATCATATAGCAAAATGAAGAGGACTACTTTGTGGTGGTGAAATGCTGCACAACCAAAATACTTCTGTTGCAGCTGCTACTGTGAAATGCTAATGCTGCAGCAGAAGAGTGCTCACCAGCTGTAGCTCTAATCCACTGTGGTGCGTACAAAGGTGCACCATCGAGCGGACATCGGCCCCACCATCGGACTTCGGAGCAAACCTATGGTTGTCAGTAGAGCTGCGACTTCCAACACTGACACTGGCACTCCCCCAACACAGCTGCAGATTCAAGCTACCCCACCTGTCACTGCCAGTGGCAAACGCAGGATTTCTAGAGGGGGGGTTTCCAAAAGCTTGATTTTAAAGAAAATGTGGCCAGTCCATGAACAGGGCATAATAAGCAATTACCCAGTTATAATATACATCATACGAAGTTCAGTGTATGTAATAATTCTGACATATACAAGACCAACAATCACAGTAAGCCATTATATGTGGCACTAGGGCCATCCTGCCTGAGCTGAATGTTTTTATTTTAGATGTTGGCTCCATTCGAGATCATTTCAGCAAGTTAGGGTATCTGGGGGGCAGAAAAAGAACCTTGCCCTGCCCTGGACATATTTGTACAGGTTAGTCTCTTTATCTACTGGCTAGTTTATTATTGTACAATATTATTAATTAACGCTATAGGTGCTTTATATCAGTGCACCCCTAACAGTGCATGTTTTCCAGATCTCCTAGTTGGTGCACAAATGTATTCATTACAGGCACACACATTTTAAAAGATCAACAGGTTTTGCTAATTATTTTTTTTGTGACACTGAAGGGTTCTTAAAAACATGCAACTTTAGTATTATATTTTATTTCTATTGTGGTCATCATGGTGTGGGCTGGAGAGGGGGGTTTCCAGGCAACCGGAAACCCCCCTGCGTTTGCCTATGACTGCCCAGGAAGGTATATATTGGAACTGCACGGATCTCCATGCAGTTCCATTCTGCGTCTGACAGCGGTAACCATATACAATGCATCTTGGATGCATGCGCATAAGTAACAATGTTTTACTTGCATCCACCTCTGAATCAGGCCGAATGTGTGATCAAAACAAGGGGTCCCCAGGACTTCCCACAACTCCAGCCAGTCACATTATGGGTGATATGTTAAGGTGAGTACACACCTGATAGATATATCTGCAGAAGACGGTCGTTCATATACACTGAACGGCCATCATCTGTGTCATGCTGCGGGTACCGGCGGCCAGGGGGCATGTACCGGCGGGCGGGGGGCGTGTACCGCCACCCTCCTCGTGGCTGCCACTGTGTGTATATGCGTGGTCTGCAGACCGCCCGTACACACCTGCCGATGGACAAATATGTCTGCAGACATATCTGTCCATCGGCTGTGCAGCACAGCCAATGCGATAAGTCAGTGAACGCCGACGTTCACTGACATATCGCGGGTACACACTTCCCTACGGGCAGCAGATACATTGACCGATCAATCTGTCAGTGTGTACCAAGCTTAAGTGACTTGCTGCCCAGCTAATGGGAATTCCATCCAATGATTTCAGCCATTCTGCTGCGAAGCTTCTGGCAGAGCAGTTTGTGTCATCTATTGTGTGGTTGGTTTGTTTTGTAACAGATGTGGAATAAATTGACTATTTCCTGTTGTACTACAAATAAAGATGAATTTCCTGTTGGACAAATAAAATGAAGAACTTTATTTTTATGACTTTATGAGCACTGACTGTAACAATCATATGTCTTATTTACTTAGATTTCATGTTTCAATATAATGGAATGGGGTCTTATGGACCCCTTCATATTTTACTGTAACCACTGAAGTTTGAAAGCTGCCACTTTGCAGGTACCAATCTTCCATGTTACCTTTATCTCCACAGTCAATTTTTATTTATATACAAAGCTTTCCCATTCTTTTCAATGGGGTTTGTACATGCATGGCCTGATATAGAGGTGGATGCAGTGTACACAGCAGCTGCATCTTCGGACGCAGCTACTGTGTGTAAATATGCTAATGCTGTAGAAAGTATCTTGTGTAAATAGACGCCTCCTGCCGGCTTCTGTGATTCACTGCTGCGTCCAAGGATGCAGCAGCGAATCATCTGTGAAAACATTGGCTGTCTAAGTATTACGCAGGAATGTCGTTGTTTTCACCCTCCCGGGGTCAGGAAATCTGCATCTACCTTTGAAAAAGCTGCCACGTTTAGACAGCGAAATGCGTCAGTTGATCCAGCCTCACCCATCAGTGATTTAATGAACTGTCACTGATATACCTGCTAAAGCCTGGACCAACTTACTGGACCCACCAAACAGCTCATGCCGACTTGGGACCTTTTCCATCTGATGTCCATTGGATCCATACACCACGTATCAATTTGAGGACTCCATAAGCTGCATATACCATTTATGCGAATAGGAACATTCCTCTATCGGTTAAGGACCTGGTAAAGATACTGGATAGTCCCCATATTCTCTCAAAGAGAGTGACATTATATTTCCATCTGATTGATGAAGACTTTGGATCCGGAAAGTGTTTATAGGAATAGGCGCAATTGTATAGACAGTCAATTGGGTGAGATTCATGTTTGTATAGTTTTTATATGCGTTTGCCTTTTTACAATTTACATTTTATTATTATTAAATTTTTGACCATCTTTGAATATTGTGTACTATCATCCATGTCAGCGCTACATATTTTCTATATTTTTTATTTGTCTATAAGGGTGTGACTAGCCCTATTTTTTAGCTGCTGGATAAGACAGAACATCTCAGCACCTGTGAATAACCTCTTTTGGTATTGAACATCTACCAAGACAGACCTTGGCAAACTTTCAAAATGGGGACAATGCCCAATGCTCACTGTTGCCTCCCCATCCTGCCATCATGCTGCAGCTTGGGGGTGCTGCGAGCGCTCTCGCAGAAGGAGACCTGCACATGCGCAGTACTGATCCTGATCTCTCACCAACACTGAATCAGGCCCACAATGCATGTGCTGGAAACCCCATTAAAAATAATGGGCTATTGAAAATACTTGAAAAAGCTCTGTACTATTCACATTTTACATACAACTACCAACATCTGCAAATATATCAATGACATATCATCCACATGAGAACAGCATGTCAGACTAGGGTTGGCAGCCATCAATGGTTTTCCCAAATGGTTTTAATTGTTTAGCTATCGTTGGAAAAGGTCCAATGGTTCTCTGCCATCATAGAAATTCACAGATGTTTTTCTTTTCCCCAGCCTGTGGCACTTAGACCCACCCATGTCGCCTTTCCTGATTGGCCCACCTCCTTGCTGTGACTTATAGTAGGGATGTCCATTGATGGTTTAAGCCATGCATGGTTTCCTGTTGATGGTTTAATGACACTGATGTAAAACACCGAATCACAACCTTGATGGAGATAATCGATGGTAGACCCATTGATGGTCATCCCTATATCAAACACTTATCTTAGGCATATCCAAAATACATGCATTTATATGTTTTCATATTTGAAATTGTTTGACACATGCCCCAGTGTGTTTGAGAGGTCCTTAATGGTGTTAATGGATCATTCAGCATTTTTATGTATTTTAACTACATTTGTCATACTGATCAGGTTATCTCTATTTTAACTAAGTTCATGTTGATTCTGAAGGTCATTTTGGTGAACAACATGGGTCATACTTAACCTTACTGTAAATAACTGTAGACTGTGTACACTAGGTATATAGGATGACAATAATAATAATAATTAATACATAAGTAATAGAAAGTGTTTAACTCGAAAAGAACTTGGAACACAGTGGAATTAAAAATAACCCTTAAGATAAAATACATTGTAACAGAACAGCAAACAATATTGTATTGTTTGTGTTTATCATGTCTGATTTGAAACATAGGTCATAGGGGTATATGTATCAAAGCTTGATGTGAGATAAAATTGTGAAATATATATCACCAACCAATCAGCTCCAAACTAGCATTTCTTAAACACAGCCTGCAAAATGTAAGTTAGAAGCTGATTGGTTGGTGATATATATCTCACAATTGTATCTCACATCAAGCTTTGATACATATGCTCCTTAAAATGTATATTTTTTCAGGTCACCCATGTGAGAGCACTAGACTTAGTAAATCGGAATAATTACATTTTGGCTCGGTCGGTAGGGGTTAAAGAGGAAGTGAAGCGGCTACTTCGTTTCACCCCACTTTCCACCTGTTGCTGAGAAGACTCCCCCCCACAACCAGCCACCCTACATTCCCACTTGTTGCTAGGCAGATTCCTGCCCGTGACGCCGGAGAACGTTGAGTTTGTTTATTGATACATTGTAAGTAACAAACCTGTGCAGACGTGCTTGCTGGCTCCCATTGTGACGTCACAAGGGAGGAGCTTGCCGCAGTCTCCTCCTACCCCTTGTTTACCAGACCAGAGACTTTTTTTGCAGCCAAGAATTATAACCGCTTCCTCCGCTGCTCTAGCACTACGGCTGTACATGTCCGAGAGGCTGAAGCCTGACAGCAAGGCCAGAGCCCTACAGACCCGTTCTTCTAATCCATATCCTATCACAAGGCAAGGACCCCAAGCTGAGGACTGGGTGGGGTTTAGTGACATTAGGGGAGGGGAGCAGAAAACACAAACAATTCAATCACTTTGTAACCCCCCACCGCCACAGGACCGCCCACTCTTCTAGCTGGCAAACACAACACCATCCAGCTGTGGGCAAGATAGGGGTAAACTGTGCTCAGCCTTCACCCCACTCATTTCCCTAACACTGATAACTGGGAAACAATCGGGAGATCTATAGACCTTAGTGAATTAGCTTCTGAGCTGTAAGAAGCCCGGATGTTGTGAATCCCCATGCAAATATTAGAAAGAAAATATACTCCTTTATTTGAAACAATTGCCATCACCTCGATGACGATTGTTGTGTATGCCTAGAAGACTAGACAACTAAGTGGATTATTATATGGTTTGCGTAGAAAACAGAAGGGGCACAATGAAGACTGAGATCTCCACAGCAGCTGTGTTCATTACCAAGCTCCTGAAAACCAGCGGGGTCTTACAGGAGCCCCAGCTGCAGCAGTTCTGCCAGTCCCTGCAGGAGTCCATGAAAGGTAAGAAAATCCAATCCTCTCATTTATCTATTTGTATACACTGAAGAAGTAGCTACAGGGGCAGCAAGGGGGTGCAGTACTGGGAAATGCTGCAAATATTAAAGATTGCATTGTTAAACGACTTGGAACACCCTTTTATACTGTGACTTTGTGTTTTGTTTAGCATTATATAGACACTTTGACAACAATGTTATTGTCTGTTGTGATTGTTCTATAATTAGGGGAAGTTGGTGACTCATTGTAGGAATCTGACTTACTATATCTTAATATCAACACAAGCTTAACATATAAAATATTCATATATTGTTGGCTGTGAAAATCAGTAATAAATATATGTTTAATGTCAGTAATTTCCATATCCTAAAGCTGTGCGCATAGGGGTTAATTAGCTAGCCTATATAAGTCTGATCATCAGTAATTCACACTGTACAATAAATCCTAGGAGGGAAATCTATTGCAATAGTTGTTGTTTTTTTTTCCTTTTTTTTTTTTTTTTTTTATCCCACCCCCTTTTTACTGCAACCCATTCACTTTTCTCCTCCTCCACTTTCCTACTCCCACCTCTCCTCTTTGTTTCCAACAGATCATTACAAACATCACTGGTTTCCCCAGATTCCTTGCAAAGGCTCAGGCTATCGCTGCTTGAGAATCAACCACAAAATGGACCCCTTGATAGGGCGGGCAGCAGGACATATTGGCCTCAGCCACCAGAGATTGTTTCAGCTTCTGCCCAGTGAGCTCACACTGTGGGTTGACCCATTTGAAGTTTCTTATCGCATAGGGGAAGATGGATCTATCTGTGTATTGTACGAAAGCTCGCCAGCAGTTGGGAAGTCCTTAGAGAGCCACTCCAGCTGCAAGGATGCACTTCGACTGGGACAAAACAGCCCATCCAAAAACTACAACATGATGACCGTGTCTGGTTAAGTGCACATACGCACAGAACATTTAAGAAATTACATGTTACAATTCTGTATGTATCCAATCTCCCCCTTCCTTATGATGTTAGATGAAAATGAAATTGTCCCATCTTCGACATCTAGACATTAAAATTGTAGTACTGCCAAGTCTCTACTTTCTTGTTGCTATAGGTAAGCGTAGAATTGTAACCGAGTTTAAAATGCTCTCACTGTTTATTTTTTTTTCTGCCCCTATGTGAAATTGTAAATGGAATATTGAGTCAGGAGAATTTATATTTTGGAATAATCCTTGACTTTTTTTTAATAAAAAAAAATATATAATTGCATTTTTATTCTTAATATTGTTTTTATTTTATTTTTTGTTTCCCAGATGAAAATGTACTTTTTTTTTTTTTTTTAAAGTGAATGATTTAATTCTTAAAAACACACAGTTTCTACGTAAAGCAGAGCCTGACAAATAACTTGCTCCACAGCAGCAGGAGAGCTAAAGCCGTCTAGAAGAGCATGAAAAAAAACCTTCTCTACTCTAACGCCTGCTACTGTACAATTCAAATGTGCTGGGGTTTTTTTTTTTTTTTTATGAGTTCTTTTTTTTAATTTCCAAATGCTTAAAATTCACAGGCATTAAAGCTATACAAAGGAAAAATAACTTAGGTTGACTCATAGGTGCAAGTGTTTTATATACACGCAGTAAGGCAAAAAAGAAAACAAAGAGAGCAAGTTCCACCGTTAAGCTGCATGATCACTAATGAATAATCTGCCCATGAAGCCCAGTGGCTTTTCCATGTAGTCTGTGACTTGTCTCGCAGCCCTCAGCTGTAAACTGGTATTCTGCTGTATAGGGGTTGCCAGCAGGGTGACCAATCGGAAGTCGCACTCAATGTAATTGTGGCTCCTGGTTGGTCCTCTCATTCACCCCACCACACGCACCTTTGCAGCCATTTTAAAATGGCAAACTCGAATGGTTGATCACTTAGAGGTTGTGCAGCTTTAAAAGTTTTTTTTCTTTGCTGCAGAAGGGGGAAAGGTTTGTTAAATGACTTAAAAATATTTTATTGTGCACCTATATAATTCAGAGATTTATTTGGATACACTAACTATATGGAAACCATTGCTAATTACTAGAGAAGAAACATTCCGCTTTTAGCATTCACAAATTTGCATGTTGGAGCTGATTTCAGGGTTTCTCTCTCGTGATAAGTTGCAGCTGTTATTTAGTGTAGTTGGCCGTCAGTTGCAGACAAATGATGACCAGTCATCGGGTTGCATATGCCATTGAAGTGGGCTGGTTCTCGTAAATGGCAATATTTCAGAAGTGTCAATTCAAATACAAAAGCTTTAACTGAAACCGTAGAACATGAAATCGCTATTTTTGTATGAGAAGTCACTTTATTTTCTGATGACATCAAGCACACACCTACTTGTAAAGGTAAAATATACAATTTATATAAGATTAGTTTTAATGCACTAAACTGCCAATGTCCAGTGCAGAACCAACTTTGGGCACACAGAGGGCACTGACTTGCCCAAGTGTTCTTGGATGTCAGCCAAGGTCCATGGGTATGCGGAGATGTATTAGTTTGCATAGAATGAGGGGAGGAGTTGGTGGAATCCTTTGCAAAGTATGAAGTAATTGTACCAATGCGCTTAAGCTGGCCATCCACTATTCCATTTTCTGTCAGATATCTGTCCAATGTGGCTGGTTGGAATGAAAACCTGGTAATGTATGGGAGCAAATGACAGTCCATCATATGGTTTTAAACACTGAAAAAAAAGGACAAAAAAAATTGTTCAAATTGGTTAAATTTGTGTGTTGTAACCAGTTTGTCTGAACAACCATTTTTAGCTATTTTCCAGTGTTTGTGAGCAAATGGACGATTGTCTTTTGCTCTCATACATTACCAGGTTTTCATTCCAACCAGCCAGATTGGATAAATATCTGACAGATAATTGTATAGTGTATGCCCAGCTTTCGTCTTCTAAAATGGGGATTCAGTTTGCTTAACTATATTGCATGGAAAGACGTGATGGGCTTTGGGTCTCACTCTATACTTTTAAGGCAATCCATTTTGGGGAATGAAATAACAGGGGTAGTTATAGAGGGGGTAAATTATAGCGGGGAGAGAGCATGTATTACAGAGGAGTGAACCGTTGCGTCTATGACATCAGCTACAATGAACCATAACACAAGTGTATTTTAATAAAGGGGCTGGAACTAAAGTTGTGGAGAGTTTGGAATTGGGACAGGTACTGGCTGTGACATGCTGGGGGCGTAATTGGTTTTAGTAGGCGTAGCTGCTATACACACAACCAGTAGTGTGTTCATATTGGGACTGTTGGGAGGTATGTCTGTAAAGAGCTGAATAATATATATGCGTTGTATAAATAACTGTGATGTGCTATAATTGCTGGTTACCAGTACTGGTTAAAGTCATTTGCATATCAGGAGCAATTACATGATTAAACCTTATCACTGAATCTAGAGCAGCCATCTGTCCATTAAACCTTAGATCTGTCCTCTTTTTTCACTGAGATACATCTGGGGTCTGAGTAGGTGTTCTCAGAGGGCAGGGCTGCAGACTATCTCTTCCTCTAGTGATCAGTCCATTCTTGCTGTAGTCACTTTAAATAATAATCTTCCTGCACTGTTTACCACTCACAAGCTGCTTCTTGTTGTTTACTATGACAGCAGTCACTCTTTATTTATTTTCTTTATTAACAGTTTCCTACATCGCACAGTATATTCCTTTGCGCTTTTGTTACAATGTTACAATTGTTACAATTGGAACATTAATACAGTAGAACAAAACTGAGTAATAACAGACAGATATATAGGTAGGAAGGCCCTGCTCGCAAGCTTACAATCTATAGCTGTGGACATTGAATAGAGAAACCTTGGTACAGAGAATACCTGGCACTGTATACTGGAGAGCAATCGACTGGGCGTAGGGTATGGGTCACAGTAGAGCATACCCTCAGACTGGATGTAGTCATAATGTCGACACCATAGTGTCGACTTGGGCTGAATGATGGCATTTAACATGTTGATATTCACAGTGTCGTTACTGACATTATGTGGGCATGTTCAAAATGTCCACATTATGAATGTCAACACACTAGGGTTAGGCTGCCATTCGGGTTAGGGCTAGGCTAATATAGCAGTGTCAACATGCATAATGTTGACCTAATGAACATGTCGACATTGTGACTTTTGATATATCAAATGTCGACAATCTGAATGTTGACATTCAGACAATGTTGACATGGTAAAACAAATGGTTGTATGGAGCAAGAATTACTAGCGCTTCAAATCCTAAACAAGAGGATATTTCATACACGTCAGTGTAAAAAAAAATCAGGCATGTGTGTGGATCTAGAACAGTGTTGGCTAACCTTGACACTCCAGCTGTTGTGGAACTATATATCCCAGCATGCCCTGCCACAGTTTTAGCATGCCCTAATAGCAAAACTGTAGCAGTGCATGCTGGGTTATGTAGTTCCATAACAGCTGGAGTGTCAAGGTTAGCCAACACTGATCTAGAAGGATCGCCTTGGATATCGTTTAAGCTTTGGGACCCTCTGTTTAAGCCCTAGAAATATCCAGAATTTTTATGGGATACTGGTAAGCTAGGGGTCCCACTGCTTCCACTCCGGGTACGTTCCATTTTTATTTACATTCCCCAAAGGAGGGTTATTTCATTATTTTATGTATAGAAGTGATCATTACACCTATACGACCATATTGATATGTTTGATGTTTTTATATATATATGAATATTGTCTTGTAAATAAATTCGGATTTTTTTACACTGACGTGTATGAAAAATCCTCTTATTGGTTTAGGCATTGAAGCGCTAGTAATTCTTGCCCCATACACCCATTTGTTTTACTAGTTCATTTTGTCCAGAGGTGAATAGGACCTGGGGCAGAAAACCAGCAGCTAAGATTCATAATGTTGACAATTCATACCACACCACCTCTACAAACTTATCATGTGGGTGTAGGGAGAGACTGCAAAACATACACTGCCATCAAATCCAAGTCCAGAAGATTAGAGGGAGGATTCCAAAAAAATGTATAGGTCAGAGGTCCTCAGGACCCTACACAGGTCATGTTTTCCAGGTCACCCAGCAGGTGCACAGGTGTATTCATTACTCACTGACACATTTTAACAGAAATACAGGTGGAGCTAATTATTTCACTTGTGATTCTGTGAGGAGACTTGAAAAAGAATGCACTGTTTGGGGTCCTGAGGACCGAGTTTGAGAACCTGTGGTATAGATGCATCTTCTAAAAATAAATGTAATTTCAGAATTATATCTGCGTTTGATATAAGACTGGGAATACCAATAAGAGCTATATCTGAAAATTTGGGCCAATTGTAACAGAGACAGGTTGTTCTAAAAAGGCACTAGAGTGTATAGTACACAATAGAAAATGTTGCAGGCTTAATTACTAGTGTAAATCCGCATATCCACTAGTAGACATGGAAACGACAGCACGATTACGATATTGTAATCGTGCTGTCGTTTCCATGTCTAGTGATGTGCCTAGACTGAATGTTCACTCGTTCAGTCTAGGGACATCCATCATCCCCGCACATGCTGAACCTGACGGTATCGTCAGGCTGACCAGCATGTACGGGCGATGATAGATGTCGGAAATGACCAGCGGGTACGCGCATCGCCGGTCCTCTAAACGCCGTCATCCCCTGCGCCAGGATACTGAACGTATCCCGTGTGCTCTATGGCAATCACAATATGCAATCAAAATCTGATTTTCTACTTCAGGGTCCATAGGGTATCCACAGGATACCTTGGGGTATAGGTGTGACGTCAGTCATCGGGCACCATAGAGTTAAGCTTTCAGCCTCCCACCCACCCTATACCCCGCTCGGGGGCGGGGTATAGGGTCCCCCTCCTATACCCCGCCCCCGAGCCAAGGCACCTCAGTTTAGTTTGGTGCCCGGCCGGAGTCGGGTGCACCTGTTGGAGTGGGGGCTAGAAGAGCCCCTGAAGCTTTTTCTTCATGCAGCTGTGGCTGCACATCTGGATGAACAGCATGGACAATCAGTCCTGACGTCCATGCTGTCTTCCCTACACCCCCGCCGGTACCAGAACGCCGGTACCGATCCGGGAATGCTGGTGAGCATCTCGGGTCACAGCTAGCGGTGACCCCAGATGTTCCGGACCATGGCCGGATTCAAGGGGGACAGCAGGTAAGCAGCGGGGTCCCGCGGTGGGTCCCCGCTGTCACATGGTCCAGAGTCCCCAGGCAGGGGGCTCCCTGGGGACTGGCTGCAGCGTGGAGCCAGGTATTGAACCTGCGCTTCCACTACCCCCTGGGACAGCAGACCGCAGCAGAGCGGTAGCGCTGCGGCATCCCGGGGGTTAAATGCATGCCAGGGGAGCGCGCCTTCCCTGTCTCACAGCCGGCGCCTCCCCCGCTGCACACAGCCCTCTCTGCACACTTGCCGACTGGTCCTGTAGCAGCGCTCCTCCCCCAAGCCAGCCTCCTCTCTGCTCCTCGGCGGCCATCTTTCCAACGCATGGTGAACGCTGCTGGAAGCGCTGGACGGAAGCATCGTGGTCTGGGTCCCCCCGCATACCTCTCCTCCGATTTGGGTCAGGTCTGTGTATGCTGCGCTGTGTCCTACCAGGCCCTGTGTCTGCGTAGTTGAGTGATCAGCGCTGTTAGTGCAGGAATTGATTTTTCTTTGCATTGTATGTGACTGTGCTAGCGCTGCTGCCTGTAACTTTTCTTCTAACTGTCAGCTTTATTTCTGTCCCTGTCCTTTCTGCTAAGCCCTTGCGGTGCGGTGCTGCAGGGGGGTCTCTCGCCTATTTAATATATAATTGGTGAGAGGGGTCACATACTTGGTACCATCATGTCTGAAAGTGATTTTCCTCTCCGACTACAGTGTGCTACGTGTAAAGTACCGTTAGCGGAGGGGGAGGGTAGCGCGGAGGGCCTCTGCCGGCAGTGTTTGTCTATGGCGCGGCCTATTACAGTTACAGCACCGGTACAGGAGCCGCCCTGGGCTTGTTTCGCTCAGGCGCTTACAGCCTTAGTGGGCCAGTTAGCTCCACAGCCCGCGTTTCCGCCGATGGGTTTGTCCCAGCGGTCAGTGGTGTCGTCACCCATGCAGGGTTTCCCACGACTGTTGGTGGTACCCCACAGTCTCCCTATTTCCCCGCTCCCGGTTTCTCAGGAGCCGGCGTGGGTTAACTCCCTGACGAGTTCTGTACAGCACTGGTCGGATGTGTTGCAAGGGGAGTCTGTGATGCGGCCACATAAACGGCCGGTGGCGTCTCTGTCGGCTCCTTATGAGGATGACGAGGGGACGTCTGATGATGGGGAGATTCTGGATCCTTACGATCAGGAACCTCTCCATACTAAGGATGCTGACGCTAACTCCAAGGTATATATTCCTGGACTT
Source organism: Taudactylus pleione (assembly GCA_031769625.1). Classification (NCBI taxonomy): domain Eukaryota; kingdom Metazoa; phylum Chordata; class Amphibia; order Anura; family Myobatrachidae; genus Taudactylus; species Taudactylus pleione. The sequence goes on from JAUIMM010000725.1 coordinate 6,195,469, forward strand.
ATTCGGGCAGTCCGCACAGCCTTGGTGATTGAGGACGAAGTTCCCCCAGCGGCTAAATCCAAGTATGCCTTTTTTAAAGATGTGAAGGGCAATGCCACAGTCTTTCCTCTTTCGGGTCAGTTAGTGGACCATTTAGAGGAGGCATGGAAACAGCCTGGCAAAAGATACCAGCCGCAGAGGCGCCTGGCAGTGGCTTATCCGTTCGCGGATAATTATTTTGCAAAGTGGGAATCCCCTCCACAGGTGGATTCTCACGTGACCCGTCTTGTCCGTAGTGCCACATTGCCGATGCCATCCATGTCCTCCCTTAAGGATGCTACGGACCGCAAGGTGGAGATCTGCCTGAAGTCCGCTTATTCCCTTGCGGGGGGGCAGCACGGCCGGCTTTGGCCATTTGCTGGGTTGCCAGAGCGATAGAGCGCTGGGCGGATTCATTAGAGGCGTCCTTTGATTCCGACTGTCCGGCCGAACAGGCGGAGTTGATTGGTAATCTCCGTGATTCGGCCACTTATATCAATGAGGCGGCCTTAGACATTAGTACTCTGGTGTCTAGAATTTCTTCAGCAACGGTGGCTGCTCGTCGCACCTTGTGGCTGCGATCCTGGAAGGCGGACGCAGATTCCAAAAAGGGTTTGGAGGCGTTGCCATTTACCGGAGAAGTTCTCTTCGGTCCGGATCTGGACAAGATTGTGGCCACGCTGGCGGCAGCCAAATCGGCTTGTCTCCCGTCGGCCACTGCTCCTTCTGGTTCTGGACCATCGTCCTTTCGGTCTTATAGGGCCCAGGGCAGGCCCAAACCACAGTCTTTTCCTCGACAGGCTGGCCCTAACAAATCGGCCAAGCCCCGGAAGCTGGCATGGAGTACCAGACGTCCAGCCCCTAAGCCAGATGACAAACCTGCGGCCTGACGGTCCGGGCCTCCCTTTGGGGGATCCCAAAGTGGGAGGCCGCCTGCTGCAGTTCGCCCAGTGTTGGTCGGTCACTACGACAAACACTTGGGTTCTCCAGGTGGTCTCCCACGGGTATGCCCTCTCTTTCCGCCACAGACCCCCGGCTCGATTCTTCACCATGGGTCTACCATCAGACCGGAACAAGGCTACGGAGCTGCGGCAACGGCATGGCTGGCTAATCAACTGGCAGAAGTCCACTCTAATCCCGTCTCGGCGGATTCTGCACCTCGGAGCCTTATTGGACTCGGAACAGCAAAGGATCTTCGTGACGGGGGAAAAGATCTCTGCTTTACAGTCGAGGGTGCACAGTTGTCTGCACAGCCGCCGGGTGTCTCTACACTCGGCGATGAGGTTACTGGGCTCCATGGTGTCGGTGTTCGACATGGTGGAATATGCCCAGTTTCACTCCAGACCTCTGCAGCACCTGATCCTGTCCAAGTGGAACGGGCTGCCTCAGTCTCTGAAGTCCCAGACGATTGTGCTCACCCCGGAGGTTCGCCTGTCCCTTGCTTGGTGGTTACAGACGACCCATCTCAGCAAGGGACGTCCGTTCTGGGTTCCAAATTGGGTCCTGTTGACAACGGACGCCAGTCTTCGGGGCTGGGGAGCCGTTTCGGGTCCATACTTGTTCCAGGGCAGGTGGACGCCGACAGAAGCGGAGCTTCCAATCAATATCTTATAACTCCGTGCGGTCTTCAATGCTCTCCAGCAGGCACATCGGGTTCTCCAGGGTCGTCCGGTACAGGTCCAGTCGGACAACGCTACCACCGTGGCCTACATAAACAGGCAAGGAGGAACCCGAAGTCGGGCAGCTCTCGTGGAGGTCTCTCGGATCCTGGTATGGGCGTAGCGCAATCTTCCGGCCATATCAGCGGTCTTCATCCCAGGAGTGCTAAATTGGGAGGCGGACTTTCTAAGTCGCCAGGACGTTCATCCGGGGGAATGGTCCCTGCACCCGGACGTTTTTCAACTGCTGGTGGACAGATGGGGTCTTCCAGAGATCGACCTCATGGCGTCCCGGCACAACAACAAGTTGCCGGTGTACGGGTCTCGCACAAGAGACGAAGGGGCGTCTCTGGTGGATGCTCTGTCCGTCCGGTGGACGTTCCGGTTCGCAAACCTGTCCCTCCGGTCTCCCTTCTTCCACGGGTAATCCGGAAATTCAAACAGGAAGGAGGGACGCTCCTGTTGATAGCTCCCGCGTGGCCCAGATGGCACTGGTTCTCAGACCTTCAGGGTCTGTCCGTGGACAGTCCTCTGCGGTTGCCGCTACGACCGGACCTTCTGTCACAGGGTCCTTGTCTTCACCCGGACCTGACTCTGCTGTCTTTGACGGCGTGGCTGTTGAGACAGCCATGCTGAGGTCCCGGGGGTTTTCCAGCTCTGTGGTGCGTACCATGTTACGAGCTCGGAAGCCGTCTTCCGCGAGGATATACCATCGCGTGTGGCATCCGTTCTTCCAGTGGTGTCGACCGAGAGGTTATGCACCGTGGGAATTTCGTCTGTCTCGGATACTCGCCTTCCTACAAGCGGGACTAGATCATGGGCTTCACCTTGCTTCTTTGAAGGTACAGGTTTCGGCCCTGTCTGTCTGGTTTCACCGTAGGATTGCTACAATCCCGGATGTGCGCACCTTTATGCAAGGTGTTCTCCGCATTCAGCCGCCCTTTGTTCCACCTGTGGCGCCTTGGGATTTGGCTGTGGTCCTGAGGGCTCTCCAGGGACCGCTGTTTGAACCACTGGGCTCAGTGGATCTTAAATGGCTAACAGCTAAGACTGTTTTCCTTCTGGCTATTGCTTCGGCCAGACGTGTTTCTGATTTAGGGGCTCTTTCTTGCAAACCCCCTTTCTTGGTTTTTCATGGGACCAGGGCAGTGCTCCGCACTCGGCCCGAGTTTCTTCCCAAAGTTGTTTCCCAGTTTCATGTTAATGAGGAAATCGTTGTTCCGGCCTTTAACTCACCTGGTCTTTCAGTGGGTGAGGCGTCTTTGGATGTCGTGCGGGCCTTAAGGACTTATGTTGACCGCACTTCTTCGTTTAGGAAGTCAGACGCCTTGTTTGTCCTCTATGGCTTCCGTAAAAAGGGTTGGCCTGCTTCAAAGCAAACTTTGGCGGCCTGGATCCGTATGGCTATTTCTGAAGCTTATCTTCATGAAGGCCTGCCGGTTCCTCCTTCTGTGAAGGCTCATTCCACTAGGTCTGTGGGTCCTTCGTGGGCAGCTCGACGTGGTGCCTCTGCAGTCCAAATCTGCAAGTCTGCTACGTGGTCCTCTGTCCATACCTTCGTGAGGTATTACAGGTTTGACACCTTCGCCTCTCAGGATGCTTCCTTCGGGCGGCGGATTCTCCTTTCTGCACAGGAGTGTCCCCACCCTTAAAGGATACTGCTTTGGGACATCCCCAAGGTATCCTGTGGATACCCTATGGACCCTGAAGTAGAAAATATGAGATATGGTAAGAACTTACCCTTGTTATCTCTATTTCTACGAAGTCCATAGGGTTCCACAGGACTCCCGCCCTGTCGCACCTGTGCTGCAGATGGGCTTTGCTCTGGTCACCGGTTTTTCCGTCTCCCTCTGGTGAGAATGTGATTCTTGTGTGTGTCCAGATCTTTTTTCTCTCTCTTCCTTCTCCTCCTCCGGCCTACGGCTTGGTAACTAACTGAGGTGCCTTGGCTCAGGGGTGGGGTATAGGAGGGGGACCCTAGTGCATCCTGGGAGGCTGAAAGCTTAACTCTATGGTGCCCGATGACTGACGTCACACCTATACCCCAAGGTATCCTGTGGAACCCTATGGACTTCGTAGAAATAGAGATAACAAGGGTAAGTTCTTACCATATCTCATATTATTTATATATAATAGGTCTTGTTAATTATGACAGAATATTTGTCAGCAATGTATAGTATATATAATACATAGGCTTATAGGGAGCTTCTTGAGACGCCATATGTATTATTTATGAATTATATCACATAATGGAGCAGAGCTGTCCTCTGCCATCCCAAAGATTACACTGTACAACAAATTAATACTTTTAATTTGTTTCCTTTCTAAAAATAGTCATACATTACTAATTTGAGGTCAAGAAAAACTAAAATGATTTCAGAATGTTTTTACTAGCTCTATTTTTTGAGCTACACTACTTGCACTATACTGTCTGTACATTAGTAATATAGTCATAGTGAAAAGCTATTTTAAAACAATCTGATATTTTCTTGATAGAAAATATATAACAGTTGTTTTAATTCAATCAATCACAAATAAGAACACAAAACGAAACAAACATACAGCACACGAAAGTACTATGTAATATAGTGGCCGATTCACGGGGGTGCTTTCTCTTTGCTTGTCGCTTGGACTCCTCTTCTGGGGCATCTCTTGTCACTGTCCAACAGTAGTGATCACCTCCCCTGATATCTTTGTTCCATTGCTGAAATGTCTTGGTGGAATCGCTCACTATGCTTGTCACTCAGTGCACCACAGTTATCTTGTGTGGGTAATCCTGTGAATCGCATATATTTGAATAAGGGAGGGGACAAATAACTGATTCATTCTATTGTGTCATTAGGCCCCGCCCCCTCTGCGTGGAACGCAGATTGCTGGTAAGATTCTCCCCATTCTGCCCACTTCACTAGGAATACCCCTACATCGTCATAAATGGGCTATATCTCAGAACTCGGAGCTAACTGAGAGTTTTAAATGTCATATTCATTCTTTGCATGCTGAAATCAATTAGAAGTAACTATTTTCACATCGGAAACATTTTCATTGCTGTGCAGTGTTATAGAGGATTTTAGTGTGGGAAGGAAAAGATCAGCAGACCACATCATAATGATTGATATCATTACCCTGTGTGTGTTTGCTCACTCCTCCCCAATGCCTCAAGGAAAGAATGGGAATACATGGCTATTTACTCCATATTTGCTTTGATATAGAACCATTAAAGTTGGCCATATAATTATGTGTGTGGGTAGTTTGTCATTGCCTGGACCGTTGAGAGCCTGGCCGGGCCCGGGTAATGGAGGGGGCGTGGTCTAATTGCGGCAGGTGTGGCCATGCCCCCTTGAAAAAAAATCATCACTTTTTCAGCGTTGTAAGCCCCCCAGCCCGGTGCTAAGCAGGGGGGACACGATCAGTGTGATCGCTCCCCCCACAGCCATAGGAGACTGCTCCGGCTGCTGCAGCAGTTGCGAGCAGTCTCACACAGCAGGCCCAGCACAAATTGTGTGCTGAGCCGCTGTGATGGAGGGGGGGGAGCGACGCTGGACCCGGACCCCGCCGGGCCCTTCTAGCAAGCCCGGGCAAACTGTACCCGCTCCCCCCCCTCTCGGTGCCCATGGTCATTGCTCATATACTTTTAAATTTGTGGCCAATTTTTTTTATGAGAATATTCTTTTAACTAGTGGTCAGTGCAACCATCCATTTAAGAAGTCAAAGTATAAGGGTGAGAATGTTGAAAAGTAGGACATAAGGCCTAAAGGCAGCACTGAATGATCAGTAATGGTGGGAGGCTGGGGAGGAGGCCGCACACTAGTGACATCAGGTAAAGGAAAAGCAGTGGTTCTCAACTCCAGTCCTCAAATACACCCAACAGGTCATGTTTTGAGGATTTCAGTCTGTAGAAGCGGGTGGGATAATCAGGGGTGTAGAGAGTCCAGCCGGGCCCAAGTGAAGAGTGGGCATGCCCTAGTCACGGGAGGCATGGCCATACCCCCTTGAGCTAAAAAAATAAACGCTTTAACAGTGCCACGTAGCGGGCGCTGCATGCTGGGGAGGAGGGCTCTGTGAGCCCCACAACCCGGCGCAAAGCCAGTGGAGGGCGCAATCAGTGTGATCGCTTCCGCCCCCCCTCCCACAGGCATAGCATAGGAGATTGCTGTGGCTGCTGCCCAGCAGCCACGAGTATTCTCCCACTGCAGCGGGCTGCTGTGTGGGTGGGAGGAGGGAGGGAGGCGGTGCCGTGCCCCTCAGGAAGCCCGGGTAAATAGTACCCGCTCCCCCCCTCTAGGCGCCCCTGGGGATAATTACTGACCCAGCTAAATAGATTAACTCACCTGTGCATGATATGATTAAAGAAATCCACAAAACATGATATGTTGGTGCTATTTGAGGACTGCAGTTGAGAATCACTGGTGTAGGGGATGGGACTGAGAATTTCCTAACCCCCAATCCTGTCATCTCATAACATGGGGCACCCTTGTTTGATCACCTCACATAATCACCCTGCAATGCCGAAAACACTACATTTTTTTTAGAGAAGGGGAGAACATGTCCCTATCCTGGCATGCACACACTTGGGAGCAGTGTTGTTTGAAAGAGGGAAGTCTCCTCTTTTAAATGATGTTTCCCTTAGTAGTTCATCTAAAACATTATATTTTCCACAGATAAGGGGTCTCTAATACCCAAATCGCCCCCCATCTTGTGTCATGTAAAAACTTGGGTGCCCATCATTTAATGCAGTAGGTTTTATCATTTTCCCTTGAGCTGACATATTATTTCTACCATTTCTGCATTTAGTTTTTGACAGCGAAAAGTAGCAAAAACAAATTTTACAATGGATTTTCATTTTTAAGTGCTGATTTTATTACAAACATGTACGTGTAGAATCCTCCTTTTTCCTGTATAGGAAAGGCGGATTAATGCCGAAGCAAAAGCTGCAAAGTATTTGTGGTGTTTATAACATAAGTTTATAAGAAGTACCTGTTTGCTTTTAGGGCCTTATTCAGCGGTGCACGCAGATTCCCCATGATCGGGAATCTGCGCAGGCGCATGACCCGTTCTGCGCATGTGCAGAACGGGTCTGCGATCCTGCACGTAGACTGCCGGCAGACTGTCAGTGATTGACAGTCTGCTGCCATTTGTGGGCGGGGAGAGGGCGGCGATGGCCTCCGGTTCCCGAAACGGAGGCGGGTCCCTGCCATCAAGAAGCCAGGATCTCACTCAGCTGACGGAGATTTCCTGGCCTCTTACTCTCATCTGTGGTGTGATGCCTCCTGCTGCATTACAATATCTGCACAGACGGAATTGCAAAGCTGCTTGCGAGCAGCTTCGCAATTCCGTCCATAGCTGAATAAGGCCCTTAGTTCACATCCTTGCAATTTCAATAAAACAATGTTTTCTTGGCTATTTTTGGTAGATTTAAACTGCGTATGAGGTGGTTTAGAGTATTTTCTGAAAATTCAATTTCTTCTGGGAAAAAAAAAAAAGAAATGTATAATTGTTTGGTTACGTCATAAGACATTACTGATATTGATGTCAGAATGTGACAGGCGCAAAAGTGCAAAAATAGGCTCAGCACTGTGGTGAGAAAGCCATCAACAGTGAATGTGTTAATAATGAATAGTATAGAGCAGAGGTTTCCAAACTCGGTCCTCAAGGCACCCTAACGGTCCAGTTTTAAGGATAGCCATGCTTGACCACAGGTGACTTATTTAGTACCTCTGTCAATTTGATTTAAGCCATGGATATTTCAGCCATGGATGTTTCTAAAACCTGAGCTGTTGGGGTGCCTTGAGGACCGCGTTTGGGAACCTCTGGTACAGAGTTAGTATAGTTGTTCTGTGATTCTGTTATGTATATCAAACAAGCATTACGGGAGCAGCATGGGAGTAGACGTATCCTTGGGCATGGGGATTACGTTTTTTAATGTCTTTGTTTATAAAACTGTTTGTAGAGGGTTCTTTAGGTGGCATAGGCCTAGTTCAGGATAGATTTAACATTTTCAGAGTAAAGAACAAGGTCGGATAAGATTTAATATACTGTCATGGAATGTTAAAGGGCTGGACAGGTCATTTAAGAGATAATTGATGTTTACAAAGCTAAGGCAATTATCAGAAGATATTACTACAGTAAACACATCTGACTGGAGATACAATGTTTGCACTGTGGAAAATCTGGACAGGGAGGTTATAGCATTCTACCTATTCTAAATTCTCAAGGACAGGGCAGGCCCCAGGTCTACCAGCACCCCGTGCGAGAAATTTCCCCCAAATATGGGCCTGATTCAGCAGTGTACGCAATGTAAACTACGTACGCAGATCGGCCGATTGTTCAGTACTGCGCATGCATATATCACACTGCGATTACTCACGCAGATAGGAATGCATCGCATCGTGATTAACAGGCCGTGAGCGTTTGTGGTGCTGATGGGGGAGTGGTTGCAGAAACACAGATGTGCCTGTTCGTTTTAACGCCGCTGTATGTGCGTGCATAAAATAGCCACTGCGATCGCATACGCAGCTTGAGTACTCACTGTGTGCAACAGGCAATTTCTATGACAGGTCAAACCTGCTGTAATTGTGTGTTACGGGCCGATGTGCTTCGATGGTTCTGATGTATATGCAGGACTGCGAGGTATTACGGATGCGAGAAAGCAGCAGTTGGTGTCTCTATGCTGGCTGAACTGTGGCAGGCATTAGCATACTTTTGCAGCTTCATTGCATGCGATTACGCAGCTGCGATCCATACTGAGTCAGGCCCCATATCCATAATTAATAGTTTTATTATTATTATTTTTATTATTGAAAAACACACACATTGGCCCAACAGGAAATAATAAAACACACTGACCCTGATTGTAAAAAACACATTGGCCCTGATAAGAAAGTATAAAACACATTGGCCCTCACAGAAAAAGACAAACAAACACATTGGCCCTGATAGGAAAAAATACAACAGATTGGTCCCCACAGGTAAAAAAAACATTTGCCCCAATAGGAAAAAAATTAACACATTGGCTCAGATAGAAAAAAACAACAACACAGTGCCCATTGGCCCCCACAGGAAAGAAAAGCAAACACATCAGCCCCAATAAGGAAAAACACACACTGGCTCCCAGAGTAAGCAAACAAAACCAAAATACATCACCCCGATAGGAAAAAAAATAAAACACATTGGCTCACAAAGGAAAGAAAAACACACATTAGTTGCCCCAGCCAACCATACAAGACTGTCCTGTCAGTAGCACTGTAGAAGAGAAGAGATCCCAGTAGACCTATAAACATTGTACATGGGAATAATTGCACCCAAACTATTCTAATTATAGAATAATACAATAATGCTTTTAATGAGGGACATATACTACCCTCCATTTAGAATGTTCTAACTTTATTGCAATACATTTATAAAACTTTTTAGCTGAAATCAAATGGGATGCTTATTTTCAAAGTCAACCAGTTGCAAAGTGTTTATAAAGTCTTATAAAAGTGGATGTTATCCTATTGTCCTCCCTGCCAAAAAAAGGACAATAAATATGGCAAAAGAATGGCCGAATATTCTCTGTAAAGCGCTGCGGAATATGTGTGTGCGCTATATAAATAACTGGTAATAATAAAAAAAACAAGTGTCAGGACTCAGGTCCCCAGAAGTAACACCTGGCGGACATCATCGCATTTCATCTTGGGAACTTTCTCAAGAGGTGCAGTCTTCAGAGAAGATTGGATTCAGATGTGTTTGGTACAATGCCACTTATATTTTCTCTTTTTCACTATTGGGCAAGGTTTGATAATGTGAACAATATTGTCACCAGCCCTGCTTACCTTGGTGACATCATGATGCAGTTTTATTTTTTATTTCCCAAATTTAGCTAACTAGCCCACTCATATGCTTTGCCTCACCCATTTCATGGTACAGGGCCTCATGGTGTAATTAGCCTAAAGCTGGCCACACATCCAAAGATTATCTGTCCAACCAGCCAACTAGTTGATTGGTTGGAATGAAAATCTGGTAAGGTATGAAAGCAAATGACAATCAGCAATTTCCTCCCAAACGCCGGAAAATGGACAAAAACTGCTGTTTGAACAAATTGTTTACATCAAACATTTAACAAACTTGTCTGAACGTCCATTTTCATCTGCTTTCTGGCATTTAGGAGCAAATTGCTGATCATTATTTACTCCCATACCTTACCAGATTTTTATTCCAACCAATCAACTAGTTGGCTGGTTGGACAGATAATCTTTAGATGTGTGGCCATCTTAAGTTTTGTCCACCCACATTTTACATCATCAGCACACACCCAGGTCTTTATATACCTCGCCTTTGTATTTACTGCAAATGAGGCATGAAAAGTGTCACGATCTGAGGCAGTTGTGGATCAGTCTCAGGACCCTTAGCCTAACCAGAGCGAATATAAAGCAGGGAGTCCTTATGGGATTTTGGCTCATGTAGAGTAGGTCGTCAAGTACACTGGGATACGGGACTGCACTCTGAGTACGGGAAGACCCAGCACCGCTCATGGTGAACTCATCCCAGTGACCTACCACAGACACCTCGGATTGGAACCCATTAATGGGCACTTAGGCAATTTCACCTCGGAGATAAAGGGGTCTATGTACTAAGCCTTGGATGGGGATAAAGTGAACGGAGATAAAGTCCCAGCAAACCAGCTTCTAACTGGAATTTTTCAAACACAGCCTGTGATATGGCAGTTAGTGGCTAATTGGTTGGGACTTCATCTCGGTTCACTTTATCTCCATCCAATGCTTAGTAAATAGACCCCTTAGAACTGCTTAGCACTAAACCTGGACTCAAACTCATAGCTGCTCAGAGTTAACAAACTCAAGCTGACCGCCAACAGAACTAGACAGCCTGGAACTTCTCTCTGATCGAATTCCAGGAAATTGAACCCAGGAACAGAACCCAGAAACTGTATATGAGAATATAGACAACTCAATCAGGACCTGTCAATAGACCCAGTTGAACAGACCTAAAACTCTCTCGCAGACTACAGCCCTGGAAACGAAACCAGTTGAGACACAGGACAACAGCACTGTTGGAATCACTGGAGCGAGTGACAAGCTCAGGTATCTGTAGTACCAATGCTGGGTACTGAGGGACTGGGGAGGACAGGCAACAGAAGGATAATGGAGGCTCGGTACAACGTTTTGAAGCATAGAAGTCGCTGAAAGAGAGCAGGAACAACAGTAGGAACTGCAGCCTGGATCCAGGAACAAATCTCCAAGGAAACCCTTGTTCTGACACCGGCGAAATGAAATGGGGAGGTTTAAATAGTGAATGGTGCCTGTTGATTGGTGCTGCTGATCGGCTGAGTGTGGCTGCTGCAGAGAGAAGATCAGTGAATCAGCTGACAGACTCCAATATGGCCGCACCCATGTTGCTCTTCTGATGTTTAAGTCCAATGCTGAAAGCAATGAGAAGAAGCAGGGAGCACATCGATGTAGCATCGCTGGACATGGTAAGTAGAGCTAAGACCCCGGTTTGTAACAAAAATGTCCTTTGCCGTGGCTGAGACCTGGTCCCTACATGGCCAAGATGGGCGCTGCATCACTGAGAGGATTAACATGCTGCTCAGTGATAAAGCACTTTGGGAACTGTGACTGTGGACCTCTGGGTTCATTATCCTCAGTATCTAATATATTTTCCCTGCTAGCAAGCAATGCTATGGTAGCAGCTAGATTCCCTGTGCATTTAGGAGGTAGCGATGTCACTGTGACATCACATGTCATATTGATACTACAATCACATGATACAGAAATCACAATGCTCTCTTTTGCCCTTATTGTGGCTTGAATTAATCATGACAGTGAGTTGACAAGAACTCCTTATACCACATTTTGCACTTACTGTACATGTTTTAAGCTTGTGTTTTACATTGGACTAAGGAGCTCATTCAGACCCGCTCACTAAGATGCAAACATTCACTGCTACTGATTGGTATGCAGTGTGTATGCATCGCAGAGCGCATGTGTGTACCTTAGCGAAAGTTCACAATGCATTCGCTCGCAGCGCAAAGACAGCCCAGCAGAGTGAGTGACAGGGGAAGCCATTTGTAGGTGGTAACAGGGGCTGACCATTAAAAACGGGGGAGTGGAGGTGCAAATGCAGGCGTGCCTGAGCATCTCAACAGCGTTTTAGAGGTGTGCATAATTAGTACACGTCACCTGGCTTGTTTTTACACTGAAGTGCTCGCAGTGCTTGCGGCAGGGTATGGTCAACCTCAAGCACTGCGATCACATCCGATGTTACCCGATGTGCCGATGGTTGCATACACTTCCTGGACATGACGTGCACAAGTGGGTGTCTTAAGACAGGCTGGTGGGTGTCTGCATACACTATGTGATTGCTATAAGAAATACTGGGCATGCTAATGCATTGCTGTGCGGTAGCACTGCCTACGCAATTTGCATACACATCGTGCGAGCGATCGTATCTAACGAGAGGCTCTGAATCAGGCCCTAAGCAACCGCATCCCATCCACTTCCTAGTGAAATGGGCAGGATGGGGAGTGTAATGCAACAAATCACGGTTCTATGAGAAGGGGTCTGGTCCAATATGACACAACTCTATAAGAATTTTTGGCACCATACTCACTTGATAGAGCCGCAATTCGTAGCATTATGCAGAAAGGCGTCCTTATGACAAAAAGCGCCCAGACGCCCCCAGCAATTATCTGCTGCATCTCTCTTCCGTGCATTCTCCTGGGAGAAAATAATGTAGGCAAGTATGATATACGTCTCTTAGGAGGTGGAAGATGTGTGCTGATGATGCATCATACATGCCTACCCTCCCAGTTTTCACGGGAGGCTAACGATTTTTCGAGCAACCCCCCGCACCCCCGGTAGGGTAGGCATTTCACCCGCAGTCTGCCCAATTCCTAGTGAAGTGGGCAGAATGAGGAGAATTCCCAAGGCGATCGCGGGTCTCCATTATAGGGGGTGGGGCTTAAGACGTGATTCTACATGAATCACGTAATTTAGCCCCGCCCCCTACATAAATTCTAGCCAATTGTGACAATTTTACCATGAGGGGCGGGGCTTACTTAATGATGCAAATCATCAGGCCCCGCCCCAGTCGCCACCCTCCTGCTTCTCTTACCCAGGCAGCGGGCTTCTCCCGGGAAAAGATATTAAAAGGTATGTGATGCATGCCTGTGAACAATAAATCCACAGGCTTGTTTTTTGTGGCTGGGCATGGTAGCATCCTGGGGATGTTGGGACCTGTAGAGCACCAAGGAGGTGATGCTGCATCCTGGTGCACGCATTGCCGGAGATCAGAATCCCGGCGCCGGAATTCCGTCAGCAGTCAGAATACCGACGACTGCAAACCCAACGGTGAGTATTAGGGTTCGGGGGAGGGTTAGGTTTAGGTAGAGGGTTAGAGTTAGGCACTAGGGGGAGGGTTAGGGTTAAACTGCAGGAGGGGAGGGCTAGGGTTAGGCTGCAGGTGGAGCGTTTAGGGTTAGGCTGCCTAAGGGAAAGGTTAGGGCTAGGCTGCGAGAGAGGTGAGTTAGGGGAAAGGTAAGAATGCTTACCAGCATGCAGTGGCGTAACTAGGGCAGGGCAAGCGGGGTTCGTGCCCTGGGTGCCGTTGGACCGGCGGCGCGGGGGGGCGCCGCCGGCCACGGTACCGGCCCACCCGCCCTAGATAGCCAGTGTAGCGCCGACCGCAATGAGTGCGGTCAGCGCTACACATTTGCACAGGACCAGCGCTAGGCTTCCAGCGCCGGTCCTGTGCTGCACGCCTGAGCCCGTTCCCTCCCCCTGAGCGCTTGCCCAATAGCGCCAGGAGGCGGGCTCAGGCTGTGCATAACAGACGCATCGCCGCCAGCGCTGGCGGCGATGCGTGTGTTAAACAGCAGCCAATGAGAGTCAGATAGACTCTCATTGACTGCTGCAGCACCCACTGCAAGAGCCGGACTTCTGTCCGGCTCCTGCAGTGGGTAATGGGACTGACGTCATGACGTCATGACGTCAGTCCCATAATGCTGAGCACGCCAGCCCGGGCGGACTGGAGGGCGGGAGCGGCATCGGCATCGCGGACAGGAGCAGCGTGGAATCAGGTAAGTATATTTTTATATATATTTATTTATTTTTAAACCTTACCTATCTGCACAACGGGGGAGGGGTTGGCTACTACTGGGGGGGACATCTACTGGGGGTGCCATTGGGAGGACCTCTACTGGGGGGGGCTACTCTACAGGGGACTACTACTTGGGGGGGGACTACCACTGGGGGCATTCTAAAAGGGGCCTAGTATTACTAGAGGCACTGCACTCGGGGGACCACTAATGGGGGCAATAATAGGAAGGGCCACTACAGGGACCACTGGATAGGGGGGGGGGGTCACTACTGGGAGCCTGCATCAGGGGGACCACTACGGGGGGCACTGCATGGGAGGGGGGGACACTACTGCTGGGGGCACTATATAAGGGGCTTACTGCTAGGGGCACTGCGGGGACCACTACAGGGGGCACTAGATAGGGGGGATCACTACAGGGTGCCTGCATAAGGGGACCACTACTGGGAAAACTGCATGGGGGGGACTACTGCTGGGGGCACTATATAAAAGGGCACTGCATAAGGGGATACCGCTACTGGGCGCACTGCATTGTGGGGACTGCTACTGGGGGCACTGCATAAGGGGGAACACTACGTGGGGCACTGCATTTGGGGGGGCCACTACTGGGGGTACTGAGTAAGGGGAACTAATTGGGGGCTGTATAAGAGGGACCACTACTGGGGATACTGTATAAGGGGCACTACTATGGGCCTGCATGAGAGGGACCACAACTGCATACTGGGGGTACTACTGGGGTTAAGGTGCATATGGATAGGAATGTTCAGTTTGAAAATAAAGGGGTGTGTCATGTTGACACGCCCCATTTTTAAGTGACCACGCCCATTTTTTTGCCGCGCGCGCCTTCGGCGTGCGCACATGGGGGAGGGGGGGCTCCCTTTTCAAATTTGCCCTGGGCTCCAAATACCCTAGTTACGCCACTGCCAGCATGCATCCTGAATTTCCACCTTCGGGATTCTGCTGCTGGGATTCTGGCCCTGATTCATTACCGTTCGCAACAGAGAATGCTATAGCGATTATGCACGCAGTTCAACTACGATAGCATGCTAATTCATAGCTATGCCGCTGCAGCACTACACAAGGACGCCCACTTTACCTAACACACATCCGTAATGTTTAGCAAGACTGCAAAACCATCGGTACAATCGAGTACCATCACAGCCTCACGCACACTTGCACAAGCTCTGAACATACTCAGTAATTGCTAACTTCATCGCACGCTATGAGGCCTAAGGCTGCGTAGGGCATCGCAGTGTATAATTTATGCACGCTCCTGCAATGGAGTTCAAGCTCACAGGCGTGCCTACGTTTCGCCCAATTACCCCTCCATCACCACCCAGAAACGGCACTTCTTGTCAATCACTCTGCCATGGGTCTGCGTAGACACTGCCATCGGAAGTCCAGATCGCAGTGGCCGGCTCGCGCATGCTCACTGCGATGCATGCACAGAATGCAACAATCGGCTGATTGTGTGCGTAATTGCAGTTGCGAACGGTAATGAAGCAGGCCCTCTGACCGCCGGCATTATTATTATTTACTATTTTAAATTAAAACACTCCACAGAAACACTTGTTCTGCAGTTTCTTGCTCCTATTTAGTTTATTATTATTTACGAAGCAATATACAGTGAATACTGTATATGTCATTAATTTGGTCCCTACCCCCAATGGAGCATACAGTCTAAAATACCTAGCATAAAAATGCATATACAGACCCACTCTCCCGGAACTGCCGGGAGACTCACGATTTTGGGACAGGGCATCTCCTGGCTTCCAGAAAGGTGGCCCACTCTTCCACTCCCTACGATCACCCCCACCTGCCCCATTAAGTGGACGAGACGAGAGGCAGTGATGACTTCATTCACTACAAATCGCATTATTGCAGCCCGACCCCCATCGATGCATAGCCTGGAATTTCGTCCTTTCCAGGGAACTCCTGGAGAGAATCTTGAGTAAGTTGGCAAGTATGATACACACTAGTGTGAATTTTGTCAGAATCCAAGTAACCTACCAGTTTGTTTTTGGAGTGTGGGAGGAAACCCACGTGGGGAAACATACAAACTCCACAAAAATGGGCCATGACCAGGAATTTAACTCATGACCTTAGTGCTGTGAGGGGAAATTTGAGGTAAAATTACTTCACAAAAAGACTAGTGGATTATAGCCTCCACTCAAAGGTGGTATAGACCAATATAGTAGAGCAATGTAAACATGCTTGGGATAGAGGATTTGCTTACAAAGAACTAAGAAGTCTATTCATGAAGCAGAGAAGAGCCCTGTTTAGCAGAAATCAGGGCTCTTCTCTGCTTCATGCTATTCATGGAGCTAGATTACCATGGAGAAGTGTATTTATTTTATTAATGCCGTCTAGTCGCTATAAAGTTAATTGCTTTCCAATCTTGCCTTGTGGTATAAAAGCACAAAGTGATTTAATAATAAAAGATAGCAGGTTAAACATTATATGCAATAAATACAAAGTATTCAATAAGTACAAAGTATACAATAAGTACAATCTACAATAAGTATAATCGATACATATGCATGCGCTCTGGATCCAGCAAACAGCTATTCAATCCTGAAAGCTGTGGTCACACAAAGGAGACCACTTGCTAGTCCCAAAGTTCAATAATATATACAGTTCTGTTTACACAGAGGACAAAGGAGAGGATTTGGCAGGTTCTCATTGGTTCCGGCTTCAAGTCAGTCTGGTGTAATGCAGGACATTGGTCAATTCAAAGGGTGCCCACCAAGGGTGGAGGTCAGAATTCCAACTGCTGTAGACAAGATTTCCCTCCGAAACCTGTTCTATTTACATTATACAAACAATAGCATTCTGATCTTTAATTCCCTATCATCCATAACTTGCATACGCAAAGTGCGATCTCTTTGTCGGGAAAAAGGATGCCTGCAAATAAATAGGGAATTAGAATGATACCAAACATGATATGTCCTCTGTATCCTGAACCTTAGATCTCTAAAAGGCATATCTTACATTATTATTAATAACTATAAATAACTCTGGTTATTAAAGACAGTGTGTAGGAACCATTTTCTAATTGAATGTGTATGTGTGCAAGTATATATAAATATGCATATGTATAAAAATGCGTTTGCATGTGATATGAAAATACACACTAGCACGTCGTAGCATGCTAGTCGCATATTTTCACACAAAGATTATAGTATGGAAAGATGATAATTGCTAATGACTTCATCCAATTGTTTGACTTTAACAGTCCACCCTTTGATAGCTCACACAACACTATCATACATTCTTCTTATAGTCAATCATAAAAATGATTATTATTAATTTTTTTTATTTTTGATTGTGCTTTCGATTTTAGGATTATAATGCAGTTCATCATCATATTAGCGTATGTTTTATGTATGTTGATCATACAGGTGGTAAAAGAGAGAAAATTCAGTTTGGAGAGAATCATAACAATGTCATTTTCACAGTTCGAAATAAAAATTAATGAAAGGGCAGAGAACTAATGGTTCTCCATTGCTTCGCATATTCTGGATGGAAAAAAACCTTGTTTTTGTATAGGTGGAATTATGCAAGGGTAAAAAAATCTTGAATATGTGAGACAAACCCTTTCCTAAATTTATTAACATTTGGAATCAAAAGCCTATAGTTGTTCCTATGATGTTATCTTCGCCAAATGGGGTGAGGGCGCACCTCCGGAGTCTTGTCATCTTGGACATCTGTTTTGGATGAGCTGTATCCCGCTCCTTCCAATCTGTGTCCCGTCCGATCATCTTAGGGTTCGTGTAGTCATCTACCAGGCATATCGTCTATCTGCAGCTGGGCCTCATCAGCATCTACATAAGAAATTGAGAGATCAGTACTTTTGAATATCTCCATCTTACCTGCCAAATCTGACGTCTTGTCTTCCATCCGATCCATCTGCAGTCTTCAGATATCCTGCTGTTGACTTGATTTGCCTACATGGATGAAAAACAGATTCTCCGAGCGTTAGCGGTCCCTCCTCACCCATTGTGATAATTTAGAATTTTGTCTGCTCCATATTGGAGTTTCCAAAAATCACATATCATTAACATTGATGAGTGTTACAGACTGAACTTTACATTGTTTTCTCCACTAGGTGGCATCCAAGATCCTAAAATGCCTTTGTTTTTCTCATTTTTGATGAAAATCTCCCCCCAAAAAATATCCCTAATCTGGGAAATTCAAAATTTCCAACCTTCATATACCCATATAATACCCTCCCTATTCTCCTGACAATAATCTGTGTATTAATTGTTGAGGAGAATCAGAGAAGTCTTGGGCTCTTTGATCTGCCTTGACCTGCATTCTGATGTTCCGAGAAAATAGAAAAAAATGTTAGTATAATACATGCATGTCAATATGTAACTAATTATTATCTATTCTAAACATACAAACTGTTAATAGATATACCCACTTCATTTAGTAATAATAGAAAATCATCCTGTGGAACCTGTTTAAATATAAGACCATCTTAAAACAACCTTAAATGTATTTTTTTTTTTCATTGAAAACCATAGTAATTCCAGGCATTACCACCTCTGCTGGGAAATGGATGTGTATTTCCCCTTCTACTACTCCTCCTCCTAGGACCTACTGGCCACAAGAGGTAAAACATCAAAATTACAACAGGTGTTTTTGAGAGAAAAAAAAACTTACATTCCGCTGAGTTATTGTCACTGCAACAGTTTCAAAACAGTATGATCATATGCATATTTTTATAATCTATGGCAATCCCCCTGTTCTGGTGAATGAAACCTCCGCCATAGGGTTATCCATAATACCTACATCACAATTTAACTAGGTTTTACAGGGATTTATAAACACAAAAATATCACGTTTGTGTCTGTTACTAACAATCACTTGGAATCTCTAAAAACTATTTCTTATGAACTGTTACCACTTACAACAGTTCCGATGGCATTTTACATACGTCACTTCATGAGATATACACAGTATTTTCAGCTATTAATATATTTCCATGATGCTACAAAAAAGACCTTGTTCACCCATCTTCCAATTCCTATGAATTTGGTCAGGGGTTGCACTACTTACCTATTTCCACTAGGGGATTTTAGAATCCCTTACTCCGAAATACATATTTATACCATTATACTTTATCTGTATACACCTGGGATTTTAAAATGAGCAGGATTTTACACCACCTGTCTGTTTTTAACCCATATTATACCATATACAGTCTTAAGAACAATTGCATATACCGTAAACATTGCTATAAGCATAAAGGTTAAACCCATTATCACCTGTAATTCTAAGGACATCTCCTTATTTACTGCAATAATGACAAACCTAGAGTTCCTTATTCCTGCTTTTCATATGATATCCCTACTTCTAAGGAATATCTCATATCCAAAGTTCTGAGTATTAGTACGCATATCACATTGTTCTTAATATCTATAATGTAACATATATCGCTGTCTAAAAATCATATTTTCTGCAGTCATATATACTTAACCACATGACCTGTTTACCTAAAGGAAAACAATTATTCAGACATCCTAACAGCTGTGACATCTTAAATGAAATGGTCCATTTTTACATTTATTACAGACTTCGCCAATCTGCAATTCAGTCTTTTTCAACCATTCTGGTTACCAGTATATATAGAACTATTATTACAGGACTCATTGCAAACCTGCTATATGATCCAATTAATCAAACCCTGCTTAGCAATACATCACCTGATTCTAAGCTTCACACCGGTGTTACCTATATAACTGCTACAGAATTGAATAAATGGGTTAAACACAAATACCTCCCTTTGCGAGTTCCTTAATCTATTTACAGAAATCGATATCTATCTGAGTTATGACTAGTGTACAGGGTCAGACTGAGCCATAGGGGTACAGGAAACCTCCGGTGGTCCCCACTGTTCCATTCTGACACTGCTGGTGTATTACTTTTTCCTGTCTGTACCCCTACAGACCCCAGACACCGGGTCGTCATCGCTATTCTATATATGTATAGTGGCCAAAGCTTCATGTGAGATAAACATGCCAGCTTTCGCAGGGCTAATATCGCCCTAATATTCCTTGACAAAACACATGAAGTCCCTGATTATCTTAAACAATGCATTATGCATATTATGCAAAGCTTCAAATCATACTCAGTTATAACTGCAATATTATATGTGGTTTACATGCGATCTAATACACAGATAATACAGTATAACACACCAGATGTTATAACTTACTCAGAATTGATTTTCTTAACTGCTGTATTGCAAGGATTTTTCAGAAGTACATACAAAGTACACACAGAAAATGTTCATATAAACTGCACACAGATGAGCACATACAAACGCCACAAAAAAAATGTACAAACTGCACACAGATGAGCATATACGAACTCCACGCAGAAAATTTTCATATGCAGCACGTACAAACTCCACACCGAATACCAAGATCATGTGTATAGCACAAATGAACCTCAATACTCCTGTATTGCAGCCATGTGTGTGTTCAGTAATGCTCTATATGACACAGATCCCTGTTTTCTGAGATTGGGTGTAAACCCCCCCTTTGTTCACAACAAGACATTGAGAACAACAGAGGATAATAAATGCAAATCATAATTCACATTGGTGCTGAATTCTAGTTCCTGTATAACTCATGATTATTCATAACAAACATCATAAAATTTGCCAATTGTAATGTTTGTGACATTCTCAGAACACACCACATTGGAAAACACCTGCAATACGTAAAATACTTTTACCATCACTAAATGAATTTCTAATTTTCATTAATGTGCTTTTTTATATATAAATAAAAAATACCATTTATAAGAAAAAATTATTATTTATATTTGGGTTTGCTGCGATTAATTAGGAATTCTCTAGTACTTTAAAATATAGACTGTACATGTGCCAATGTGTGATATGTGACCTTTATGCACACATTTCACTGCAGATATGCTGCCGGGTGAATTAAACAGAATAAATGGAGTGATATATGTGTGAGAAGTGTACATGCGTGTGTATATGGGGGGATATATGATATACTGTATGTATCTTTAAGGGAATGTTAATTATTCACCTGCACTTCCGGCCCGACTACTAGTTTAGAGATAGATTGTGGAAAGCAATCTATCAGAGATAGTGTTAGATGAATTTGATGAGGATGCACTGAACATCCTAGAATCATTAAATATAGAATCACTAGATGTTGGGAATAGCCCTGAAAGTGTCTGTGTGTATGATATGAATAGGGAGCCTATTACTAAAAAAAGGTTTAAAAATAAATCAGATTTTTATCCTCTCAAACATAGGGGCCCCTATATTGAGAGTTTTTATAAATCTACATTGGAAGGCTTAAGAACCTTATGTGAAAAAGCAGAAAGAGAACCTCTGAGAGATAACCTTACAAGGAATGAACGAAATGCTCTAATAGAATTGAGATCGGATCCCACAATCACTATCAAA
This sequence comes from Taudactylus pleione, assembly GCA_031769625.1. Taxonomy (NCBI): domain Eukaryota; kingdom Metazoa; phylum Chordata; class Amphibia; order Anura; family Myobatrachidae; genus Taudactylus; species Taudactylus pleione. The sequence goes on from JAUIMM010000725.1 coordinate 6,216,688, forward strand.
CCAGCAGATAAGGGCGGTGGGATTGTAATACAGGATACCGATGATTACATCAAAGAGGCATACCGTCAACTTAATGATGGTATGCACTATCAACTTATGCCTGGAAATCCCACCGCCCTTTTTCAGAAAAAACTACATCTATTGTTATGTGATATGTTGAAGGATGGTGTAATAAATAAAGACACTTTTCATTTTTTGAATGTCACACATCCGGTTGTCCCCACTTTTTATTATTTACCAAAGATTCACAAAACACTTTCTTTTCCACCAGGGAGACCTATTATTTCTGGTGTAGGGTCACTCACGAATAATTTATCTTACTTTGTTGACACTTTTTTACAGAAACATGTCCAAATGCTTCAGTCATACATTAAGGATACCTCCCATTTCTTGAGGTTAATTCAAAATATCAAATGGAAAGAAAGCTATATTTTTGCAACCTGTGATGTGGAATCATTATATTCCAACATTCCACATGATAAGGGAATAAAAACTGTAGAATACTATCTCGAGGGAGATTCAAGCATGACTGTGGCACTTAGGAATTTTATTTTGGCATCTATTAAATTTATTCTTGAACACAATTATTTCACCTTTGATTCCAATTTTTTTTTACAGACACTTGGTACTGCCATGGGAACCAGGTTCGCCCCAAGCTTCGCTAACCTATACATGGGTAGGTTCAAGGAGGAGTATGTGTGGGGTCGGGGGCTTGGGGCGGACCTGGTTCTCTATGGCAGGTACATAGATGATTTGTTTTTTATCTGGGATGGGGACGCATTATCACTTAACACTTTTTTGGAGAGTTTTAATCACAATAATTTTGGGTTAAAGTTCACTAATATCACCAATCCGCTCTCGATAAATTTCTTAGACATTGCGTTAACAATAGGTGATGACCTTAAGATTCACACACAGACCTATATGAAAGAGGTTGATCAAAATAGATATCTAAACTATGGAAGTAGCCATCTACGTAGATGGAAAGAAAATATTCCAAAAGGGCAGCTACTTAGGTTAAAAAGGAATTGCTCAGAGGGTAAGACCTATGAGAAACAAGCCTTGGCCCTTTTTGGCTCTTTCTTGGAACAGGGATATCCCCAACAGGTGTTAGATGATGCCTATAATGGAGTAGCTAATTTAGATAGGAAGCAATTGATGCATGGTAAAAAGAGAGAAAAAGAAAATGAGGATAGATCCTGTGTTTTTGTGACACAGTTTAATTCATATTCATATGAAATAAAAAAAGTACTTAAAAAGAATTTACCTATTCTTAAATTAGATAATCATATTGGTCCATTCATTGTACCTCACAAATCAATAGTTTTTAGAAAAGCAGCTAATTTAAAATTAAATTTAGCACCTAGTCATTTTAAAAGGGACAAAAAATATACAGAAATATGTAATACCTGGCTCCCTTCCAAACCATTGGGTTTCCACAGATGTGGCAAAGATGCGTGTATCACATGTAAATATACAGAGAGGAAAACAGTACAATTTAAGTCCATCACCTCAGGGGAAACATTTCAAATTAGAGATTTTTTGCATTGTAGATCGACATTTTTGATCTATGTGATTGAGTGTAGATGCGGCCTGCAATATGTGGGCCGCACTACAAGAACCCTGCATGTTCGGTTTATGGAGCATAAAAGAAACATAAGTAACCAATTAAAAACACACACTTTATCTAGACACGTGGGACACTGCCAAGGGGGAGGTATGCAGGGGATTACAGTGATAGCTATAGATTTTATAAAACCGACCAAAAGAGGAGGAGATAGATTTAATGTTTTATGTAAACGTGAAGCATATTGGATTTTCCGATTACAAACTCTATACCCTCAGGGACTAAACGATACAGTTGAACTAAATAATATCTATTAAATGTCCGAGTGATGTAAAATAGTTAAATATAGATAGATCAACCCTAGAATGAGTATTTTCAATAGCCCCCTCCCCTAGTGAGGTAGAGGAGGCTATTTGTCCCCATTGGTTGGGAATATATATAGGTCAGGTGGTCAAAATACTCACAGTCTGTGGTGTTATGTTTGCTGTATGGTTAGACTGTATATCCAACAGCATTTTGGATTTTAGGCTGTATCAATGAGGTATATGACTAGGGTTAGAATGATGTCCCTCTTCGTGTCTCTGGAACGTATATTTTGATATGGACATTTTCTTTTTCTCTGCCTCATCTCTTCTTTCTTTGTTATTGTAATTCATGTATATTTATCACTTAGTATTGTTAGTGTCATCGTTACAATACATATGTTGAAATAGAACAGATTTTTAGTATGCTGTTCTGTTAGGTGGAGCATTATATATTGTGGTTGAAGTCTGCAGAAGATCTAGATTAAGCAGACTAGATAGGCGGTCATTTTGTAGCAACTCAAGCTCTATGTAATAGCTATAGGGAAAATAATGACCTAAATTATTATAGTAGGTGAAGAGGGGAAAATAGCAAGGATTAGTAAAATAACTGTGTGATATGTTGTTTAAGGAATTTTTGATTGATATTTTAAAGAGTGTCAAATACCTGTTATTTGAATTATATATATACATCTAAAATGGGTTGATGATTGTAATGATTAGTGGGATTTATATTGATATCAGGTTGTGTATTGGTCTTTAAATAGAAATATATATGGGCTGGATACGATGGAATAAGTATGTTGATAATCATCGTTACAAATATCCAGTATTTATAGGATCTAAACCACCTGATATCTTGTGTCCCAAAAGATATATGTTAAAAGTGTTAAATTGTTGTAACTATATATTTAATACAATGTATAAAAATGGCTAAATAGCTATTTGTTCCGAATATGTCTAGACATAGAAAAGATTGAAATCTATGTCAGAAAAATCTGGCTTGCAATGCAGCAGTAGCTGACACACCCGACATCTGAATAATGTCTCTAATTAACAATCAGCTGAGCAAATTAGAGCTATGCTGATATAAACGGAACTACATCAGTACCATAGTACTCTGTCTCCTGAAGAAGCCGCCGATGTTTCTAAGGCGGAGAAACGCGTAGAGAGAAGGACGGGACGTGAGACCACAAGCCGGGCAAGTGAGTCACTGACCACTCTACACTGACCACTTTACACGGAGGAAGAACAATAACGCTGCACGCTGCACACCGACGGGTGATTGCACCGGAGCCGATCCCTCTCCTCCGTGGATTACTGTGAGGCCACTGCATGTGAAAGATAAGTGGGGAGTACGGTATGACTTATGGTCACAACTGGATCGTGAGTGACAGACCCTATAAAGCATGCATGCTTGAATGTGCACTATTCTAAAACATTTTTTTACATTTTTATTCTCTGATATATTGAACAGAGCTGTCTGCAGCTGTGCGGTCTACACATATTAGGAGTGGCTTCAAATGTTAGAAACAGCCAATGCTCCTAGATGAACAATCTATAAGCCCAGCTCCTAAGGGCTCAATCTATATTCTAACTTTTTTTCAGAATATCACTGGACATCAACAGTCCCCCTAAAAATCCGTTGTGCCACATAGGCTGGAATACCTTTATTATGGTGTACTAATTAACATTCTCCTACAGTCTCAGATGTGTGAGAGACATTAATATATATATGTCTACACGGACCATCTAAGAGCTATGTAAACATCAACACCTTTAATGTTATTTGTGATTGTTTATATGCAAGCCACTATACACTGCCATTGTTGCTACATATTTACAATTTATCTTGCAGGTTTATTATTCTCTGCTTGGTGCAGATTGTATGCAATTACAACAAGTATTGCTTTTATTTTCCTATTCATTTTTTATTGTCTTAGTTGAAGCAATTCTCTAATTTATTTATATATATATTTTTATTCTTTATTTTTTATTTTTATTTTCATTATCCCATTATTATGTCATTTTAGCATTTCCTATCCTATATGTATTTTTATAAATTTTTTGAGTGTTTAATTTACTATTTACTGTGGTCTTCTTTTTAAATATTAGTATCTTTAGCGCCTGTCTATCTGTGCTTTCGATTTCTTGGTAATTGTTGGGAGGGTCCAGATTCCTCCACCTCTATGACGGCTGCTTTATACTAATTAATCCCCTGGTCCTCTACACACTCCCTACATTTATCCTGGTCCACTGAGGTGGTTATAGTCCAGCGCCTATTTTTTGTCTGTGTGTGTATCAGAGAAAATAATTATGTGTGTATGTATGCGCATGTGTGGGTTGTGTGATTTGTGTTGTTTTGAAAGGGATGGTGGGGCCTCATGGCAATGCAGCCATGACGGAATAAACAGATCTATTTTACCAAGTGTGAGTGTGTTTATTATTATATATATATATATCTTTTTTTTTTTTATGGTTATGTAGTGTGCTATTGCAGATATGATATAGGCAGCACAGAAAGGGTTAATACAGGGTACCTTGAATAACCAAGAGTTACCATTTCTTCAACAATAGAGCCTGCTGTTCAGTGTGACCAGCCCTGTAAAAATACTCTTTTTGGAAAGAAAACTTAAATATCTTGTGCAACCATTCACAATCTATTGTCTAAACCACCAAGTAGACCAAATAAAAGCTGTTCTTATTAACATATAGTAACTATTCTGACTTGAGTTTCTAATCTCAATGTTTACTGTAAACAAGGACACCTGATCTTCCCAAAATGCACAATGACTAAAGCTCGATACACTTAACACATACAGTACATTCAAAATTGTTTACTCTATCTCTTATCTATGAAGTATTACAATATCGACTGTACTTCCACCCCCGACCGCATAGGGCGGTGGAGGTGCGCTTGCGCTCCTTTCTTTTTGCGTAGTAACACTACCTTCCGGTGTGCATAGTTGTTCCTATGATGTTATCTTCGCCAAATGGGGTGAGGGCGCACCTCCGGAGTCTTGTCATCTTGGACATCTGTTTTGGATGAGCTGTATCCCGCTCCTTCCAATCTGTGTCCCGTCCGATCATCTTAGGGTTCGTGTAGTCATCTACCAGGCATATCGTCTATCTGCAGCTGGGCCTCATCAGCATCTACATAAGAAATTGAGAGATCAGTACTTTTGAATATCTCCATCTTACCTGCCAAATCTGACGTCTTGTCTTCCATCCGATCCATCTGCAGTCTTCAGATATCCTGCTGTTGACTTGATTTGCCTACATGGATGAAAAACAGATTCTCCGAGCGTTAGCGGTCCCTCCTCACCCATTGTGATAATTTAGAATTTTGTCTGCTCCATATTGGAGTTTCCAAAAATCACATATCATTAACATTGATGAGTGTTACAGACTGAACTTTACATTGTTTTCTCCACTAGGTGGCATCCAAGATCCTAAAATGCCTTTGTTTTTCTCATTTTTGATGAAAATCTCCCCCCAAAAAATATCCCTAATCTGGGAAATTCAAAATTTCCAACCTTCATATACCCATATAATACCCTCCCTATTCTCCTGACAATAATCTGTGTATTAATTGTTGAGGAGAATCAGAGAAGTCTTGGGCTCTTTGATCTGCCTTGACCTGCATTCTGATGTTCCGAGAAAATAGAAAAAAATGTTAGTATAATACATGCATGTCAATATGTAACTAATTATTATCTATTCTAAACATACAAACTGTTAATAGATATACCCACTTCATTTAGTAATAATAGAAAATCATCCTGTGGAACCTGTTTAAATATAAGACCATCTTAAAACAACCTTAAATGTATTTTTTTTTTTCATTGAAAACCATAGTAATTCCAGGCATTACCACCTCTGCTGGGAAATGGATGTGTATTTCCCCTTCTACTACTCCTCCTCCTAGGACCTACTGGCCACAAGAGGTAAAACATCAAAATTACAACAGGTGTTTTTGAGAGAAAAAAAAACTTACATTCCGCTGAGTTATTGTCACTGCAACAGTTTCAAAACAGTATGATCATATGCATATTTTTATAATCTATGGCAATCCCCCTGTTCTGGTGAATGAAACCTCCGCCATAGGGTTATCCATAATACCTACATCACAATTTAACTAGGTTTTACAGGGATTTATAAACACAAAAATATCACGTTTGTGTCTGTTACTAACAATCACTTGGAATCTCTAAAAACTATTTCTTATGAACTGTTACCACTTACAACAGTTCCGATGGCATTTTACATACGTCACTTCATGAGATATACACAGTATTTTCAGCTATTAATATATTTCCATGATGCTACAAAAAAGACCTTGTTCACCCATCTTCCAATTCCTATGAATTTGGTCAGGGGTTGCACTACTTACCTATTTCCACTAGGGGATTTTAGAATCCCTTACTCCGAAATACATATTTATACCATTATACTTTATCTGTATACACCTGGGATTTTAAAATGAGCAGGATTTTACACCACCTGTCTGTTTTTAACCCATATTATACCATATACAGTCTTAAGAACAATTGCATATACCGTAAACATTGCTATAAGCATAAAGGTTAAACCCATTATCACCTGTAATTCTAAGGACATCTCCTTATTTACTGCAATAATGACAAACCTAGAGTTCCTTATTCCTGCTTTTCATATGATATCCCTACTTCTAAGGAATATCTCATATCCAAAGTTCTGAGTATTAGTACGCATATCACATTGTTCTTAATATCTATAATGTAACATATATCGCTGTCTAAAAATCATATTTTCTGCAGTCATATATACTTAACCACATGACCTGTTTACCTAAAGGAAAACAATTATTCAGACATCCTAACAGCTGTGACATCTTAAATGAAATGGTCCATTTTTACATTTATTACAGACTTCGCCAATCTGCAATTCAGTCTTTTTCAACCATTCTGGTTACCAGTATATATAGAACTATTATTACAGGACTCATTGCAAACCTGCTATATGATCCAATTAATCAAACCCTGCTTAGCAATACATCACCTGATTCTAAGCTTCACACCGGTGTTACCTATATAACTGCTACAGAATTGAATAAATGGGTTAAACACAAATACCTCCCTTTGCGAGTTCCTTAATCTATTTACAGAAATCGATATCTATCTGAGTTATGACTAGTGTACAGGGTCAGACTGAGCCATAGGGGTACAGGAAACCTCCGGTGGTCCCCACTGTTCCATTCTGACACTGCTGGTGTATTACTTTTTCCTGTCTGTACCCCTACAGACCCCAGACACCGGGTCGTCATCGCTATTCTATATATGTATAGTGGCCAAAGCTTCATGTGAGATAAACATGCCAGCTTTCGCAGGGCTAATATCGCCCTAATATTCCTTGACAAAACACATGAAGTCCCTGATTATCTTAAACAATGCATTATGCATATTATGCAAAGCTTCAAATCATACTCAGTTATAACTGCAATATTATATGTGGTTTACATGCGATCTAATACACAGATAATACAGTATAACACACCAGATGTTATAACTTACTCAGAATTGATTTTCTTAACTGCTGTATTGCAAGGATTTTTCAGAAGTACATACAAAGTACACACAGAAAATGTTCATATAAACTGCACACAGATGAGCACATACAAACGCCACAAAAAAAATGTACAAACTGCACACAGATGAGCATATACGAACTCCACGCAGAAAATTTTCATATGCAGCACGTACAAACTCCACACCGAATACCAAGATCATGTGTATAGCACAAATGAACCTCAATACTCCTGTATTGCAGCCATGTGTGTGTTCAGTAATGCTCTATATGACACAGATCCCTGTTTTCTGAGATTGGGTGTAAACCCCCCCTTTGTTCACAACAAGACATTGAGAACAACAGAGGATAATAAATGCAAATCATAATTCACATTGGTGCTGAATTCTAGTTCCTGTATAACTCATGATTATTCATAACAAACATCATAAAATTTGCCAATTGTAATGTTTGTGACATTCTCAGAACACACCACATTGGAAAACACCTGCAATACGTAAAATACTTTTACCATCACTAAATGAATTTCTAATTTTCATTAATTTGCTTTTTTATATATAAATAAAAAATACCATTTATAAGAAAAAATTATTATTTATATTTGGGTTTGCTGCGATTAATTAGGAATTCTCTAGTACTTTAAAATATAGACTGTACATGTGCCAATGTGTGATATGTGACCTTTATGCACACATTTCACTGCAGATATGCTGCCGGGTGAATTAAACAGAATAAATGGAGTGATATATGTGTGAGAAGTGTACATGCGTGTGTATATGGGGGGATATATGATATACTGTATGTATCTTTAAGGGAATGTTAATTATTCACCTGCACTTCCGGCCCGACTACTAGTTTAGAGATAGATTGTGGAAAGCAATCTATCAGAGATAGTGTTAGATGAATTTGATGAGGATGCACTGAACATCCTAGAATCATTAAATATAGAATCACTAGATGTTGGGAATAGCCCTGAAAGTGTCTGTGTGTATGATATGAATAGGGAGCCTATTACTAAAAAAAGGTTTAAAAATAAATCAGATTTTTATCCTCTCAAACATAGGGGCCCCTATATTGAGAGTTTTTATAAATCTACATTGGAAGGCTTAAGAACCTTATGTGAAAAAGCAGAAAGAGAACCTCTGAGAGATAACCTTACAAGGAATGAACGAAATGCTCTAATAGAATTGAGATCGGATCCCACAATCACTATCAAACCAGCAGATAAGGGCGGTGGGATTGTAATACAGGATACCGATGATTACATCAAAGAGGCATACCGTCAACTTAATGATGGTATGCACTATCAACTTATGCCTGGAAATCCCACCGCCCTTTTTCAGAAAAAACTACATCTATTGTTATGTGATATGTTGAAGGATGGTGTAATAAATAAAGACACTTTTCATTTTTTGAATGTCACACATCCGGTTGTCCCCACTTTTTATTATTTACCAAAGATTCACAAAACACTTTCTTTTCCACCAGGGAGACCTATTATTTCTGGTGTAGGGTCACTCACGAATAATTTATCTTACTTTGTTGACACTTTTTTACAGAAACATGTCCAAATGCTTCAGTCATACATTAAGGATACCTCCCATTTCTTGAGGTTAATTCAAAATATCAAATGGAAAGAAAGCTATATTTTTGCAACCTGTGATGTGGAATCATTATATTCCAACATTCCACATGATAAGGGAATAAAAACTGTAGAATACTATCTCGAGGGAGATTCAAGCATGACTGTGGCACTTAGGAATTTTATTTTGGCATCTATTAAATTTATTCTTGAACACAATTATTTCACCTTTGATTCCAATTTTTTTTTACAGACACTTGGTACTGCCATGGGAACCAGGTTCGCCCCAAGCTTCGCTAACCTATACATGGGTAGGTTCAAGGAGGAGTATGTGTGGGGTCGGGGGCTTGGGGCGGACCTGGTTCTCTATGGCAGGTACATAGATGATTTGTTTTTTATCTGGGATGGGGACGCATTATCACTTAACACTTTTTTGGAGAGTTTTAATCACAATAATTTTGGGTTAAAGTTCACTAATATCACCAATCCGCTCTCGATAAATTTCTTAGACATTGCGTTAACAATAGGTGATGACCTTAAGATTCACACACAGACCTATATGAAAGAGGTTGATCAAAATAGATATCTAAACTATGGAAGTAGCCATCTACGTAGATGGAAAGAAAATATTCCAAAAGGGCAGCTACTTAGGTTAAAAAGGAATTGCTCAGAGGGTAAGACCTATGAGAAACAAGCCTTGGCCCTTTTTGGCTCTTTCTTGGAACAGGGATATCCCCAACAGGTGTTAGATGATGCCTATAATGGAGTAGCTAATTTAGATAGGAAGCAATTGATGCATGGTAAAAAGAGAGAAAAAGAAAATGAGGATAGATCCTGTGTTTTTGTGACACAGTTTAATTCATATTCATATGAAATAAAAAAAGTACTTAAAAAGAATTTACCTATTCTTAAATTAGATAATCATATTGGTCCATTCATTGTACCTCACAAATCAATAGTTTTTAGAAAAGCAGCTAATTTAAAATTAAATTTAGCACCTAGTCATTTTAAAAGGGACAAAAAATATACAGAAATATGTAATACCTGGCTCCCTTCCAAACCATTGGGTTTCCACAGATGTGGCAAAGATGCGTGTATCACATGTAAATATACAGAGAGGAAAACAGTACAATTTAAGTCCATCACCTCAGGGGAAACATTTCAAATTAGAGATTTTTTGCATTGTAGATCGACATTTTTGATCTATGTGATTGAGTGTAGATGCGGCCTGCAATATGTGGGCCGCACTACAAGAACCCTGCATGTTCGGTTTATGGAGCATAAAAGAAACATAAGTAACCAATTAAAAACACACACTTTATCTAGACACGTGGGACACTGCCAAGGGGGAGGTATGCAGGGGATTACAGTGATAGCTATAGATTTTATAAAACCGACCAAAAGAGGAGGAGATAGATTTAATGTTTTATGTAAACGTGAAGCATATTGGATTTTCCGATTACAAACTCTATACCCTCAGGGACTAAACGATACAGTTGAACTAAATAATATCTATTAAATGTCCGAGTGATGTAAAATAGTTAAATATAGATAGATCAACCCTAGAATGAGTATTTTCAATAGCCCCCTCCCCTAGTGAGGTAGAGGAGGCTATTTGTCCCCATTGGTTGGGAATATATATAGGTCAGGTGGTCAAAATACTCACAGTCTGTGGTGTTATGTTTGCTGTATGGTTAGACTGTATATCCAACAGCATTTTGGATTTTAGGCTGTATCAATGAGGTATATGACTAGGGTTAGAATGATGTCCCTCTTCGTGTCTCTGGAACGTATATTTTGATATGGACATTTTCTTTTTCTCTGCCTCATCTCTTCTTTCTTTGTTATTGTAATTCATGTATATTTATCACTTAGTATTGTTAGTGTCATCGTTACAATACATATGTTGAAATAGAACAGATTTTTAGTATGCTGTTCTGTTAGGTGGAGCATTATATATTGTGGTTGAAGTCTGCAGAAGATCTAGATTAAGCAGACTAGATAGGCGGTCATTTTGTAGCAACTCAAGCTCTATGTAATAGCTATAGGGAAAATAATGACCTAAATTATTATAGTAGGTGAAGAGGGGAAAATAGCAAGGATTAGTAAAATAACTGTGTGATATGTTGTTTAAGGAATTTTTGATTGATATTTTAAAGAGTGTCAAATACCTGTTATTTGAATTATATATATACATCTAAAATGGGTTGATGATTGTAATGATTAGTGGGATTTATATTGATATCAGGTTGTGTATTGGTCTTTAAATAGAAATATATATGGGCTGGATACGATGGAATAAGTATGTTGATAATCATCGTTACAAATATCCAGTATTTATAGGATCTAAACCACCTGATATCTTGTGTCCCAAAAGATATATGTTAAAAGTGTTAAATTGTTGTAACTATATATTTAATACAATGTATAAAAATGGCTAAATAGCTATTTGTTCCGAATATGTCTAGACATAGAAAAGATTGAAATCTATGTCAGAAAAATCTGGCTTGCAATGCAGCAGTAGCTGACACACCCGACATCTGAATAATGTCTCTAATTAACAATCAGCTGAGCAAATTAGAGCTATGCTGATATAAACGGAACTACATCAGTACCATAGTACTCTGTCTCCTGAAGAAGCCGCCGATGTTTCTAAGGCGGAGAAACGCGTAGAGAGAAGGACGGGACGTGAGACCACAAGCCGGGCAAGTGAGTCACTGACCACTCTACACTGACCACTTTACACGGAGGAAGAACAATAACGCTGCACGCTGCACACCGACGGGTGATTGCACCGGAGCCGATCCCTCTCCTCCGTGGATTACTGTGAGGCCACTGCATGTGAAAGATAAGTGGGGAGTACGGTATGACTTATGGTCACAACTGGATCGTGAGTGACAGACCCTATAAAGCATGCATGCTTGAATGTGCACTATTCTAAAACATTTTTTTACATTTTTATTCTCTGATATATTGAACAGAGCTGTCTGCAGCTGTGCGGTCTACACATATTAGGAGTGGCTTCAAATGTTAGAAACAGCCAATGCTCCTAGATGAACAATCTATAAGCCCAGCTCCTAAGGGCTCAATCTATATTCTAACTTTTTTTCAGAATATCACTGGACATCAACAGTCCCCCTAAAAATCCGTTGTGCCACATAGGCTGGAATACCTTTATTATGGTGTACTAATTAACATTCTCCTACAGTCTCAGATGTGTGAGAGACATTAATATATATATGTCTACACGGACCATCTAAGAGCTATGTAAACATCAACACCTTTAATGTTATTTGTGATTGTTTATATGCAAGCCACTATACACTGCCATTGTTGCTACATATTTACAATTTATCTTGCAGGTTTATTATTCTCTGCTTGGTGCAGATTGTATGCAATTACAACAAGTATTGCTTTTATTTTCCTATTCATTTTTTATTGTCTTAGTTGAAGCAATTCTCTAATTTATTTATATATATATTTTTATTCTTTATTTTTTATTTTTATTTTCATTATCCCATTATTATGTCATTTTAGCATTTCCTATCCTATATGTATTTTTATAAATTTTTTGAGTGTTTAATTTACTATTTACTGTGGTCTTCTTTTTAAATATTAGTATCTTTAGCGCCTGTCTATCTGTGCTTTCGATTTCTTGGTAATTGTTGGGAGGGTCCAGATTCCTCCACCTCTATGACGGCTGCTTTATACTAATTAATCCCCTGGTCCTCTACACACTCCCTACATTTATCCTGGTCCACTGAGGTGGTTATAGTCCAGCGCCTATTTTTTGTCTGTGTGTGTATCAGAGAAAATAATTATGTGTGTATGTATGCGCATGTGTGGGTTGTGTGATTTGTGTTGTTTTGAAAGGGATGGTGGGGCCTCATGGCAATGCAGCCATGACGGAATAAACAGATCTATTTTACCAAGTGTGAGTGTGTTTATTATTATATATATATATATCTTTTTTTTTTTTATGGTTATGTAGTGTGCTATTGCAGATATGATATAGGCAGCACAGAAAGGGTTAATACAGGGTACCTTGAATAACCAAGAGTTACCATTTCTTCAACAATAGAGCCTGCTGTTCAGTGTGACCAGCCCTGTAAAAATACTCTTTTTGGAAAGAAAACTTAAATATCTTGTGCAACCATTCACAATCTATTGTCTAAACCACCAAGTAGACCAAATAAAAGCTGTTCTTATTAACATATAGTAACTATTCTGACTTGAGTTTCTAATCTCAATGTTTACTGTAAACAAGGACACCTGATCTTCCCAAAATGCACAATGACTAAAGCTCGATACACTTAACACATACAGTACATTCAAAATTGTTTACTCTATCTCTTATCTATGAAGTATTACAATATCGACTGTACTTCCACCCCCGACCGCATAGGGCGGTGGAGGTGCGCTTGCGCTCCTTTCTTTTTGCGTAGTAACACTACCTTCCGGTGTGCATACGCTACCTTCCCACGTGTTCCCCTCATGTTGCCACACTTTTAAACAGTCATTGTACTTAACCCTCTTTTTCAGCGATTTGATTAAACATATGTTATCTCTAACATTACTTAATACCTCTGAATTTAAATTGTAAATCTTGGGAAATGGTCTCATGCATCCTTTGGTCATCTTGACCCATATGTCGCAGTACGCCGTAGCGTACGCACCGTACTTTGCATACATTATATACCTTGCCGAACCAGTCGGCCCTTCCTTAAGCAGCACATCGTCGACCACCTCTAGTGTTTGCTTAGCACCCATCTGGAAACTGACTCTTCAAACGCTTCACAGCACAACACAAACATTAGAGATTTCAACTGTGGACGAATTCTCAAGCTGTATCCACTCGCTTCCTCCCGCTGTGCGCAACTGACAGCTAATCGTGATTGTCAGTGTACGCAACGAGGAGCAGAAATATCGCCTATGCAATATTCTTCCTTCCTTTCACTACTTTGAGTATATTCTAACTGGTAGCATTTAAGCATTCCATTAACACTTAACCTTGCCAGCGATTTCCTCCCACAACTCCCCAAGTCACAATCACAGTTTACGCAACCATGCGGTCCGATCGCATTGCCCAGAGATACTAACTTGTCAATGAACTTTGCTATTACTATTGGGGGTGTGATGAAAAACACACCCAGTCCCCAGTATACCTGCTGTGTATACTGCCCCGGCAGTCAAACCTGCCTCGTCAGACCCCTAACCGGGGTCCTCTGTATCTTTTCAACAGTATAACTTTTCCATATCACAAGCACACGTTCACATTCATATACACCTTTGTTTTCTGCGCAGAAAAATTCTTTCCCAAATGATCGTAATAACTATTCAGAGGCTTTAACAAGTGATCACACTATAAATACAACAAGACTATCTATCAAAACGATTGTTTAAACATGTGGCAATAATACAGGGAATACGCAAATAAATCACATTAAATCGCAAAATGACAATAAAAGAAATGGATTTTCTCTCTAATCAGCGCTCCTTAAATTACACAAAAACGGACAGTCGGTTTCACAACATAGAATGAAAAACAGGCTTTGAACACATTTTGTTCTTACCCATATATGACGCGTCTCTCCACCCTTGAGGAACCGAAATCCGTATGCTCTGTGTAATCTCTGGTAACGTGATATCAGCTGTGAGCCCCCATCTATTAATGCCATCTAGTCGCTATAAAGTTAATTGCTTTCCAATCTTATCTTGTGGTTCCAAAGCACAAAGTGATTTAATAATAAAAGATAGCAGGTTAAACATATGCAATAAGTACAAAGTATCCAATAAGGACAATCTACAATGAGTACAATCTATACATATGCATGCGCTCTGGATCCAGCATATAGCTATTCAATCCTGAAAGCTGTGGTCACACAAAGGAGACCCCTTGCTAGTCCCAGAGTTCAATAATATATACAATTCTGGTTACACTGTCGAAGTTAGATGATTGTCTGAGATCAGATCTTTGAAAATATCTGAAAACGCCATGTTTGCATTGTCTGCACGATGCCATCTGGCGTAGTCAGTATAATATCATTGTGTATGGCGCTATTTAGCGTTGTGTACATCTGCCATGTTACTGCACACTGTTAAAGTCTTTACATAATAAATGCGCACGGATACACATATGTATTTAAAGACTTTATATATATTTAAAAATGCAAGGTTTGGTCAGTGTTGGGAGACAAGTCCTGTGGACATGTCTGTGACTAGTAATTGAAAAACACACACATACTGTGAGGTGCAGACAAGTGTTCTGAATGAACCATTGTCTTTAAGTCTATCATTGTATGCCTAAAAGAACTAGCATTTACATTCCAAATAGGCTGGAGAGGCCTTTGATTACATTGTGATTCCATCAAGTATCTGCTGGCCATTTCTGATCAGAACAACTCCATTGTCTGTCATTTTTTAACTTAGTTCAAATAGATGTAATATCAATAATACCAGTTACTGGATAAAGCTATATATATATATATATATATATATATATACATACACTTAAACGATCACATGTGTATCCACAATGCATGCACACATATACACAGTTGCTATTATAAATATAAACACACACCCAGCGCATGTTTGCACTGTACACAACACCTGCTCACAGCACAACTTTTTACGCTGCGTGTGGATACACAACGCATACTTACATATAATCATAAATATACATGCAGTCATAAAAGGTTCCCTCTACATATTAAATGTAATATTAGAGGTTTTAGTAGCATATAATTATGTTGTGAAATGTATGTATATGATATTTAAGGTATACAACATGGTAGACATGGCATGTTGGTACTATACTGACACACTGTTTATTTCCAGATATCCGAACCTACCAGCAAGGGAGTCGCATCTTGCGTTCGATGGTTATGAATTATAGGAAATTATTGGTTAGAATGTATACTCTGTAACGTAGTGCCTTTAGCTAGTTTAAACCACTTAAAGAAAGACAATGTAATCTCAAGAGACTGTCGAGAATTGGGACATACCCCTAGTGAACTGTCCTATGAACTACAGCTTACTACAAAGACCAAGATCAAGAACCAATGGAATTATGTTTGTCTGTCTACATTGTTGTTATCATGATCTGTTTGGGTATATAACCTGTGTCCTGGTCCCAGTCAGTAGCCATTCTTCTTGGATGACCACAGGCTTCTGGAGTGACGACTGTTTACTGGGACCGGTGCGCATGCGTATGTATCAAGCTGTACCTTTTGTATTTAATTGTCTTTGCACTAATTGTGATAGATCATAGCGTGTAACTTACTTTTTGTTGCAATAAGAACTTTTTGTGCTTTGGAAACACAGTTGGGCTGGAAAGCAATTATTTATTGTGCGACAGGTAACGCTAAATAGCGTCTTGCGATTATTTAGGGGTAACGACAATATGGTATTCATAGTTGGGGGCTCATAGTTTGGATGTCACGCTACCCAATTTTACATGGTAACACGGCTCTCACTTTCCTAACAAAGTGTGGAAGGCGCCATACGCAGGAAGGACGCACAGTGGCCCTGATTCAGAGCCTGACGCTCTGACAGAGACCGCTCGCTCTGAATCAGGGCCATCCTTCTTAATTTTTAGAGCGGCCTCCTGGCCGCTCGTATAGCTGTGGGTGACCACCCACAGCTATAGCGAGCGTCCAGGAAGATGGTCGCGATGGTCAAGACCATAGCGACCATCGGGCTTGCGACGAGACCCTTGTGGTAGGGTCTCATTGCCGCAAGCCCTGGAGTGCTTTCGGCTCTATCAGAACCGAGAGCACTCCCACTGACATCACTTGTGATGTCAGTGGGGCCGGCCCCAGACGGTAGGCGTTCCCATGGGAACGCCTCCGTCTGGGCAGCCATGCCCCCGGCACACCCACCAAAGGGGGCGTGCTGTCACTCACCATCGACAGCACGACCCCTTTGTAGCGAGACCCGGAGCGACGGCTTGTCTGTCGCTATCCGGGTCTCGCGCATGCGCACAACGGAGCCGCCTCCATCGTGCACATGCGCACTGGGCCAACATCGACCCACTTGCGAGCGCTCAGCGCTCGCGAGCGGGTCTGAATCAGGCCCTGTGTTCGAAACCTGCTACCATCTAGTGTTGAGAAACGATACCTGTTATTGTGTGATTTCAAAGGGGCGCTGACTAGGACCTGGGGATGGGAGAGAAAAAATCTGTTTCTTGCTTTGTTAGGTTTGGCGCTAAAATGCGACTTGCACAATAGCATATACGTGTTTCTTATATTGCTTCCATATGTTTAAATAATCAGTAAGATAAGATTGTTGTATTGATAGCGTGATTGCATTGTTTAAGGTCTCTGAATCATACTGCCATACTGGGGAAAGGTTTATTTTTCTGCACAGAAAAGGTGTTTGAAAGTGAACATTTGCTTGTGACGTGAATAAGAGTACTGTGTGTTTCCTATTGGACTAGGTACCGTGTGTCGGTCCTTATAACTTGGTAGGTGTCTGACGAGGCAGAAAGCTACTGGGTGTGTACACATAGCAGGTGTATTGCAGCAAGGACAGGGATTTTGTACCTTGGAGAAAACAAGTAGGTTTTTGAAATTCGGCCCTCAAATAGTGATCGCAAAGGTCCATTGATCAGTTAGGTTCTATGGGCATTGCGGTTGGACTGCACAGTTCGGCAGACTGTGATTGTGACTGGGGGTAGTGGACGAAATTACTGGAAAGGGTGAGAGTTATTGGAACTCTTAAATGCTAACAGTGGAAAGTACTCAAAAAGGAAGCTTAGAAGAAGCTTGTGTGGATTCGTCTGGAGTCAGAATAAGTGCATAGGCATTATTTTGATCCTCGTTGTGTGCGCTGGCAGTAACGCTCAGCGGTTGGTAGCACATAATGGGAAGAAGCCGAGACAGAGCTATTGCGGAGATCTGTCTGAAAGCAGGATAATCACATAGGAATATCCTGCTTCTCTTATGCACGCTGTTCGCAACGCTTATCGGGCCGATTGTGCAGAAGAGAAGGAGTGCATGAATGTAGATCTCGGGAATCGTTCACCGGTCCACATACTAGTGAAAAGTGCTTAGCGTTTTCCCAGGTGGGTGCCAGGCTGACGCTGAGTATGGTGGACGATGTACTGCTTTTGGAAGGACCGACAGGTTTGGCAAGGCATATAATGTATACAAAATATGGTGCGTATGCAACTGCATACTGTGATGTATAGGTTAAGATGACCAGAATGTGTGTGAAACCTTTTCCTAAAATTGGCGGTTTTGATGCGGAGGTGTTGAATAATGTTAGGGATACCATCTGTGTGGTGAAATCTCTAAAGAAATGAATAAAGTATAATGATTGTTTAAAACTATGGAAACATGAGGGGAACATGTGGCTTAGCGCCGTGCATGCGACGCAAAATAGCGCCGCGCTCATGACGCAAGGGAGCGTGCACGCAAAGTTAACTAACTCCGTGTGAGCGCCTCAAGGGAGCATGCACACATGGCAAGGTAGCACTACCGAAGGTGCAAGCATTAGCGCAGGCGGACCTCCGCCGCCCTATGCGGTTGAAGGTTCAGGTACAGCTGATACCAAAAATAATAAAAATGTAACAAGTAACTTGTACCCTATCCTGAGTAAGTATAAGGAAATGTTTATAAATCAGATGATGAACCTGTTGTAGTGTCTGCGATTTCACATGCTGTTCAAATGTTAAGTATTCCACCGCAGCAAGCACAGGGAGTGACCCCACCAGGTATAGCAGCAGAGGTGATACCATCAGCTGTAGCGCCACCAACTGAAGTGACAGCTGCGGTTGGTGGAAGTAATATAATATGTAGCAGTAGTAGACTGAACCCCCCCAAGTACCAAGACCAAAGGTAGCGATGTGGTAGGTGTCCATCCTGTCCGGACAATAACAGTTCCCAATGGGAATCCGGACGCAAACAGTGTAGTGCCTACAAGGGATGTAACTATGCATTGTCCATGGACGAGAGCAGAGCTGCATTCTATAATGTCAGACTTTCCCGACCCTAGAAAAGAATTAGCTAAATGCCAAAAATTTGTTAAGGATCTCGGTAATGCTCACGAGCCAAGCAACAGGGATTCACGAGTGGAATTACGGGCATGTCTTCCATCTAATACCGATGTGAAAAGATTCATCACAGCCTGTGTATTGGATGTAGACAATCCCTTAACTGATGAAAGTAACCAAGATAACATTGCCCGCATAGTCACCCAATTGGCCGTATATTTTCCAGTAGTAGTGAACTGGAGTAAAATTTTCATCATTAAACAGAAGGAGAGTGAGTCTGCAGCAGATAATTTCACCCGAGCACTGCAGACTATCACCCAGTACACTGGGATAGAAGACATAAAAGACAACACACACCACAGTTAAGTAGCAGTCATGGTACTTATGAATTGTCTTAAAGACAACCTAAAAACCAGGGTTCAGACCTCCCAGCCTAACTGGAGGGGAATCACGGTAGACGCTCTCAGGGAATCTGCTATTGAACATGATAAAAACATCCTCAGGAAAAAAGAAACACAAAGCGAAAAGCTAATGGCTGTTAGCATTCAAGCTTTGGAGCAATGTATATACAGCCACAAGAGACATGTACACCTGCACAACTACATGCTCTCAGTACATACCATCCTGAGCAGTCACACACGCATCAGCAACAAAAAATATATTAACATACCTCGCCTCAACACACATACCATACACAGCCTCAAACTCTTCATGTACCCCAACCCACACAACAACAACTTTTCAACACATATTCCCGAAGGTGTTATAACTGTAATCAGATAGGACACATAAGTAGAAACTGCAGAGAGAAGAGGAGGGGGCCACCTTACCAGCGGGCACCTAAACACCCACAGAAGTCAGGACAGTTCCAACAGTCACCAGCACACATAGTGGCAGTAAATGCTTTACTGGAAGAAGATAGTCAGTGCTAGGGGTCATGTCATACCTGTAGTCTACAGCCAGTCAGGTTAACTGAGAATGCTAGGGAAGAACCTACAATGACAGTTGATGTAGCTGGTACTAAACATACTTTTCTTGTAGACACAGGGGCGACCAGGTCAGTGATAAATTCTCCATTAAATTTTCAGGTTACTAACAAGACCATACCAGCCATGGGAATAACGGGTAAAGTGCAACATTATCCTTTAACCAAATCCGCAGAGGTAAAATGGGATGTGTCATTTACTGTACCCCTGATGGTATATTCCTAGATATCCCAGAGAAGGTTGCGCATGAGGTAAGGGATATATTGGACACCCCACAAAGACTAATGTTGCACTCTACCGTTCTAGAGCAAATTTCACCCCAGGTAAAGGAAATGTTGTTACAAATACCAGGGTCCCTCTGGACCAAAGATGGACAGGACACTGGATTGATGGTAAAGCTAAAAAGTGGTAGGCAAGCTCCAAAAATTCCTCAGTACCCATTAAAACCAGAAGTAGAGAGAGGGGTTTATCCAATAATTGAGCGGTTATTGCAACAGGGAATTTTAGTCGGTACAGCAAGCATAGCCAATAGTCCCATTTTTCCAGTGAAGAAGGATGGGGGAAGGGGCTATAGATTAGTACAGGACCTTAGAGGGGTTAATAAAGTAGTTGAGAGCCAATTCCCCGTAGTGCCAAATCCAGCTGTCATCCTTATGCAGATTTCACCATCCGCAACCCATTTCACGGTCATTGACCTGTGTTCTGCATTCTTCTCTGTCCCTCTTCACCCTAACTGTCAGTATCTATTTGCATTCACATACAAAGGGGTACAAAACACATGGACATGATTGCCCCAGGGCTTCATAGATAGCCCCTGTATTTTCTCTCAGGCCTTACACGACTGTTTGCAAGCTTTTCAACCTGCTAATGGATCTGTTCTAATTCAATATGTAGACAATTTATTGTTATGCTCTGATTCATTTATGTCATGTTTAAATGATACTAAACTGTTGTTACTTCATCTCTCACAAACAGGGCACAAGGTTGCAAAGGACAAATTACAGCCATTCCAGACTAGGGTCAAATATTTGGGACACTGTCTATGCCAGGGGCTACGACATTTGACAACTGACAGAATACAGGCCATACAAACCATGACACTTCCGCAAAACTAATTTCAAATCCATACCTTGTGTGGATACTGCAGAATATGGTTACCAGGTTTTTTTATTTTGGCATTACCATTGCAGGAGTTAGTTTCATCCTCAAAACCTTATCGTGTCACACACACTGAGGAGATAGAGCAGGTTTTCCTTAACCTTAAGGATAGTCTGACAAGAGCACCTGCCTTGGGAATACCAGATTATGAAAAACCCTTTGAGTTATATTGTAGGGAAGCTGATGGCTGTGCAGCAGGTGTCCTCACACAAAAACATGGTGATGCTAGCAGACCTGTAGCATACTACAGTGCCCAATTGGACACTGTGGCAAGATCACTCCCAACGTGTTTAAGAAGTGTAGCAGCGACTGCTCTTTTGGTAAATAAGAGTGAGGATGTAGTATTAGATCATGATATGATTGTTTTTACACCCCATGCTGTATCTGCTTTACTGAATTCTGCCCAAACTATTGGTGTGCACCAGGCTTCTCCTCTCAAGCTGAAAAGAGGGCTATGTCCTGTTTGACTTGCTTGAGGAAAAATGTAGGGAAAACAATCCCTACTGAGCCATCCCACATCCCTCTGACAGACGGACCATTTCAGGTAATACAAATTGATTTCATCCAATTACCACCTTGCAGGAATCTCAAGTATGTATTAATTTGTACACATGTGTTTTCTAATTGGGTTGAGGCATATCCAGCTGCCACTAATACTGCTGGTTTTACTGTTAAAAAGATTGTTCAGGAGTTTGTATGTAGATACAGTTTCCCTAGAATCATAGAAAGTGATAGGGGTACTCATTTCACAGGTAACGTCTTCAAAAACATGTGTAAGCTCATGGGTATTAATAGTAGACTTCACACCCCCTACCGACCGCAAGCCAGTGCCAAGGTGGAGAGGGTAAACGGTACTATTAAGAACAAACTAAGTAAGACCATGGCAGAGACTGGACAGGGGTGGCCAGAAGCCTTACAGCTCGTCCTCCATAGCATCAGAACCACTCCTAGAGCTTCTCTTAATTTGTCCCCCTTTGAAATATTGTTTGGGAAACAACCGCACATGATTGTAAGTCCACAGGATGATTTGAAAAGTAATAATGAGGTTACGGTAAAATATCTCATAAGCATGAGTAAACAGCTGAAGCAGCAGCAGGAGAAATGAAAATTGTTGTCATCTGATATTCCTGAAACAAACTGTCATGATGTTGAACCTGGAGAATTTGTTATGATTTGAAATTTCTTACGTTCAGTTTGTCTGACAGATCAGTGGGAAGGTCTGTATCAAGTGTTGCTGACAAGTACAACATTCTTGTGGCAGAGAGAGATACCTGGGTCCATTCCACTCACTGCAGAAAGGTCAACCAAACCAAAGCGGAGTCGAGGCAGATAACGCAGACCTGTCAATTGCGAGCTTGCTCCAGGAGAGTTAAAAACTGCAGTGAGATATCTGAGCTAGAGAAATTTGCAGTCCACTATTCCAGCAATGGAATGGCGGGCTGGGTTTGCGTTCCTATTTTCTTCCAGAATTCTCATCATCCTTGTTTGGTTCGGGATCTCCTGTTTCTGTAACGGTGGGCAGATGATGGAGGGAGAGGTTGATGGCGATATCAATGGAGTAGAGTCGGGAGAAGGAGCCATGCATTCACAAGGGCGGTACCTAACCAAACTCAGTACAGTAATTGCTAAGAGATCTGTTATCCCAGAAACTCGGAGACAGTGTGAGGGGTTATTGTCTGTGGAATACTGTATTTGTGAGTATTGTGGGTCCCTAATCAATGAGAGATGTCGCCAACGGTGTGCCAGCCCCAGTATACCAATATTGGGGTGGGTATCCTTTAGAGGATTATCATGCCTTGGTGGGAAAAGTCTTAAATCAGACTGAATGTTGGGTATGCTCTCACGTGCCTCAGGGACAACATAATGTAGGACTAGTACCACTCCCGTTAAATGTCTCTGAGGTCCTTGAATTACATAAGGGGAAGACGCTGGACGTAAAATTTATTATGTCCAAGCCTCCAAATTTTAAGCTTCATCAGTACCAGGTGGATAGATCCCTGCTATGCTTAAACATCACCAATTCCAATAAACCAGGAAATTGGGAGGTGTCCGGGAACAACCAGACAATGACCTTTTCACACAGAGCTGATAATGAACCAGTAGATGGTGGACTTATACGCAACATTACCAGTGGAAGACACTTCCGGTATAAGTATACACTTAGTTCCACAAAGGTAATGGTTGACAGAGTACCAGAAGGGTACTGTGCAGTTATTGTACAACCTAAAACATGTATTAGTCAAATGGGAAAATATGGGGTAGGATTATTTGTCAGAGAATTGTGGGCCTGATTCAGAGCTGGACGCTATTTGCGGATGCTCGTTCAGAAAAAGGGGCCGGATATTTAAATTGAGCGCTCGCTCTTTGCGGTCTGTGGACGCCTCTATGTCTGAGTGAGCGTCCGAAACATGCGCTCGCTATTTTGTAAAGACGCCCCTTGGCCGTTCGCATCATACGTCATCTCCGCTATTTATTAGATTAATCGAGTACATCGAAAGGCGTCTGAACTGCTCGCAGTACTTGTGGTAAGTTTTTCTTCCCGCAATCACTGCGAGCAGTTCAGGCTAAAAGACAACCAAGTGACGTGGTCGATGACGCTGCTTTGTTAATTATGCACACCCATTAAACGCCCGTTTTGACCGTTTGGCACGCCTGCGTTCGTATCTCCACTCCCCGTTTTCAAGCACCTTCCCCTGTTACCACCCACAAACGCCTCATTCTGTCACTCAAATTAGCAGCCCATCGCTGTTTTACGAGCGAATGATTTCCGACCGCAATGACTGGTTGGCGCATGCGCATTACGACACATACGCATGCGCAGATGTGCGAACATCGCTCGGAGCGAACAAGCGCCCGCTTACGATCAGGCCCTGTGTCCGATGATAATGATGCATTCTATTTCTTATGTACTCCCAGATGATGTGTATTTTATATGTGGAAGGAAAGCATATAAGTGGCTCTCTCTGAGTTCCGAAGGTTTATGTTATCTGGGAAGAGTACTCCCAGAGGTTATGACCCTTACACATGGTGAAATGCTTGGTATCTATAAAAACACACCATCTCCATATCTTCATACGCATTAAGAACACCGTGACAAAAGAAACATGATACCTGGTGACATACATGCAGCTACACAGTTGATTAGCGAAACAACTGGTTTCCAAATTTTAGTAGCACTAGATCCCACCAGGATCACTTGGGGTACTTTAAATTTTAGATACATCCAAGATCTTGCTAAATTAATAGATAATATCACCGAGATGTATGATGACACGTTCAGGTATACCGGCAAGGAGCTACAAGCTTATAAGAAAGAACTTGTGCAACATAGGCTAGTGTTAAATTATTTAACAGCTGTTACTGGTGGGTACTGTGTAACCTTGGCCACCCAGTTTGGTGTCAAGTGTTGCACGTACATCACAAATAACACTAGTGACCAAAAGGAGGTGATAGACCGGAAGATGGATGAAATTCTGCAGCTGAAATGGGAATTTCGAATGCTTCACTGGCTGAAGTAGAGGAAAAGATAGAAGAGTGGTTCTCTTGGTTGAACCCTATGAAATGGTTCTCCGGTCTAGGAGAGTGGGTCGAGGAACTGGTTGCTATTGTGGGTAAGCTCTTAATCCTCATACTTATTGTCATCTTAGTAATTGGCTTATGTGTCAGGTGTGTTCCTAATGTATTGAAGTGCGGAAAATGTACAAGGGCAAACAGAGGAACAGAGATTATGATGGTGGTAAGCAATGGTAATATGGATACCAAGGTCAAGGAAAAACTGTATTACAACCCTGAATTAGAATATACCATCAGATGAAGAAAAAAACAAATCGTGTGGTAATGCATAGATGTATTATCAATGTTATTTTTAAACATCCTAGATAATGTATTCTCAATCCCCCCAAACTTCCTTTATAGGTTCGATGAGATCCCACATCCCACCAATGATCCCTGTAGATCCGCAGATGGCGTATAAGGGTTTTTGTACCCTCTTTTGAAACGCATTATTAACGGTTCAGTGACCTACTTGTGTTGCACTGTTTATAACCTTGAATAATACATTATTATGCATGACTACAAAAGGTTAAGAACAGAGGGTCTGATTCAGAGCCAGACGCTATTTGCGGACGGTCGTTCCAAAAAAGGGGCTGGCTATTTAAATTGAGCGCTCGCTCATTGCGGTTTGTTGACGCTTCTATGTCTGAGCGAGCGAACAAAAAATGTGCTAGCTATTTTGTAAAGACGCCCTTTTGCAGTTCGCATCACACATCATCTCTGGTATTTATTTGATTAATCAGGTACATCGAAAGGCATCTGAACTGCTTGCAGTGCTTGTGGTAGGTTTTTCCTACTGCTATCACTGCGAGCAGTTCAGGCTAAAAGACAACCAGGTGACGTGGTCGATGACGCTCCTTTACTAATTATGCACTCCCATTAAACGCCCTTTTTACCGTTAGGCACAGCTGTGTTCGGATCTCCACTCCCCCATTTTCAAGCACCTTCCCCTGTTACCAACCACAAACGGTACGTTCTGTCAATCAAATTAGCAGCCCCTCACTGTTTTGCGAGCGCACGATCTCTGACCGCAATGACTGGTTTGCGCATGCGCATTATGACCCATACGCATTCGCAGTTGTGCGAACACCGCTAATAGCGAACGAGCGGCCACTTACGAGCGGCTCTGAATCAGGCCCAGAGTGTGATAGCTTGTTGATAGCTATCAAAGGGTGGTCTGTCGAAGCTGGATGATTGGCTGAGATCAGATCTTTGAAAATATCTGAAGACGCCATGTTTGCGTTGTCTGGCATAGTCAGTATAATATCATTGTGTATGGCGCTATTCAGCGTTGTGTACATCTGCCGTGTTACTGCACACTGTTAAAGTCTTTACATAATAAATGCTCACGGATACACATATGTATTTAAAGACTTCATATATATTTAAAAATGCAAGGTTTGGTCAGTGCTGGAGACAAGTCCTGTGGACATGTCTGTGACTAGTAATTGAATAACACACACATACTGTGAGGTGCAGACGAGTGTTTTGAATGAACCACTGTCTTTAAGTCTGACTATCATTGTATGCCTAAAAGAACTAGCATTTACATTCCAAATAGGTTGGAGAGGCCATTGTGATTCCATCAAGTATCTGCTGGCCATCTCTGATCAGAATAACTACATTGTCTGTCATTTTTGAACTTAGGGCCTGATTCAGAGCCGGACGCTCTTTCAGAGCGCTCGCTCTGAATCAGTGCCCGCCTATTGTATTTTTAGAGCGGCCTCCTGGCCGCTCGCATAGCTGTGGGTGACCACCCACAGCTAGTGCAAGCGGCCAGGATGATGGTCGCGATGGTCAAGACCATCGTGACCATCGGACTTATGACGAGACCCTTGTGGTAGGGTCTCATTGCCGCAAGTCCCAGTGAACTTCTTGCTCTTACAGACCAAGAAGTCCACCCACTGATATCACTTGTGATGTCAGTGGGGCCGGCCCCAGACGGTAGGTGTTCCCATGGGATAGCCTCCATCTGGGCAGCCATGCCCCCGACCCGCCCACCAAAGGGGGCGTGCTGTCACTCAACATCGACAGCACGCCCCCTTTGGTACGAGACCCAGAGCGACAGTTTGCCCGTCGCTATCCGGGTCTCACGCATGCGCACGACGGAGCCGCCTCCGTCATGCGCATGCGCACTGGGCCAATGTTGACCCACTTGCGAGCGCTCAGCGCTCGCAAGCGGGTCTGAATCAGGCCCTTAGTTCAGACAGAAGTAATATCAATAATACCAGTTACTGGATAAAGCTAGATATATATATTAATATATGTATATATATAAATCCATGACACTGATGCACATTTGCACATATGTATATATATATATATATATATACATACACTTAAATGATCGCATGTGTATCCACAATGCGTGCATACTTACACACAGTTGCTATTGTAAATATAAACACACAGCGCATGTTTGCGCTGTACACAACCCCTGCACACAGCGCACCTTTTACGCTGCGTGTAGATGCACAATGCATACTTACATATAGTCATAAATATACACGCAGTCATAAAAGGTTCCTTCACATTAAACGTAATATTAGAGGTTTTAGTAGCATATAATTATATTGTGAAATGTATGTATATGATATTTAAGATATACAACATGGTAGACATGGCATGTTTGGTAATATACTGACACACTGTTTATTTCCAGATATCCGAACCTACCAGCGAGGGAGTTGCATCTTGCGTTTCGATGGTTAGTTTAAACCAATTAAAGAAAGACAATGTAATCTGAAGAGACTATGGAGAATTGGGACATACCCCTAGTGAACTGTCCAATGAACTACAGAGTACTACAAAGACCAAGAGCAAGAACCAATGGAATTCTGTTTGTCTGTCTACATTGTTGTTATCATGATCTGTTAGGGTATATAACCTGTGTCCCGGTCCCAGTCAGTAGCCATTCTTCTTGGATAACCACAGGCTTCTGGAGTGACAACTGTTTACTGGACCGGTGCGCATGCATATGTATCAAGCTGTACCTTTTGTATTTAATTGTCTTTGTGCTACTTGTGATAGATCATAGCGTGTAACTTATTCATAACACAGAGGACAAAGGAGACGATTTGGCAGGTTCTCATTGGTTCCGGCTTCAAGTCAGTCTGGTGTAATCCAGGACATTGGTCAATTCAAAGGGTGCCCACCAAGGGTGGGGGTCAGAATTCCAACTGCTGCAGACATGATTATCCTCAGAAACCTGGTCTATTTATATTATACAAACAATAGCATTCTAATCTTTAATTTCCTATCATCCATAGCTTCCATACGCAAAGTGCGATCTCTTTGCCGATAAAAACGGATGTCTGCGAATAAATAGGGAATTAGAATGATACCAAACATGATATGTCCTCTGTATTAATAACTATAAATAACTCTGGTTATGAAAGACAGTGTGTAGGAACCATTTTATAAGTGAATGTGTATGTATATATAAATATGCATATGTATAAAAATGCATTCGCATGTGATATGAAAATACACACTAGCACGCCGTAGTGTGCTTGTCGCATATTTTCACACAAAGATGATAGTATGGAAAGATGATAATTGCAAACGACTTCATCCGATTGTTTGACTTTAACAATTTCTACAGCGGCACCCCTGCTCAATGACTGTATTGCATCACCATACTACTGTTAGATGAGTGCGATTCATGAACAGAAAGCTTCGCTTTCCGTCCCCTCCTGTGGTACAGATTCGCCATCTGAGGATAGCGTTATCTGTTACCACAAGCCGGACAGAGCAGGGAAGTAGCACACTTCCCTGCTCTCTGTCTGGCACCCGGCACCGCCCCCTTTTCCCAGTGTCCATAGCGGCAGGTCTGACGTGACCTGCTGCTCTCAGACATCGGGACATGCGCAGAGAGGAGCAGGTCTATCTTCTCACTGCGCTACAGGGATCACCGAGGGGCCGGACAGCGCCTGAAGACGTCGGACAGGTAAGTGTACATGAATACAGGGGCGTATCTATAATGGGTGCAGGGTGTGCGGGGCACCCAGGTCCAGGGGGGGCCCGCACCACACACCCAGCACCCATATTATCTAAAACTTACCTCTCCGATGTACCTTGTCGGGTCTCTCACCGCTGCTCAAAGTGCTAGAAAATGCCTGCCATAGCCATTTTTCCGGCATTTTGCGCATGCGCTGTGAGGAAATCGCCGACAAAATGGCGGCCGTGCCATTTCCCCGGCGATCTGCGCATGCGGAGTAGACTCTGGGCACACTCTATTGCCCAGAGTCTACTGATTCTGCGGAGGCCGGCCAGCTGCGTTAGTCGGCTGCTGGAGTGAGAGGACGGGAATGCACACGGGCCCCCTCCTCTCTAAAGACGTCCCTGCATGAATGGCTACTAAACT
Organism: Taudactylus pleione; assembly: GCA_031769625.1. Taxonomy (NCBI): domain Eukaryota; kingdom Metazoa; phylum Chordata; class Amphibia; order Anura; family Myobatrachidae; genus Taudactylus; species Taudactylus pleione. The sequence goes on from JAUIMM010000725.1 coordinate 6,245,763, forward strand.
TCACTATATATCGCATCGATGTGATATGATAATGATATATAGCGATATCTTTTAGTAGCCACTTCATATTCTATATGAACAGACCCCTTAGGATCAAATATGGTTTGAGGTTACCATGAGGTTAAAGAAAGGGCAGACTAGATGGGCCAAGTGGGTCTTATATGCCGTCAAATTCTATGTTTCTATGTAATACTAACCATTATCCGTGTAGGTTGGCATCCACGCTTTGGAAAAATAACAAACCCTTAACAAACAACAACTGGATCCTTAATGAGCACGACGCAACTAAATAACAAGCACTTCTATTTATACAGTGAAGGTCACATCCTGGTAAATCCCCACTGTAATACACTGAAGTTATTGGCCGCTAATACAAGATAATTACGCTAATAGCATATTTTACATTCTTAGCTTAGGTTACGAAAAATAAGCATTATATATATTATGCACAGTGACAAATATATATTAAGAAAGCTACAGCTCTTCAAATGACCAAAATTGCCTATTTGTAATGCTATTTATGCCTATGTTTTGGCAGAAATTGCGTCCAACTCAGCGTGAACCCTTAAGTGTTTCGGAAACAAGTTTTGTGTTCTGCAAAGCAAGACATGCATTAATAAATACGCCCTCTCAACTCTAATTTTAATACTCGTGCACTGCAAAATAAAACTTCACTCTGCCCAAATCCTGTTACCAGCCGGTACAATCATCTGCTTCATCGCAAGTGCTGCCATCTTGCTCTGCAATCTCTTGTGTCTGGGTGCAAATCTAGGTGCACTAGTACCAATCAGCAGATCACCAAACACAATTTTGAGCTGCTGCTCAACATCTTGTGCCTGAGAAATTAGGCCCATTCATCATTCTTGCTTATTCTTTGCTTATTCTTAATAAAAAAATATGTATATATTTACCATTGGCGTTAGTCATGCACTTTAGCTTAGTGGTTTGGGATGGTTTTATTTAATTTCCGAATGAACACCCTGTCAGTATTTATTTTTTACACATGCATGATTAATATAGTTGTCATTCTTGACACTTTTGTGTACCTTTTTCATGAGGTTATTTTTATATGACTTAATTAAATAAGGTGAGGCTTATCATTATTGTTTTATATGTACAGAAAGGGTATGGGATCTACAAAGCTAGGAAAACCAGCCTAATGCTATGCCCAATTAGCCCACACAACTGCAGTAGTATAGAGTTGATCTGATTTATGTTTATGGTGGAGATGAGACATCTAGTGGTGGAGCTTGGGAAAAGATATACCACAAATATAAAGCATATAGAATACCTCTATAAGGAGCATATTTATTACTTATCAGAATTTAGACCCCATAATTAATTTCTTCTCGCCTCTATTTGTGGTAATAATAATGTTCTGCCGGATGTATTAAGAAACACATCCAGGGACAAGGGCTCAGATAGGAGCCCATCCCTGCAATGTGATTGCTGATCTGATCACTTTACTTTCTGCTGCGGGAACCCTGGTGCGCTACTACATATGTACTGTCATCAGACTGCACATGTGCGAGCAGCGATTATTGGTGAGGGACGCTACGGATCCCAGTAAAATGTGCAATCTGTAGCCTATAGGCTACAATGACTAATGCCCAGGGATGCCATCAGAAATTGAGGGGCCCGGGACTGACAAAATAGGCAACCCCCCTGGGAATGGGGCAGGGGTGGGCGGAGCTGTGGATAATATGGGTGGAGCTACAGTGGGGGGTGAGATCAATTGGTGCATAAACTAGTTTAAACATTATCAAAGTTTGGGCTGGGGAGGAAGGATGGACATGGGGGGTACAGGGCTGGGAAGGCTGGACTGGGAGGGCACAGGGAGGCCTGGACTGGGGGGGCACAGGGCAGGGAAGGCTGGACCTTAATTGGTGGGCACAAGGCAGGGAAGGCTGGCTGGATTGGGAGGGCACAGGGCAGGGAAGGCAGGCTGGACTGGGGGGGGGGTGCGCAGGGAAGGCTTGCTGGAGTAGGGGAAAAGAGCAGGGAAGACTGGCTGGCTGGAGTGGAGAGGGCACAGGGAAGTCTTGCTGCACTAGGTGGAGGGGCACAGGGCAGGGACTATGTACCTACCTTGTTTCTTCAGCAGGCCCATAGAGAGTGGGCAGCGGTGCAGATATGTCAGGGAGAAGCAGCGCCGCCAGCGGTATTTCAAATATGGCACCAGCAGCTCCTGATTGACTGCCATTTCACTAGCTGTGATTGTCTTGTGGCCGGCGCCATATCTGAAATACCGCTGGCAGCACTGTTTCTCCCTGGCTGCCAGTGCATATCTGAACTGCTGCCACACGGCCCACCCCCTCTCTCCGGCCTCGGCAGTCCCCCCCTGATGGCAGCCCTGTTAACGCCATCTATAGGTGGCGATAGCTAGCAGGGCCAAGCTTCAGAATGCTTTGCATTCCAGAGCTTGGTAGATCTCACAATATAGCAGCCCCCATCGAAACCTACGGTGATGAGAAGTGGTAGAACCGCAGCAGATATCTATTATACATCTTGGAATCCATCCGCAAAATTAGTTTAATAAATATGGCCCTAAGTACTTTTGTTTGATTAGGAGAGATAAATACAAATGCTTTCAAGCATACTTTAAGACCTAGCTTTCCATTTCAACCAAATTGTCTCTGCACCATAATTTAGAATTTATTATATATATATATATATATATATATATATTTTTTTTTATTATTATTATTTTTTTTCTTTTTATTTTGGGATCATTTTAATGTTAGAAATAAAATGTATCCAGTATATTTTTTTTCTGAATCATTTTCTTTAATCAGCCACAGATTTTGTTGTCTGACCAAATAAAACGCTATCTTCCATTTTTGTTGTCTATTATTCTTGAGGGTCCTTCAACAGGCTTTAGATGGTGACAGATAATATTGCTCTTCGTCTGAGCATTGAGTGACTAGATGGTGACTTGGTAATGGCTCACCACTAGCACATTGTTGTACAGTAGAAGGATGACCATACACACCCAGGCTGATAGTGGACATCTATCATATATTCAGTTCTAATAAGACCTATTAAACTCATATGCTGACCACATACACTGTATGGAATTTTGTCAGAGAATTTGGCATTTTTAGAAAAAAAAGCAATGTGAGTTTCTACATCCAGACAGTCTTTGGTTCAGCCAAATGACCACGTAGCCAGGGGCGCCAAGAGGGGAGGGAACAAATTACCCGGGCCTGGGCTTGCTTTAGGGGCAGTGCCAGATTAAGGTCCAAATGGGCCTGGAGCTGACATTTTTGAAGGGCCTATTGTATGCTTCCGCAGGAGGCGTGACTAGCACAGTGGGTTGTGACTACAATTGTGGGAGTTTGGTCTGCACAGGGATGTGGCTAGCACCATGGAGGACATAGCTACCGCCTACCATCAACCACCTCAAACTCTCTCCCCTCTTCGATTAAATTCTATATTACTGAGCATTAAATGAAATATTTTATTTATTAAAGATATACACTATATACTGTATACTTGTTTGCAGTGTAGTTTAGGACTTAACAGTAAATCATACACAGAGACTGTATACATCAGAGATGCAGGGCAGAGGACAGTGAGGGGGGACAATTGGATGGACTCTGCTGGGAGATAAGACATCTGCGATTTAATTCCTGTTTATATCAACTCCCAAAGGCAAAATAGCACCAAAGCAATGCACATACCTGCCCCCACCAAAACTCACTTATACCCTTTCAACTCAACACACTGAAGATGCTAAAATGATCACCCTCAGTATTTTTAGTAGTTACTCCAATGCATACTATGCCACACAGTAGTGCCCATTGATACACATCATCCCACATATTGGTGTCCTCTGTACACATTTTGAACAGGATTTAGGGCCGCATGCAATGCAGATGTTGACGTAGTTAAGAAATTTTTGGCAACTATGCATGCCCTATCATTTCTAAAAACCACTATGGCACATGCATTACAGAGTGTATACACAAGGGCGCTTTTGTGAAAGAGACACATGGTATCGGAAATGCTGTGTAAAAGTGATGGACGCTCCGGGGCGGTGGCACGTAAAAATGGTCCCGCTCATTGCGCATATAATGACAGTGGTGCGGGCGTATCAGTGCAAGTGGCTGCGTTCCTATACATAGGAGTCCATAGCCAGACAGACTCTGCAGGTGCCATAGGGCTGGTGAAAGTTTGGATGGTGTGATTGATGGTGGTGTACAAGGACGCACCAATCAGTATTGCTGCGTGCACAGTCGCTAAAAGTGGATGTATCAGTCCATTATTTTACATTCCAGTGCCCCTATACACATTATACCACACTGTAGTGCCCACCTGATACATATGGTATGGTAGCACTGACGTAGGGATGGAGCTGCGCAAGAAAGGGGAGGTCAGTAGAGAGGGGGCAGGGCTGAGCGGGGGACCGATACAGGTTCCCGGCTAAACTAGTGTCATTCATATACAATGGTCACATACCATGTTGCACCCCAAAACTAGGAATGGTGAGTGCCGTGGATTAGAGCTTTTTGTTTGTGCTTGGTAACTGTCAGGGCTCAACCGGGGATCGGCTCCCGCTTACCGCGCCGCCGGCTTCCCCTGTCATCCTGGGTGGTCGGGCAGCTTGCGCGACGGCGGGGGAGAAGCTGAGTATTCTCCCCGCATGCAGTGGCTTCCTGGTGGGCTGGTGTCCGGCATCGCAAGTCCGGACATGGGCGCCGCCATGACAGTCGGCCCATGTGACTGTATCCTTCTCCTTGATAGGTCCGTGATCAGCTGATGCTGTGCACCTGTCTAAGGGTTCCCCTGGGTATAAAACTGTTCCACAGGTTCCAGGAAATTGCCTGAACAACAGTTGTCTCCTAGCGTGCTATAGTGAGTTCCCGTTCCAGGTTCCTAACCTTCCTTGTAGCAGCAGTGTTATCATCTCTACCTGTGTGCCTTCCGTCTCTGTAACATCCGTGCAGCAGTGTATACCATCTCCACCTGTGTGCCTCCCATCTCTGGTGAATATCCGAGCAGCAGAGTATCCCATCTCTACCTGTGTGCCTCCCGTCTCTGGTGAATATCCGTGCAGCAGTGTATACCATCTCTACCTGTGTGCCTCCCGTCTCTGGTGAATACCCGTGCAGCAGTGTTACCACCTTTATCTGTGTGCCTATACGTCTCTGGTGAATACCCGTGCAGCAGTGTTACCACCTTTACCTGTGTGCCTATACGTCTCTGGTGAACATCCGTGCTACAACGTATACCACCTCTACCCGTGTGCCTTCTATCTCTGGTGACGTCTCAAGTAACCGTGAGTTGCTGCCCACTTGAAATCCTTATTGACATTTGATCCTCGTGTCAAGGTGTTTTTCTATACAGTGTTTTAAGGGACTGTTTGGTGCCTAGCAGGCATATCCTCGCTGGGCCACGGGTGTAGTGTCTCTATCCCTGCAGGGCTTGGGTACCTGGTCAAAGGACCGCGACCTGCTCACGGGGTGCAGCTAAGCCCATATCCCAATTGGGGGGGTCACTGGCGAACACCATCCTGTGGGTTAGACTCCGCACCTTTGCCCAGGTCTCGCCAACACTCAAGACCTGTGGATGAGGAGAACGTACATCCAGGCCCCTCGTCTCCACTTCTTTCCCCAACTTAGGCCCACCACGTCCTCTTCTCCAGTCTCAGACGTGACAGTAACTGTCTCACATTTAAAAGCAAAGTTGCTGTGAGCTTTAAACCTTGATAGCATACCCTGAGTTTAACACCAATGTGATGGCTTTGTCCATGTTATAATTCTGAGCAATAGAGTAGGGACTTGCAGTAAAGTGGGGTCCCGTGACGATGGGCTCCAAGGTTCAATGCATTGATCAATTCATGAACCAAAACCCCACTGTTTATTATGTTTATTATTATTATTATTAGTTATTATGGTGAGTGCAGAGCCCCTGTGATTTCTATTTAAACAATGTGGTCACATACCATGTTGCACCCCAAAACTAGGAATGGTGAGTGCCGTGGATTAGTGCTTTTTGTTTATTATAATTAATGTTTATAATTAATCATTTTTGTGATCACATTTTCTCATACACCCCTTTTAACTAGTTATCTAACTTGTGTCAGCTGTTTTCCTAGGTGCTTTGCAACAGGTGTGCTTGGTAACTGTCTCACATTTAAAAGCAAAGTTGCTGTGAGGTTTAAACCTTGATAGCATACTCTGAGTTTAACACTAATGTGATGGCTTTGTCCATGTTATAATTCTGAGCAATAGCGTAGGGACGCAGTAAAGTGGGTCCCGTGACAATGGGCTGCAAGCTTAAATGCATTGATCAATTCATGAACCAAAACCCCACTGTTTATTATGTTTATTATTATTATTATTATTATTATTATTAGTTATTATGGTGAGTGCAGAGCCCCTGTGATATATATATACACACACACACACATACACACATGAAACTTGATCAATAAAATCAAATTCCTGTCAGTGTATTCATACCTTTTTGCAGAAACAATGCCTGAGGCTCAGAGATCAGCAGCAGAGAGTTGGACACATTATCCCAATCAGCAGCACTGCCACCCGACAGTCTGGATCAGTCATCCTGTCATGTGGGCCCCTTGACCCCTTCACGGAGATGAGTTCCTCCAGCTCGTCTGATTAAGGTAGCAGTGGTGGGGGCGGCACCTGTTATGACACGCGGTGCATAGGAGGCGCTGAGACACTATGAGGCGCAGGAAGGCTCTTGAACCATTCCCATGCCACTAAACTTAGGGCCTGATTCAGAGCTGAACGCTCTGACCAGAGCGCTCGCTCTGAATCAGGGCCCTCCTCCATGAAAATGGAGCGGCCTCCTGGCCGCTCATATAGCTGTGGGTGACCACCCACAGCATATGCGAGCGGCCAAAAAGATGGTTGCGATGGTCTTGACCAACGCGACCATCGGACTTGCGACGGAGACCCTGCGGTAGGGTCTCCCTGCTACAAGCCCTGGAGTGATTTCGGCTCTATTAGAGCCAAAATCACTCCCACTGACATCACTAGTGATGTCAGTGGGGCCGGCTCCAGACGGTAGGCGTTCCCATGGGAACGCCTCCGTCTGGCAGGCACGCCCCAGACACGCCCACCAAAGGGGGCGTGCTGTCAATCAACATCGACAGCACGCCCCTTTGGTGCGAGACCCGGAGCGACAGCTTGGCTGTCGCAGTCCGAGTCTCGCGCATGCGCACGACGGAGCTCCCTCCGTCTTGCGCATGCGCAGTGGGGGAACATTGACCCGTTTGCGAGCGTCCTTTGCTCGTGAATGGGTCTGACTGACCCCCTTAGTCGGTTAGGGCTAGAGCGGGCGGCACCTGTCAGACTAAAGAGGAGGGAGGGTGGTCAGCCGGGAGGAGGGGGGGAGCCGCCGAGGTCTCAGGGGGCGGGGCTTCCGACAGCCGCAGGCAGGCTGGTAAGGCAGGCTTCCGCTGTAGCAGGAAAAATGTTTTTCCTGCAGCAACACAACCGATGCTGTGGGCCTATTTTGATGGGAGGCTTGGAGCTGCAGCTCCATCCGCCCCATTGGTAATCCGGCCCTGTTTAGGGGCCCGGGTCTAGCACCGCTCCCCCTCCCTCTTAAGTTACAGCAGCCCAGCACAAGCTGCTGTGTGCTGGGCTGCACTGGGAGATTGCTCGTGGCTACTAAAGCAGCAGCCGGAGCAGTCTCCTATGCCTATGGGTGGATCATGCTGATCACGCCCCCCATTGGCTGTGCACCAGGCTGAGGGGCACACAGCACCCACCTTCCCAGCGCGCGCTGAAATAATTCATTTTTTTTTCTAAGGGGGTGTGACCACGCCTCCCGCGATTAGGGCATGCGCCCTGTCACCTGGGCCCGGTGTGGGTCTCGTCGGCCCTGCACGTAGCAGTGAGTGCTTTACATATATTTGTGAATGTTACTAGTAGCTATTTCATAGAAGCCTGAGCACCAACCTGCGCTCCATTAGCATGGCAGGACAATGGCAGTGGTCAGACACAGGCATCATCTTACCACATTTACTATACATCATATTTAAGGCATACCCATTAAAATGTGCTACACATTCAGTATGAAATGACCTAATTACTTATTCAAATTGTACCATGTAGGTTGAAGCAGTGGAAACACGAAGCAAAAGACAGGCTTAAGCATGGCTTTGCTGTGGCCGGATATCCAAATCAAATCTTACTTTGTGGAGGCTTAATTTAATTAGGCGATTTCTCACTAGTGCAGCGGAAGTGAGTCCCGGGGAGAACACACACCATCCAAGCAAGGATGGCCTGAAATACATTATTAAATTTGGCTTTTTAAATCTGGACTATACGATCCATGAGAGTGAGTTCTACAACATAGATCATAAATGTGTTTTTTAGTGAGGCAGTGTTGAGCTAACAGTGGGAAGTAGATCGGGCATTAGGTGTGCGGTCGTTGGGAAATAATGCATGTTCATATAATCAAGTATGTCCAATCATGTTGGTGGGATCTGTTTCAATATACTACACCATAATATATATAAACATATATATATATATATATATGTGTGTGTGTGTCTGACCCCAGAAGCAAAGTGATATATAGTCATACTGGACTAAATGTATTAGTGGTGTACTACAGGGGATAGTTGCCAACTTTCTAGCAGCCAGGTCAGCATAGTGGGGGTGTGTGGCATGACATAAGGGACAGTGTGGGGCCATGATGCAGCATCGGAGGAAGGGTGGGGGCATGGTGATGCAAACATTGTGACCATGCCCCCGATATCCAATGTACAGCAAGGGGCGTGGCTATGATGCAAGTGGTGCCACCGCACAGATGGGCGAAAATGTCGCTGCCCCACGGCGGTAATCACAGACATATTTTCACAGACCTGGAGGAGGGTGGCAGGTGGGCGGGCTCAGGCTGTGCTAACACACACATCACCACCAGCAATGAATAGTGAAGCAGAGTCCTTGCTGGAGGAGAATCCCAAGAGGATTGAGCGCTTACAGGTGAACACAGTAACAGAAGCAAATCAGCTGAAGCACGGAGCCAGGGAGAATCTTCTACCTAAGAAGTGAGTTGTTCTGGCAATGTGTAACTCATAATGACTGGTTTAAATAGGGTGCTGTCCCTCTCCATTGGTAGCCATGATCATGTAAGCGCAGCTCCTGAGATGTGACTGGATGAGAGTGTTCACCTGATTGAATCCAATATGGCAACACCCATGCATTCAGGATAGAGATAGAGATGCCGAAGTTTAGGAATGTTGCCGGCGACCAGGAGAAGTGCTGGACACCGTGATATGACAGCGCCAGACAGGATAAGTAAGGCTAAAACCCCGATATGTGACAGTATATAAATAAAGTGAGAATAACAATCATGTATACAAGAGCCACACAAAAGGAAAATAAGGATGCTGGTCTTTACTGGTGATAATGTTTAATTTAGTAGAACCGCTACTTTCTAAAAGGTATTGCCTTCCTTCTATGAAGTAAAAAAGAGAATTGTTCTTATGAAGCAGTAAAATGTCTAAGAAAGATTGCTTAATAGGCTGAACATTTCCTGGCTATGAACATGCTCATTAGTAGAATTTTTTGGGAGGCAGGTTAGAGATGATTTTCAAAGTTCAGCATAAATAAGTATTCAATTAAGCACTATAGTGTGTAACATCTAGCAACACTCTTGCAAAGTTGCTTAATAAACAGAAAATCTCATGGCCATAACATCATAGCTATATAAACATGTTGATTAGTAGAATCTTTTCAAACAGGTTAGTGATGAACTTCCAAATCCAGGTTACACAAACCTTCTATTAAATGTTTTAGTACAATATATAGCAGTACTCTTTCAAAGTTGCTTAATATTCAGAAAGTCTTATGGCCATAAAAACATGCTGGTTAGTATAATCCTTTTTAAAGACTGTAGTTTGTTGTAAATAAAACACAGTTTCATATATCATATGAGGCACTCTGTATTAGGCTTCTTGTATTAGCTGGATAGTAATATTAAAAGGAAAAAGAAGAAAGGCAGTTTAATGGTGCACTTCTCAAGAGAAGAATATAATTTAAAAATTAACCTTTATTAGGTATTCATTAAAATAATCCCTTTAACAAATTAGTAGTAAGCTTAGCAAAATATTAAACAATAAATAATATCAATATAATACACTTAGTATCTCACCCGTATTAGATAAGCTCAATATTAAAGTTAATCACTTAACACAGTCAGGAGTTAATCACTTGATGTAGTTAGATAGATTAGTATTGAGTATTCATCTCATATTGTTGCCTATTAGTCTTAATAAGCAGGAATACTCAGACTGCATCTCTTATTGTTGCAATGTGGATAGCGATTATTTTTCAGACAGCTGCTTTATTCAATTAATATTATATTGAATTATTACAACCCAATATTATTTTCCTAAGCAAATAATATCGCTGTCTTTATTAATTCAGATGAAGGTAACAGATTAACTAATCATATAGAGCACTATAACTAATACTGTGGAACTTCATGTAATGTATCAACAACAGAGTCTGCCCTCCAGTGTTTATTATTATCCCTGCCCAGGCTGATACAATGCTACAGCCATTTGATTCATTAATACCTTTTTAACATTGTAGCAAAGTGGGTGAAAACAGAATTCCCTATTAGCTTTATTTATTCAATTGCTGATAGTGTAGGATCTTAAACTAATGCTGTAAAGCTTGTTATAATATATAATCACCAACACTTGCTTGATCACAACTATTCATTGGCAGAGTTTAGCGTTGAAACACAAGAGACAGACTCAGAGTACTGATTAGTTCCATACATAGACATTTATGTCTACCCTCCGGCACTTATTTTTATCACTGCCTGGCTAACTTAATGTTATAGCCGTTACAATCACTGGCAGGGTTTTGTGTCGGAGGGAATAAATGAACTTCTGGTGTAGAATACCAGACATTAGCGTCTACCCTCCGGCGCTTGTTATCACTGCCCGGCTAACATAACATTGTAGCCACTACAATCACTGGCAGAGTCTAGCGTCGGAGGGAAGCGGGTGAGCTGTTAGTGCAGAGTATCAGCGTCTACCCTCCAGGCGCTTGTTATTATCACTGCCCGGCTAGTATGACTATGTAGCCGCTACAATCACTGGCAGAGTCTAGCGTCGGAGGGGAGCAGGTGGACTGCTAGTGCAGAGTACCGATGCACATTTCGCCTATCGCTTAATCATGGAATCATGGTTAAGCGATAGGTCCGACGCTCCCCTCCGACGCTAGACTCTGCCAGTGATTGTAGTGGCTACAATGTTATGTTAGCCGGGCAGTGATAACAAGCGCCGGAGGGTAGACGCTAATGTTTGGTATTCTACACCAGAAGTTCATTTATTCCCTCCGACACAAAGCCCTGCCAGTGATTGTAACGGCTATAACATTAAGTTAGCCAGGCAGTGATAAAAATAAGTGCCGGAGGGTAGACATAAATGTCTATGTATGGAACTAATCAGTACTCTGAGTCTGTCTCTTGTGTTTCAACGCTAAACTCTGCCAATGAATAGTTGTGATCAAGCAAGTGTTGGTGATTATATATTATAACAAGCTTTACAGCATTAGTTTAAGATCCTACACTGTCAGCAATTGAATAAATAAAGCTAATAGGGAATTCTGTTTTCACCCACTTTGCTACAATGTTAAAAAGGTATTAATGAATCAAATGGCTGTAGAATTGTATCAGCCTGGGAAGGGATAATAATAAACACTGGAGGGCAGACTCTGTTGTTGATACATTACATGAAGTTCCACCGTATTAGTTATAGTGCTCTATATGATTAGTTAATCTGTTACCTTCATCTGAATTAATAAAGACAGCGATATTATTTGCTTAGGAAAATAATTTTGGGTTGTAATAATCCAATATAATATTAATTGAATAAAGCAGCTGTCTGAAAAATAATCGCTATCCACATTGCAACAATAAGAGATGCAGTCTGAGTATTCCTGCTTATTAAGATTAATAGGCAACAATATGAGATGAATACTCAATACTAATCTATCTAACTACATAAAGTGATTAACTCCTGACTGTGTTAAGTGATTAACTTTAATATTGAGCTTATCTAATACGGGTGAGATACTAAGTGTATTATATTGATATTATTTATTGTTTAATATTTTGCTAAGCTTACTACTAATTTGTTAAAGGGATTATTTTAATGAATACCTAATAAAGGTTAATTTTTAAATTATATTCTCTTGAGAAGTGCACCATTAAACTGCCTTTCTTCTTTTTCCTTTTAATATAACTTTGTTTACTGGCAGAAGGTAGCACACCCCTTATACTAATTTAATACACATACTTACCAGAAGGGGTATATCGAGATTAACCGGTGCGGTAGTTTTTGTTGGTGTTTAGATTAGCTGGATAGTAACAAGTCCCGATTTCCAGTGAGCACAACTCTCTTATGCCTCTTGCTGCTGATATTACCAATTGTGCAGCCAGTAGGAGGAGCAGTTGCAATGATAAGTATTTACCCCGAATCCGGTGTACACCTTTCAGCAGAAATTGGCAGCCTTTTCAGAGTGATAAGGAATAGTGTAACACGTTTCTCTGCCTTAATTGTATCATCAGCGGCTTCCTCAGACACATATTCCGTCTCTCTTTGGTCCAATATTTATAGCTAGGTCCATGCCACCATTATTGCCATGATGCGAATGCACAATATACACATTGCGCTAAAAGCCTCTCTTTGAATGCCGCCTATACATAAACTCTGGTGCCAATCCTTAAACCCAATCCAGGCCTCTTTTTTGATTTTGACAGGCATCTTTATAGCGCATCCAAACCTTATTACTTTGAATATATGCCAGTGGCTATGTTTATTTAAATGCCCTTACTACAGACAATAGAATACAACGGCCACAATATATTTCAGCCAATTCATTGCATAGCCCTACAGTCATATTACCCATCATTCTGATATAATAATAAATGGAATGGGATTTGAATACCGTTTGATAAAACACTAAATACTGTTTAGCCGGCGGTTCAAATCCCGAATACGGCAGCCCGACAGGGGAACATCCCAATGCCGGCTGGTAAGTACCCTAACCCTCCCTTAGTGGTACCTAACCCTAAAACTCCTGGGGGTTTGCCTAAATCTACTCCCCCTTCCCACACCCTAATCCTAATGGGGGGGGCCTAACCCTAACATCCCCCTAGTGGCACCTAACCCTACCCCTTCTCCTAGCCTGACCCTAACCTTCCCCGGGGGCTGCCTAACCCTAAGTCCCCCCGGGGGTTCCTGAACCTAACCTCCCCATCCCCGGGCTAAGTAGTATATTTACCTGGCTCTGAAGATCGGGATGGCGGAGGTCGGGCTTCCGCCATCGGGATTAAGATAGGTGTCAGTATTTTGAGACCTATCTAGTCCCGTGTCGGGCATGTATAGTCAGGATTTAGACCAGTGACATTCCGTCTATTACCTACATCCCTAATAAATATATTACATCCATTTATTATATACTCTAAATGCCATTAGCCAACAATTATTAACACTTCTATATAAAAAACACCATAAATCAACTCATAATTTAATTCCTGCATTGTCACCAGTATTATAATTAATAACTATATAAGAATATAGCCACAACATAGAAAATAAAATAGACCTTGCAAGTGTAAGAGGACAGAACCAATTATGTAGAAGGGAGGTATATAGTATTTAATTCAATGGTGTCATTTAACCCGTGAGGTACCAGTGTTTGTAACCTAAAGATCCAATATGCCTCCATTCTGCATAATCTAGTGAATCTATTACGCCCTCTAACAATACTTTTAATCTGTTCTACAGTTTAGATATGCCTCCCTGTGAACATTCCATAATATGTTTATACAATGTATGATTTTTTAACCTTTTTATAATGTTTCTTGATGTTCCACATACCTAATGTGTAAAGTTCTCGAGGTTCAACCTACGTATTGCAGACAACATCCACATTGTAACACATATATCACAATTGTGGATCTGCAATTAATAAAGGTATTTATTTAAAATTTTTCTGAATTTTTCTCAAATTCCAGTGTATTTTTCTTTTAGCATGTTTGCTGGTATCGCAATTATCTTTCCTACATGGAAACCTTTTAGTCTCTGAGGCATCCAGGTACTCCTTTTTCCATATTATTATTATTATTATTTTTTTTTTAAAGTTGGAGCTAATTTACATTTTAAATTTTCTGATCTCTTAAACACTACATTATCGCTTAAGTCTGACACATTATTCAAAATCTCATCAAGTCTCAACAAAGGGAACTTTTTCTTAATAATTCTCTTAACTTTATAGGCTTCACTATTGTATATTGTCACAAACATCATGGATCTATCTTTAGCAAAAGAAAAAAACAGGTGGTGCATGAAAACATGTATTTCAATATCTAAAACAAATATATATATATATATATATATATTAAAAAGACATATAATAATTACTTCCAGAAGAATATAATTTATATATATAACAATATAAGAACATGCAATTGTAAACACAGGATCTGTAAGGGGATACGTTTAGGAAGCCGGCGGCCACAATACCGACCGCCGGCTTCCCGAATCCAACTTTATATAAACTCTAAATCAATCTTATCATTCAAATCCTGTGGTTTAAGAGATTGCATCTTCAGAATCCAGGCAGCCTCTTGACTTCATAGTGTTCTAAAGCGGTCTCCACCTCTACTCGTCCTAGGAATATCCTATAAACCCACTAGTTTCAAGCCTGTTGGATCACTATGATGTAATTCCGAGAAGTGCCTGGAAACACTATGTTTCAGAACTCCATTAATAATATTTTTTCTGTGTTCCATAAATCGTGATTTTAAAATGCGAATTGTCCATCCACTATAATAAAGCCCACAAGGGCAAATAAGTAAATATATAACATATAGAGAATTGCAATTTATATGTGTTCTAATAGAAAATTAAATGTTGGATGTGTAGAATTTACAGTTTTTGTATTATTTAAAATGAATGAGCTCATAGTGCATCTATTGTGGTTGCACCTATAAAATCCAATGACCTAGCCAAGTAACTCTTGTGTCAAACTATTTCTCATGTAATGTATTTTTAAAGAAGCTGGGGGCAAGAAGGTTTCCTAAGTTTTTAGCTCGCTTAAGTGTAACAAGGTTTCAACAGGTTTCTGATCCAAATTCTTCCTAAGAACTGGATCTGTAAAAAGTAGTTTGTTGTTCTTTTTAATTATAGTAGTAATTTTGCTCGCTGCCACGTTATATCTAGAAACAAAGGATAAGCCTAGAGCATGCTTATTTCTCTTAGTATTATTAGATTTTTTATGAGTTCTTCTATTTTTATCTAATAAACCTGACCTATTCAATGCTAGTGAATATTCAACCGCTTGATCAAGTACAGGTTGTGGATAATTACATTCTTTGAAAGAGTTTATCAATATCGTTGCCTGAGTTTGAAATGTATTAGTGTTTCTTCTGATAGAATATAATTGGCTCTTTGGAATATTATTGAGCCACTTTTTATTGTGATTACTAGAATAAGGGATGAAGTTACAGACACTTACCATTTTTTTTATAAATAGAGGTAGCTATTATTCCCTCCTCCACCGTGACATCTAAATAATGAATACATGAAGGATTGTGAGTGCAAGTGAAGGATAAACCAAAAGTGTTATTGTTAATATACTCACTAAACTTAGTGATAGAGGTGGGGTCCCCTTCAAAATAAAGAACAGGTCCTCGATATAGCACAATAGAGGACAATATTTGCAGCAAAAGCACCATCCCAGCTCAGGTCCTGCTCAAGGCGGCCCATGTAGATGTTAGCAAATCTGGGTGCGAATCTAGTCCCCATTACCATACTGATGACCTATAGGTAGTGATTGGGATTAAAAAGGAAATAATTGTGCTGTAAGATAAACATAATAGAATCCAAAATAAATTTGCATTTTCTCCCTGAGATCTCTTCATTTTTAGTCATGCTTATACCTACTGTTTCCACATCTTTTGTATATAGGATGTTCGTATATAATGCCGGTACATCAATAGTGACAAACATATAATCTTTTTTTCCATTGGATCCCTTCTACCAGTTTAATAAAATCAGTAGTATCTTTGATATGGAATCTCAGTGAGGAAGCATGAGGTTGTAAATAATAATCAACATAAAATGAAAGGTTAGAAGTGAGTCCCTCGATCCCCAAAATAATAGGGCACCCAAAGGGGTTGTGTAGTGTTTTGTGTACCTTGGGGAGGTGATAATAAACTGGTGTTATTGGCCGGAGGGGGTAGAGGAAATCCAGCTCCTCTTTACTTGAAACACCTTCATCCTGAGCTATCTGCAATAGGGTTGAAATTTAGATGTAGGGTTAAATGGCAATTTTGTGTAAAAGATTGTATTATCTAAGTGATTAATCCCAAAGTGATTGTGATTTACATTTTCCAAAAATTGGTCAATCAGTGAAAGTTCTTCATCCCAAATAAAAATAAATCATCTAGATGATTCCGCACACATGTTGGTCCTCAAACCTACCAATGAATAGGTTAGTGAAGCTGGGAGCAAAAGTGGTCCCCATGGCAGTGCCTCGAATTTGTGGAAAAAATTGTGAATCAAAGATAAAATAATTATGATATAAAATAAATCTTATAGCCTGTACACTAAAATCCCTCATCTCTTCTGTAACAGAGCAATCTAATATTAGATAATGTTCTGTTGCTTTGATTCCCAATTTCTGATCAATATTTCAGTACAGGGAATCTATATCACAGGTAACAAATAAATAAGTATTTACATTCAATATTATTAATCAATTTAAAAAAATGTTTTTTATTCTTAATATAAGATTTCAAATTTCTAACATATTTCTATAAAAACCTATCAACAAAACCACCTGATACAATTTAGCTATTCTGGACAGTTATGCACCATTCTAATCCTAGATGTTACTCTTTTAACCTTGGGATAGGTTTCAATACTTATCTTTCTCTCTTTTTTGACACTTATTACTCTGTAAATGAATATCAGTTTATTATTCATGTTAAGCCTTTCTTTATTTGTATGATGATGTGATGTTGTTCCTTTTTTTCTTCTTTTTTTGTATGCCTATATATCTATGTAACCATTCCTGTATTGCACTGTTGTCACTGTACCTATGCACAATAATTCAGTCAATAAAAATTATTGTTAAAAAAAAACTATCAACAAAACACTAAAGATTACTGGTAATAGATCCCACCCCTTAAACTATAGGTCTCCCAAGAGGATAAATCAAAGATTTATACATTTTTGATAAGTTTAAAAAGTGGGTATAACAGGGTGCAATGTGAAAAAAAAAACCCTCTCTGGATATCACACCCACTGCCAGGGCACTATCAAGCATTAATTTAAACTTTTTCTGAAATCTATTCATGAGATTGTCAGACAATTTCCAATAGAATAATTAATTAATTATATTGTCTGTATGACTCAACTAAATAATTTAGAAGTATCCAAGATTACAACCCCCTCCTTTATCTGCCTGCTTTATAATAATATCAGGGTCCTTGGACAGATTTTTTGTTATTGGAGAAAGGATTAAAGTTTGCTCCGCGGTCCACTATCAACAAATTTGAACTCTTTATTGATGTCCAAAAATTTGTGAGAAAATTATGTATCAAAAAATGTTACTCTAGAGAAACAGCAGCAAGACCACCTCCAATGGCAGTAGGAGATTATAAACATACGAAATTTAACCTTCATCAACATTCAATCCAAGGTACTGTAAAGGCCAACACATAGAAACTTTCCAAAGATTATTGGGAAAAGATATATACACCTTACCAGAAAACCAAAGAATTAAGTTCAATTTATTAGAGGCAGAAAAGAAAAGTCTAAAAGAACTCAAAAAGGACCTGTCAATCATCATTAAACCAGCCGACAAAGGGGGAGAAATTGTCCTTCCAATATGCCCTGATGAAGAGTTAATCTCAATACACGTTGGCATATGACAGTAGATACCAGAGTGTTCACAGTAACAGGGATAACGTTGGAGTTGTATGTGACTGAAGCAAGTGGAGTTTGTGGGTTCTGGAGCCACCACCCCAGGAGAGATCTATTTACTTGTGATATCAATCACATAAATCTGGTAACGTTCCCATCTGCACCATTGTGATTGAATTTGATATAGTATTTTTATGGAAATAGCTTTTATACATACTATATAAGTGTTGTGCTTTGGATGAATCTAATACATTTCTTGTTACATTTTACACTATGAAAATCTTTATTCTCTATTTTTCATGTTCATGATACAATTATTTAATACCTATTAGTTAAACAGCACTTTCTTAGAAGTTTTACTGCTTCATAAGAAAAATTCTCTTTTTACTTCATAAAAGGGGGGCAATACGTTCTAGAAAGCAGCAGTTCTACTAAATTAAACATTATCACCAGTAAAGACCAGCGCCCTTATTTTTCTTTTGTATGGTTATTGTGAATATTTTATTGCTAATTAGGTGCAGCAATGGTTTTCAGGAAAGATACTCTAAAAGCAGAAGAGTTTGAAAAATCCCTAATTTTCAGGAAAATAATAAGCTAAACAGAGACAGGACTGACTATGAAAGAGGTGAATATATTATTTTAATAAATTGAATAATTACTTATTTCCTAGTAGTTGAACAGCGCTTTCTTTCTTAAACGTTTTACTGCTTCACAATAAAAATTACCATGTATATCATATATATATATATATATATATACTAACTTTGGTGCCCACAGGGTGTGATTCAGAGATGTACGCTAATGCGGGAAGCAGTCGAGTAGCTGGCTTCCTGACTGCTTAATCCCGGCAAGGTACAAATGACAGGTGTCGAAATCTCGACGCCTGTCATTAGACCTACGCCGGGAGCCTGACACCCGGCTTACCGATCGAAGGTAAGCCAGGCGCGGGCAACCATGGGGGCAGGGGTAGGGTTATGTTAGGGGCTCCCGGTGGGGACTTATAGTTAGGCACCCCCTGGGATTTTAGGGTGAGGTTAGGGGAAGGGGGGGTTAGGGTTAGGCATCCCCTGGGGGACTTAGGGATAGGCTGCAGGGAATGGGGGGTAGGTTTAGGCACTTAGAGGGGGGTTAGGGTTAGGCACTGGGGAGGGAGGTTAGGGTTAGGCACCCTAAAGGAGGGTTAGGGGGTAGAATTAGGTTAGTTTATAGTTTACCTTAAGGACGATCGGGATTTCCTACTCTGTGGGGCTGCCGCTATCGGGATTAAATCATACTGATTCTGCTAATGCCACTGCAGCTGCAATAATATGCAATTGTAGAAACTGGCGGGATTTGTATTGAGACGACCACTTCCAGCTTTGCACAGCCATGTAACATCTTACTCAATAATCAGCCTTCTGAGTAACCCTATGGTCACGGAGAATGGCCACGGAGACTGATAGGTCGGAACAATTTTTACTGCATTTGGAATTGCAGTCGCAAGCTGAGACACTCCCCAAGAACTGCATTTCAGTTGCTCCCCCTCTCCCGTTGCTGCCCACAAACGGCGCCTGTCTGCCAATCACTGTGTAAATAAATTCTCACTACGTGTGACAATAGTAAGAAAATTTGACGCATGTACAGTGCGGCTCAGACACATGCAGATCACCCATCATCACTCATCTGTGTAAATATCAGCATTGAGTCTATCTCTGAATCAGTCCCATAGACCCAATTTGAAACAGTATTTTTAATGTGCCTAAAGTCAATATAGTGAAAGCAATATTGTTTGGGGTACAGCTGTTAGGGTGATGAGGCTTCCTACCCCTGGATCATGGTATGAAAAACACTACTCCTGTGCTTTATTAATTTTCCTTCCAGCCGGCTGGGGAGATGAGGAAAACTCAACACACACACTTGTAATGAATCCACTCAGCTCTCAGAGGCACATCCCCTTTGAGCCGTCTTTTATAAGTTCAGAAAACTGCTATCACAAACATTTGCCAAAAATGGTTTGACAGAAAAGAATACATATGATTGGTTTAACAAGTACATAGGATGTGTCAATGCTTCTTCAGTTTGTCTTTTTTTTCACAGTGTCCAGACTTGGTATCCTATTCTGGGATCATTCAGCTGCTGTTGTCTTTTAACTGCTCGTTCAGTATAATGCTGGTTTAATCTCATGATATTCGTGTAAAGGAAAATGGCTTTTTCTGATAAATCATACAGTATGTTTTAAATAAACACTATAAATTATTATAGACTCTCACAATCCCCTCTTTTTATTAAAACATACTATCTTTCCCTTATTGGAGTCAAGGCTTTCATAGTAACTATATTACTTCCACAGGCACCCTATGCAAGTAGATGCAAGCATCATTCATCACCTGAATACCAAGAATCCCGGCGCATCTTTCCCTAGAAAGAGGGTTTTTTTCCAACATCAGTACTACAGAAAACACATTTCTTCTCAGGTGTGATCAATGTAATTCTTTCACACGCTGAACACTTTTCCCACTCGGAGGCACTCTTCTTATGTGTGACAAAGAGAGTCCCTACCGGTGCAGATGCTTTATTTACCATTTTCCTGAAATTATAAGATAGATAGCAATTCCACAAAATGAGCAAAATTAATACAATGATTATAACGATTACTGGATGAATGAGACCACTAAACATCCTTTTGACTGAATGTGAGTTACCTGTGAACACATCCCACCATTGGTGCTGTAAATTATCTTTTAATTGTGTGGCTACTTCCACCAATTTCTCTGCTTCTACAATTGTCTGCATTTGTGCATGATGGCAGAATAGTTTACTGTCTGTAAGTGGTGAGCAAGTTTTTCTGTATTATTAATGGCATTAATGATACTTTGGAGATTAACTGTAAGGTTATGGGAAGGTATCTCAGTCACCAGAAATTCAAACTGTACATCTTCTTGTCTCTTCGCATCGAACACATAAGTAGTGTTCTTCCACCTGAGGAGTGTAACGTTAAATAAGCATCCAGAAAAAGGATTTGGTAAATTATAGAGGGAAGTTGTATTTATACCATATGTGACTAGGCATACAACCTGAGGCTCTACCTCGTACAAACATATCCACCTCTTTATCATGCAATTCCCAGTTGCATACACTGGTTGGGTGTTCTAACTTACAAGGCTTATATAGCTGTGTTTGCTGAGGACATAAAAATCCATCATCAGTATCAGTACATAGGGATAAGTCATGTGTCCTATTACTGGTGTCTATGTGTGTACCTCTCATCTGGGGAGTCCACAACTGAGTGCCTCCAGTAGTTGTCCACAAGGGGACTGGAAAGATGAAGTACTTACTCATAACCTGTTTCTGTGTGACATTATACACATGAACTTCACCCACGCAAAAGTTGTCAATATACAACATCTTCTTTCCCTGAACTTGTATCCATAACAAAGAAGATATATTAACTATCCTTCTGTATACTTGTTCGTTACCTGTCATTAACTGTGTTTGTGCTTTACCCTTTTGCATATTTTGATGCATGGTTCTGAGAGAACATTCAGTCCAATTAAATAGTTCAGAAACATTTGTTGACAGGTAAAGTGTGTTAAGCAATGTGCTATTGAACACCTGTAAATATTCATTATCCCAAGATACACTGGCCTGTAATGGGGTAAATACTGTAGGCATCCATGTAGCTTGCATTGTAACTAATCTTCTCATATCTTCTCCTGCATTACTCATTTTGCTGGCTAAAGTTTCTATATCTATACTGTTAAGTAACCTGTACCTGATGCTCCTAACAATGTATCATACCATTCTCTCTTTTGTCTGCTATAGCATTTTGGATCTGGGGGGAAAGAGATATTAAATCTTAATATAGTGGTTTGTCTTTGGGTACCCACATTTACACAAGTGGAGGGAACTTTAACTAGTGAGTCATTCCTTATAGCGGGCTTGCTATTTAGGATGTACATCCTTGTCATTATTACTGAATTATTTGGTAATTGCGTGGTATTAGTGCAAACTAGCACTACACCTCTTTCTATAGTTGTTGGGCTTCTATGGGTATACCAGGGTCCGTACTATTGACACATTGAATACCCTGTGCCCACATTTTCTTAAATCTTTTATAGCCCGTAAACTTATCAGTACAACACTTAATTTTTATTCCACTTATGATAGTAATATTATCATGCTCCCTTGGTGCCCAATAGAGATGGCTTATATTATATTGTCCCAAACGTTTTACATATATCGAACCTCCTGACCAGGTTACATTAAATCTGTGTAACTGGTAAGTCTGGTTACCATAGACTACCCTGGAGTACTCTATTTGTCCTCCTGTTGTCCCCTGGCATGTGTGCAATGCCCTTAGACTAATGGTGGGTGCACACTGGGCGATATTACTGAGCGACTGCACGATTACGACATCGTAATCGTGCAATTGCTCAGTAATCGTGCACAAATCATGCACTTTTATGTCAGAAACGACCAGCGATGCGCACTCCTGCTGGTCGTTTCCGACATTGTCCATCGCCTGAACATGCAGCACAACCTGACGACCTCGTCAGGTTGCTGCATGTCGGGGAATGGGGGAGAGAGCCCGGCGCTGAACGATATCATTAATATCGTTCAGCGGCTGTGCTCAATGTCATGAACGACATTGAGCACGGCCTGCCGGGGACACGCTACACGATATCGCTCAGGGAGCATATCGTGTAGTGTGTACGCACCTTAAGTATAGCCAACATTATCACACAAAAAAGATTCATGATGGTGGTTCAATCTTGACCGTCAACTTCTTGCAATGTGAGGCGTGTGTCCACGTGCTCTTTCCTCCAATTTTTACTGAAGTTGGTGTAGTCAACAGAACCTGATATGGACCATCAAATCTTGGCTCCAGAGACTTTCTGACATGTCTCTTAGTGTATACCCAATCGCCCGGTTCCAATGAATGTACACCAGGTACTGCTTCTGGGTCTTATGGGAAAGATTTCTGGACTGCACAACCTGACTATATATATGATGGGAGGTGCTACCTGATGAGACTAATTGCAGGCACAGAAACAGACAAATCTCAGGTGCGCAACTCCAAATTAGTAATAATATATATAAATGCAATAACATTTTGCAATCAATAGAGGTTTTTAGCATAATCATGGCCAAGGTTATGGGCCTACCCACCATATCCAGGTAACCTCTTTTGGGTTGGTCCCTAACATACTAGGGTTCAAATCCAGAGAGCAGGACCCCCCAAAACTGGCCCAGCCAAGCTGCCCCAGGGCACCACCATAGTAAGAAAAGTGCAGTGTAAAGAGATAGTTAGGAGCAGCTGCAGCTGCATATAAAGAATGAAAATAAAAAAGTGAAGTAGATATATATTAAACACACACAGTGAAGGGTTAAAATGTGTTATAAAGGAAAATGTGTTATAATGCGGTGCCCTGAGACAGATTAACCAACGCAATCCAGGGGGACCCACACCCCAAAAATGAACTAAAGTTGCACTACAGTATATAACTTGTAGGACTTGCCTAGAATTGTGCCTAATACAGTGTGCATATACATTACCATACTCCATGCTTTTAAACCAATAAGGAAGGGTGCTAGTCCAGATTAACCTGTATTATCAATGAGTGGTCCAGCACTAAATCTGCTGCCTTGTCTTTAAGCATAGCTGCAGCTGCTACTGCCTTTATACAAGAGGGTGCTCCTTTGATTACACTATCAAGTTGCAATTAATAATATGCCAGGGGCCTTTGTTTACCACCATGTTCCTGCACTAATACCCCTTGAGCATGTCCTTGTGTTTCATGACAGAATAATATAAAAGGTCTGTCATATCTGGGTAATCCTAATGCTAGTGCTTGGGTAACTGCAGTTTTTATCTGCATAAAAGCTTTCTTCTGTTCTGATGTTAATGTTACTGTTTTGTCTTTTGTATCTGTCAACACATCATAGAGGGGCTGCATTATGAGGGATGCGTTGGCAATCCATTTCATGCAATACCCTGTTAGTCCTAGAAATGCTCTGAGTTGCCTAGTGGTAGTGGGCTCTGGCACTTTCTGTATAGCTGATATCCTATCTTGTGTCAAATGTCTTGTACATTGAGAAATACAATGTCCTAAAAAGGTAACCTGTGCTTGAGCTGTTTGCAATTTTTCTTTTGACACTCTACAATTTTGTTCACACAGAAAAATAAGTAATGATTTCGTTTTACTTTGACACTGTCCCTCTGTATCTGCACATAGGAGCAAATCATTCACATACTGCAACAACTGGGTGGTCTCAAACTGTGGTCTCCACCCTTGCAGTATGATGGACATAGCCTCTGTAAATGCAGATGGAGAGGTTGCCCCTCCTTGGGGTAATCTAGTCCAGCAATACTGTTTACCCATACTTGTAAAAGCTAAGTAGAGCTGACACTCTGATGTAAGAGGTACAGAAAAAAATGCATTAGCTAAGTCTATTACTGTGAAATGAGTTGCTGTTGCTGGTATTTGGTTTAGCAAGGTGTGTGAATTAGGCACCATAGGTACGTCCACCACCAACCGTTTGTTTACCTCTCTTAGATCATGCACCATCCGGTGTTCCTGTTTACCATCTGCCCCCACCTTCTTTTTCACTGGAAATAAAAGGGTGCTCCATGGGGACCTGCATTCTCTTATAACTCCTGTTTTCTGATATGCAGCAATCTGCTGCTGTATGGCCTTTTCCTGATCTCTGGTCAGTGGGTATTGTTTAATCTTTACTGGCACTACACCTGGTTTTAAGGTGAGTGTAACCGGTTGTAGATCCAGTAATCCCACATCTGTTTTACCCTTAGACCATAATTTTTCAGGGACTCCTGAAAGCCAGTCAGGGATCATCACTTCTATATGTGTCTGGTGTTGCAGCAAATATATTGCTGCTGCTAGCTGACATTGAAGATCCTGCCCTGTACTTCCTTTCAGTATTACATTGCCATCCCTGTACTCAATGGTAGCTTGTAATTCATTAAGGATATCTGCTCCTAACAAATTAACTGTACAGGATGTGGAGGTCAGGAATTCTACAGGCACTTTAATTTCTGCTGACCCCACTGCAACTTTTATGGGCTTACTAACATGTAAGGATACAGTATGTCCTGTTAGTCCTGTTCCAGGAATTGTCTGATTTGTTACATATTTCTTGGGAACATCTTCTGCCCTTAAAACGGTACGGCTTGTGCCAGTGTCTATTATACAGTCAATTTGTTCCCCCCCAGGTAGTGTCAATTGTATTATTCCCTTGGGACCTGAGGTATTAATAATGGATTGTGGGGGTCCTGACACTGGACAGCCTATTTGCTATGGGCTGTGCACTGTTTGAACCCTTACTCCAAATTGCTCCCTTTTCTCTGCCCATTCCTTATATTTCTGACAATCCCTTTTCATGTGACCTGCTTTATGACAGAAGAAACATAACCCTCTCATTTTTGCTTCTTCAGGTGATACTTTACTATTATCTTTGGTCTGTCTAGGCTTTGGTTCATTATAGGGTCCATCCTGCATCAAATGAACTGTCACTCTAGGAAACTGACTTCTCTCTCTTACTTTCCTTTTCTTTTCTTCTTCCTGATCTTCTATAGCTCTTAATACATCCAGTACAGCTGGAAGTGTCATAGTACCTGCTTCTGGTCTCTTTTGATATAGTTCCACCCTCAAATTTTCAAGTAAGCCTCCCAAAAAAGCAGTTCTAAGCAACCACTCATGGGTAGGATTATTATCTTGGAATCCCCTATCTAAGTGTGACTGGTGTGTTTGATCATAATAATCCTTTACTGACTGTCCCATTCTCTGCTTGCCTTCAGGCACAGTAGGCATACGCTGCTGTTGCTGCTCACACCACCTCCTTAACCTAGTAACAAAGAGTGTCCCTGACTCAGGAGTTTTTCTGTTATCTGCACCTGGGACTCCCACTACTCCTGCTTCACCTATTGGCAGAGCTAGTATTTCTGTCAGGTTGCCTGCTCCCACTGTCATCCTACATATTTCCTCCAAATCTGCCCAAGTAGCTCCCCAAATAGCTACTAATCTCTCCACATATCTGTGGAGGGCCATTGGATTCTTTCTGGTGTCTGGGGCTTTATTTACAATATCATTCATCTCTGCTGCTGTCCAGAGTCTATACTGATTTTGGGTTCGCACTCTTATCATAACTGCTGCATTCTGGGGATCTGATTCAAACACCTCATTTGTAGTTACAGCATAAGCCTCTACAGATTTTTTGGTATGGGGGTGGACCTGTCCCTTTCTGAAAATACATCTGTTCACCCCCGCAGTGTTCACAGCCGCAAGGTTCATCATTATTGCCTGTGGCTTGCTTTTTGCACACCAGTGTCCTGTGTCTGTTTTTATTAAACATCCAAGGATTTAAGGTACCTGCCCACCCTTGTATGGGAATGGGGCTGAAATTTCCTCCTGCATAAGGCAGTGGAGGAGCTGGTGGTGTAACTGGTGATAAGTGTGGAGGTGGTGGATAATGAGGTGGTCTGGTTAAGCCTTGTTGATCACAGGTTTTCCCCTGGCCAGGGCACTTGATTCCCACAAAATGGACAATTAGTGTTAATATTAGGTAAACATTTACCACATCCTGTGCATTTTCTGCCATCCCTTACTGGTGTGGTAAATGGAGCCAAACTTGGGTACTTTGGGCTTAAATCAGGGGCTGTTGGTGATGCCTGTTGATTTACAAAAGGGATCACTGGGACAGGCCTCACAGTATTTGGACCACGATCTTCCATAAACTCAGTGTCTTGTGTTACCTTCTGTTCTTTATGTATTTCTTTGGCTACCTTTAACCAAGCCTGTACTTGTTTGCCTACTTTCTTACACTCTATCCAAGCCTTGTTTTCTTTTGCAAAGGTTTCCCATCTTACAGGATCTAGGGAACCCACACTGGGCATCCCTGCTTTCTGTAGTATCTTTTGAATATCTTTAAGTGCACTTTTCCCCTCCCTGGATTCGACTAGATCCACAGGAGCACATGGTAATTCTTTTACCATGCCTTTAATGCCCTGAGCCCCCATTGTGGGTGTTTCCTGAATCCCCTGAGGAATCTTTAACTTATTCAAAAGAACAGTCGCTACTTATTCTGCGTTCCTACTGGGTAACCATACAACAATACCTGTCTTATCAGCTTCAAATACCTATCAGCTGGCAACTCCCTAATAACTGGATAGGCTACTACTGAACTATCCCTGCACAAATTACTGGCTAGCTAATTTATTAGTCCAGCCCTGTCCTTGTCTATCCTGGTAGCCAAATATGTTAACACCCTATGAGACAAATATATACCACAGGGATCCTCTAATTTATTACAGCTATTAGATCAGGACTTATAAATGATCTAGTTTTCTGTAATACCACTACACAAGTACACCCCTCAAACTTTAGTTATATGTGGTTCATATATCAGACTCTGGAGACCTGTTATCCCTGTCCTTAAAAAAACAATACAGTATTTCCAATGTCACTATAACACTCCCACAGATTATGACCCACTGTTCTAATCCTTCTGGCATGCTACACAGATGAATAACATGTACAACCCTTCAGCCCCAGGTGCCCCTAGGGGTACCAACGAGGAAACGTGAAGGACCCTATCCCGAATCAATGGGCACCTTTCTCTGCACTCCTAAATGCTTTTGCCGTGTTTAGGCGCTAGGTGTCACTTTTTACAGCTACTATGAGAGCAAGGAGATCAGAAATGTCTCAACCCAGGGGTCACACCTCTCAAAATACAGGACAAGCCTCTAATTGCAGATGAGAGGTGCAGTCTTTGGTTGATTATTTAAAGATCTGTTCCTTCATATACATCTCACAGTTAGCACACATACAATCACACTCCTTTCACTCACTTCAAGACAGGACAACTTATACTTTAAAAGAGCAGGTTTGGCATACAATATATTATCCCCAATTAGCCCATCCATACTGAACCCCACAATACTAATTAGGAAGCGCAGAAGAGAGCATTGAAAAGTGCAAATGCGCATTTGTTTTTCAATACTCACCCGGGTTTTGCTTCTGCAGTTCCAAATTTTCAAGTGGACATCCGTCAGTACAGACAGGCAGTTGGGGATCCCGGACGTTTGCCCCCACAAAATGTTAGGGTGATGAGGCTTCCTACCCCTGGATCACGGCATGCAAAACACTACTCTTGTGATTTATTTATTTTCCTTCCAGCCGGCTGGGGAGATGAGGAAAACTCAACACACACACTTGTGATGAATCCACTCAGCTCTCAGAGGCACATCCCCTTTGAGCCGTCTTTTATAAGTTCAGAAAACTGCTGTCACAAACATTTGCCAAAAATGGTTTGACAGAAAAGAATACATATGATTGGTTTAACAAGTACATAGGATGTGTCAATGCATCTTCAGTTTGTCTTTTTTTTCACAGTGTCCAGACTTGGTATCCTATTCTGGGATCATTCAGCTGCTGTTGTCTTTTAACTGCTCGTTCAGTATAATGCTGGTTTAATCTCATGATATTCGTGTAAAGGAAAATGGCTTTTTCTGATAAATCATACAGTATGTTTTAAATAAACACAATAAATTATTATAGACTCTCACACAGCATTCTTCTATTTGGCCACTAGAGGATGACAAAAAATCATCTATATATTCTGAAAATGAACACAAATTTCTTCGAACTCTTGAAATTTCTATTACCACGTTTGTGAACTGGCTTTGTAGTGCCTATCTGACTACCATGTACAAACCAGCCACCACTAAGTGATGTGCCCAGTTTAAAAATAGGTAATTTATTCTCACATTCAGTAATATCGTAACAGGAAATCATAACAGTAGAAGTTGTGTCCAGAAATGGGCTGTGATAAAATGAATAAGTGCTGTGAATCCCAGGTTAATAGCTTGGGTTGTACATGCATCTTGTTGATTCAAACATGAATAGAGAATAGCAGTTAGTTATGGCCATCATTGGTCGATGCTTGTGAAACTTCAATAAAATTTCCACCCAATGAAAAGGTTTTACATTTAAAGGCGTCTTTCCGTTGTTCTCCGCCATCGAATTATGTAGCTCCGATGGTGATGGCAATGTCACCCCACAAGCTTAGCTAGTTAGTTGGTGGGACAGTGAGAAAGAATCAAGATGAGTTAGTAGAATAGATTTATCATCTGCATACTTGACTACTTTTGAAAACTAGTTTTAGGTAGATAATAATCAGTAATATAATGTGCCATGATCACCATTGAGGTGGCATGTCATGCTCCGCACAAAGGGTGTGTCTAGCCCCACCTAAAGATGTATTTATAGCCACTCAGGGGTGTGTCTTGCAGTGTAATTTCCCCCTGAGCCCCCACTCTCCATGTCTCTGCCCCCCGCCAATAGCAGTGTCATCAACCCCTGAGCCCTCACTCTCCATACATCTTTCCCTCCCCCTCATCCAGCTCCTAACCGGGTTTACTGAGTGCCATACTATCAGTGTGTGACTGGGGCAAGTCCTTTTGCTGCTCTGTACGATCTGGCACCTCATCCTCCCCGGCTCCTCCTCCTTATACTGACACCGGTCACCCTGCTCTGGTCCTCAGCTGCTGCTTCCGGGTGATGTTCTCTTGTCCAGGCCTTGCCCCCATCACATCTGGACTTGCACATGCGCAGTCCGGATTCTCGACTGGCAGTGGGGAATCCAGGGGATTTCTTGATCTTTTCAGGGCAATTTTAGAGTGAATTGGGAGTCTCTCAAAAGATGCGGGAGGGTAGGCAACTATAATTATCCATCGATTTATAAAAGCCGCCAATGATTGACCGGTGGCATACAAACAGCAAAAGTAATTAATGCTAAACAAGCTTGATTAGCATTAATTACTATTGCCATTTGAAATCCATCGTTGCCGACTTTGAAAATCTGACATTTTGAAAATCTACCTCCATGAGTGAATGTCTGAGACAGTGACACCAGCAGTATAAGTTTGACTGCAGCAGCAACACCTGCAATAACCAATAACACCGCAGCTCTCTTTTGTGCATTCATGAACCGACACTATCAATGACTGAAGCTTTGAATAGGATTCAAGCAATGATTGCATACAATTTTTAGACATTAAACTATGGAGAAATCCCTGGAACTATTCAATGCCAGCCCTCTGATGTTCGCCTCTAATAGCAGCGTACAGGCAGTGCACTTGGGCAAACACCCGGCTGATGTCGAGCCCATTCAGGTTAATGTTACAAAGGGGCCTATTCATCGCATTACAAATTGTAAGCTTGCAAGGAGGGCCCTCTTACCTTTATGTATGTCTTTTACAACCCAGTTGTGTTCTATTAATGTTGATTCAAATTGTAAAGCACAACGGAATTTGCTGCACTACACAAGAAACTGTTAATAAATAAATAATAAATGTGCTGTGTTAATTAAGGATTGAACTTGCCATGATAAACGGCAAGTTTGATGTAAATATCAGGAGCATTCATCATGTCTCATTTACTTAATAATCATTTCCGAATTGTTGCTCTTTCGGCGGAGATAGCTTTTCGGAAGCATGAGACACTTCCCCTGTTGCTCCAGTGCCTTGTTACTAATCGCAGCCTGTCTAGTAAACTTGAAACTGCGCATGCACCTTTAACATCTCTCTGGGGGGTAGAGACTAGCAGACATGGAGGGATGGAGAGACTAATTGAAAATATTAGCTAGAACCCCAGCTGAAAACACTCCCCTGGTAGTCATAGAAACCTACATTTGGGGGCCCTAAGAGGAAAATCTTTGGTCCCTAGGCTCACTGGTTCCCTGGGGGTACAGACTAACTGATGGTATCCCCTGGTAGCCCTAACCAGGGGCGGGACTCCCGGCGGTGCAGCCGGTGCACTGTGGCCCGCCGCAAATATAGGGCAATGACAATAGTGGTAGATGAGTTACAGTAGTAGATTTTACAAGTAGATACCTTGGGGTATATTTACTAAAGTGAAAGTTTTTAGAAGTGGAGATGATGCCCATAACAACCAATCAGATTCTAGCTATTGTTGTCGAGAAGGTGCTAGTTAAATGTTAAGTAGAATCAGATTGGTTGCTGTGGGCACTATCTCCATTTCTAAAAACTATCACTTTAGTAAATATACCCCCTTGGGTTGAATATGGAGAAAGTTTCTTAGTACTCTACAGTGTCAAATGAGATTAAGGGGCTGATTCAGAGGTGGATTGAGATGTAGCCATGGCTACGTCTATTGGCAGTCGCCCGACTGCGACTATATGCAAAGGGCACAATACAGCCCTTCCCTGGTGTACATATATTTGTCCAAATGTGCAAGTACTGAGATGCCGTCAGCGTTCATAGGTGCTGAAATACCACTTGGTGATTTTTTAGGCGCTCCATCAAAGCCTACACCAGCCCTATGGCAGGTGCACTTTCTCCGTCCATGTAAGGCTTCCTATGTGAGCGTCTGAGAATCCATGTATGCAGCCACTTTCACCGGCACTCTCAAAAGATGAACCATCTCTGTGCGTGCACTAATTCACCTTCCAGTCACTACCCAGAAACACCCATCACTTTTTCAAGACATATCTGATAAAGTGCGTCTCGATGGCAACAGCGGCTTTGTATGTACACTCTGTGCAACGCCGGTATGTAGGAGTATTTAGGGATTTTCATACATGCACAGTAGCAAAAACATCTGCATTGCATGTGGCTCTAATCAGACCCAGCGCATCAACTCCTATGAGATATGGTGTCCAACTTCTGATTGTTGTTACCAGGTCTAAGGGTCTCATTCAGAGCCGCTCGTAAGCGGCCGTTCGCTCATTCGGAGCGATGTTAGCACATCTGCGCATGCGTACAGATTGTAATACGCATGCACGAACCAGTCAGTGCGGCCGAAAATTGTGTGCTCGCTAAATAGCGAATGCCTGCTATTTTGAGTGACAAGAGGAGGCGTATGTGGGTGGTAACAGGGGAAGGTGCTTGAAAACGGGGAGTGGAGATCAGAACGCAGGCGTGCTTAAAGGTCAAAACGGGCGTTTTTAGGGTGTGCATAATTAAAACAGCAGCGTCATCGACCACGTCACTTGGTTATTTTATAGCCAGAACTGCTCGCAAGATTGCAGTAGGAAAAACCAACCACAAGAATAGCGAGCAGTTCATACGCTGTTCGATGTACTCAATTAATCTATTAAATAGCGGACATGACGTATGGTGCGAGCGGCCAAGGGGTATATTTTTCCAAAAAACGACCGCATGTTTTGTTTGCTCGTTCAGACATGGAGGCGTCAACAGACCGCAAAGAGCGAACGGTTCATTTGAATAGTCACCCCCTTTTCCAGAACGACCGTCCGCAAATAGCGTCCGGCTCTGAATGAGACCCTTAATGTGATGCATAGGTCATAGTGTGGGAAGAACAGGGACCACAAAGCTATACAGGGGCTTAAGCTTTAAACTATCTTTAGATTTAAGAGATGCTTGTGGTCAGTGTATCTCCCCTGCTCAAGTGTAAGCTTCATATACATAGAGTTCTTTATCACTGATAGTAGCAGTTCTTTATGTAATTGCACTGAGGCCTCAATACATGAGCAAAGACCATCATCTTTATTCTTAACAAATAAAAATCAAGTACCAGCTGGAAAAGAGGATGGACGGATGTAAAATCACTGGAGACTCTCGTTGATATAACTCAACATCACTTTTGTCTCATTAAGAAGTATATGTCATGACTCTCGGAAAACTGGCCTCCTGTGATGGAGCAGGCTTAGCAGTCTGGGATACCGGTAGTACGAACAGAGGAGGTCTGGGATAGGTCTTCCTCATAGGTCGACACAGAGCCAGGAAAGCAGGCCAGAGGAACAACAGATGAGGATGGACCGTGTTGAGGCAGGAACTGGATATGGAAAGGGCAAGATAACATATGGGACTGTATATGGTTTAGATAGCAGCAGAAGACTTAGGTACAGATGTTGAACTTGAACTCAGAGGTAAACAGCAGGAGTCCGTAGTCAGAAATACTGACATAATTCAGCTAGACAGAGAGCAGGAGTCCTTGGCCCTCATTCAGAGCCGTACGCTATTTGCGTTCGTTCGTTCAAAAACAAGGGGTGGCTATTCAAATGATCCGTACGCACATTGCAGTCTGTTCACACCTCTAAGTCTGAATGAGCGTGCAAAACATACGCTCGTTTATTTGTTAAAAACGCCCCCTGGCCGCTCGCACCATACGTCATGTCCGCTATTTATTAGATTAATCGAGTACATCGACCAGCGTATGAACTGCTCGCTATTCTTGTGGTTGGTTTTTGCTACCACAAATTTGCGAGCAGTTCTGGCTATAAAATAACCCAGTGACGTGGTCAATGACGCTGCTGTATTAATTATGCACTCCCTTAAAACGCCCGTTTTGACCTTTAAGCACGCCTGCGATCGGATCTCCACTCCCCGTTTTCAAGCACCTTCCCCTGTTACCACCCACATACGCCTCATTCTGTCACTCAAAATAGCAGGCCCTCGCTATATTGCGTACCAACGATTTTCGGCCGCACTGACTGGTTCGCGCATGCGTACTAAAATCCGTACGCATGCGCAGATGTGCAAACATCGCTCGGAACGAGCGTACTGCCGCTAACGAGCGGCTCTGAATGAGGGCCCTTGTTCTGTACTGAGTAATAATCCATACTGTAGACACTGAAGTCTTCGTGTAAACACGCTGGGTTGAACCCAGGTAACTGAGGCAATGTCCTAACTGAGTGAGACACAATAGATAGCAAAACTTCATTAAACAAGAAATGCGGAGGTATGCTCAGTTTAATGGGGATGTGTGGGACTGCGCTTAACTATATTATTTAGGCTAATGTTGCCGCTGCTAAGTGTGGTGAATGCACTACTACAGCTCACTGAATTGGACAGTAGAAATAAGGGAACACTAAGCGCATGCAATAGCCTGAACCTTTACAAATGGTGAATAAACTAAATGAGAATATACTCAATGATATGTAAATATTAGAAATTTTATTCAAATCAATATAAAATCGTTTTTTTTTAAAAAAGGTTGGTCTGTTACACGTACTAAAAGCTATGTACAAAGGTATATCAATCATAAAAAATATTCCAACAGGTAAATATCTAATACCGATATACAACATAAAATTTCATACGTACAATGTACAACATATGACATAGAACATGCAATGGTGCAATGTGGTGTGCTGTGTGCAAACCGTGCGTGGTATAGTTCTTTCGCACTACTGTTAAGTGATAATCGTTGGCGTTTTACTCACTTAATAAAGTATTAGTTCATTGCATAATATCTCTGTAAATCACTTGAGTATCTGGGTTTGTATAAGATACCTCTAAAGGGATTAGTGAGCTGTGCTCCAACTTAGTTCTGGGTTCCGGACTGCGGTGAATGCTGCTGGGATCAGGATGGGTTAGCTCCAATCTTAATGTGATGTAGCTCCGCACTGTGTGCCAGATCGTGGTATTAAGAAGGATAAAATTATCTTTTCTTCTCAGGTGTAATACCTCTGTGTGGTTGCGCTCCTCTTCATGTGAGTCCCGAAATGCTGGGGAGTCTGCCAGCAGAGTGTCTGCGATGGCCGCTCTTAGCGCTAAGCGGCTCGAGGCAGAATTCATGTGGCTGCAATCGACGTGTTTCGCCTATAAGGCTTCCTCAGGATAGCAGATGTCAGATCTCCCAACTGGGGCTCCTTTATGGTTTTCCCATATGCAATGCACATTGTGATGTTTATATGGGGCCATCTTTGATTAGGGAAAGCTTAGTTTATTCCATAAGTTACAAACATCAGGACATACACAGGGACATTCTGAATAACAAGTAACTATAGACATATTTGGGGTCCTAAATATATAAGATGTGGTAATAGTACATGTAACTTTGAAATGATAAGGGACATATATAGGCAGCTATCTTCATTTCATGGCAGTTGCATGTAATGTGAATTTAATAGTGATTGCCTAAATAATATAAGGGATGTTAGAAGTTGCAAGTCATAACATACCCCAAAATTATGGTTTATTTTGTCAACAGTATTTGTAGTTTACATAGTAGATAAAACATTAATAAAATAGGAGGGCAAACTAGGGTACTCCAAGTACTCAAAGTAGAGGTAGTTGTCACATGCCATGGAGAGTCTTTATTATATATAAAATCAATAAATGTGTATTTAATAAAAATGTGGATAAAAGGTGCTAGATGTGGCACAGGTGATACAAATGATACAGGTGATAAACAGACTTGTTACAAAAGAAGAACCCATAATAAATATAACATGTAAGCTTCATAGGACCGTATAAGCGGAAATGATATGGAAATGATCAAATATATGATGAAGTCTCCTTGAAAATTTTATTTTTATATACGCACGTACAGAGCTGGAAGGACATCATTGCAAGCTGCCCATACATTGATTGTACAGAAATTATGTGCCAAAAATTATTTTACACATAAACCAATCAAATGATTCAAACATTAGTCATTATTTCACTCCCCTAAGATCTAAAGCCAATGACATAATTATTTCATCCCCTAATTGGAAGTAAGCCAATCTTATTATTATAATCACGTAACCCTAATCACGAGTGTATGACCCAGACATCAAAACGGACATTTAACCTTTATACATACTTATCATTTCCCAATGATTCCAATTAATGGCCTACCACAACCTGGTATTTTAAGCCTAGACATAGCATGCAGCTGAATATACTTCCTTATAGCCTTGCAAACTTGCAATGGTTACATTAAGAAATAAAATGTGTGCACTTTCATTCAGCCGCCATTTTGTCTTCTCGCCGCCATATCAGTATTCTATTATTTAATATTGTTTGAAATAATTTAGTTTTGTATTTGGTATTCTAGTGTTTATTGTTCTTGCTTCAAGAATGGTGTAATTTCCATATCAATATTGAGTCCCTTTGGTGTAAGGGTTCCCATTTCGTATATGGTTCTTGTCTCTTCTTTGCTCTGAGTGTCGTCCATGCTCCCTCCTCTCCATGGGGTTATAATTTTCTTTAGTCCTATGAATTGTAGATCCCTCGGATTGCTGTTATGCTTTTCTTTAAAATGAAGCGGGATGCTGTGGTTTTCCTTCTTGTTTTGAATGTTGCAGAGGTGTTCCTATATTTGTACGTGTAGCTTTCTTTTGGTATTACCCACGTATTGTAAACCACATGGACATATGAGCATGTATATGATGCCTGCGGTTTGACAACTGATTCTGTCTTTAATATTAAATTCTCTATTATCACTAAAGGAATGTATTTGT
Source organism: Taudactylus pleione (assembly GCA_031769625.1). NCBI lineage: Eukaryota > Metazoa > Chordata > Amphibia > Anura > Myobatrachidae > Taudactylus > Taudactylus pleione. The sequence goes on from JAUIMM010000725.1 coordinate 6,281,914, forward strand.
TTGGTATGTTGTATATTATTCCACTTTGCTTTTTTGCAGGCTATGCATAATCCACACCTTGAGAACCCCATGGTAACTTGTCCCTTTCTGGTGTCCTTCTATCTTAGATGGCTCTTAACCAATAATGATCTGAGGGTTGGGGCTCTTCTATATACTATTTTGGAGCGTTCCGGTAAATTGTTCTTCAGATCTTCGTCAGCCTGTAGTATATGCCAATGTCTTCTAATACTCTTTTCAAGTAATGAGCTCTGGGCAGAATAGCCCGAAATAAATATAAGGTTTTCCGGATATTTTATTGGTTTTTCTTTGTACAGTAGGAGGTCCTCTCTATCCAGATTATTTGCTTTCATTTTCTCCTGTTCTAGAAGTCGTGGTTTATACTTTTTGTTAGAAAAGCAGCTCAATAGTTCCTCAGCTTGTATTTGGAAGTCTTGGTTTCTTGAACAGTTTCTCCAGACTCTCCTAAATTGTCCACCTGGAATGTTTGGCAACCATGCCTTATGGTGATTGCTGGAGGCGTTCAGATAACTATTAATGTCCGTAGGTTTGATGAACGTTCTAGTATGAAGATTTCCTTCTTCTATAAAAATGGTCAAGTCTAGGAAATTCACAATTTTATCACTGATTACACTGGTGAATTCCAGGTTAACTGTGTTGGTGTTGATCTTCTGTATAAACCTTTCCAGATCTTCTTGTGGGCCCTTCCATATAATAATTACATCATCAATGTATCTTGCCCATAGTCTTAGTTGTGTTCCATAGTTGTCATCCTTCAGTATATTTTCTTCTTCCCATTGGGATAAAAAGAGGTTAGCGTACAAAGGAGCAAATTTAGTTCCCATAGTTGTTCCTTTGCGCTGGGCATAAAAAGTACCCCCAAACCAGAAAAAAATTGTGGTTCAGGATAAAGTCTATTGCTTCGATAATAAAGTCTATTTGTGGTTGTTCCAAACCTGAATCCCTTTCCATCTTTTTCTTTACATTGGTGCAGCCCTTATTGTGCTCTATGCAGGTGTACAGGGCCTTGATGTCACACATAGCCAGAAGGTAGAGCGTGTTCCCAGGGAATTTCTTTTAGTGTATTCAAAAGGTGGGTTGTGTCTCTAATATATCCAGGTTGGCGTACTACATCAAGACCCTGTACACCTGCATAGAGCACAATAATAATTAAATATTATAATTATTTTGCTTTGGTAACCTATGTTGTTGTTTTGTAATATTTATCATTGATAACCAACTCTATAGATTCTGTGACCAGATGAGATTTGGGCATTGTTACTGATTTATACCAGAACAATAACACATGCATGCATGATATCATCAGCATTCTATGTTAAGTGTATATTTGTTTATGTGCATGATTATTTATATTGTTAGTGTATACATTTTTATTTATATCCTAATAAAAAGTTATGTTTTATATATTTTTCTTTTGGGAGTACCTGAACACCCATATAGCTACTGCATACCTATTATTCTCTTATTACATATATTATTTAACTACACTGTGACTATTCAAGTGTGCCCCCTACCATGAGTCCTTTGTGGTCCTTTTCCTCTCTTAGAAACTTTTTCAAGTTACCTATATCTGACTCTGGGGTGCACCACTAGTAGGCTAATACTGTTTCCCTTTTGAATACAGATACATAAGGATTTCTAGTATAATACACCACAATTATCTATACTATACTACTAGTTTTTTAGTCAAAATTTGTTATAATAGAAATTATTTTGCATTGTTGTACCTGTGCAGCCACAGACTTCTTTCCTTGTTATAAACAGATATATCTAGGTAGAACATGTTGTAGTGCCCCAAAAGTCATAGAGAGCATTAAGCATGACAGAAAAACATAGTATGCAATGTCAGAATAGTTCAGGAGATTAACAATGCAGACCCCAAAAACATACACAGATTTAAGTAACAATAGTTAGACATGCTCGCCTCTCGAGAACACAGAGTAATATCAGGATTGCCCTCCACCATACTCAAATGATACCAGGATTGCTCAGAGAACTATGGATCTGAGACATACTTACCAACTCTCCCTGATAGCCAGGGAGACTCCCTGAAATAGAAGCAATCTCCCTGTCTCCCTGAAGAGTCTGGGGGCTAAATTTACTAAGAATTGAGTTTGGGTTAGTTTGGGCGAGTTTGCAAACTCATGTGAGTTTAGCCTGTTTTTCAAACTCGGAAATTTACTAAGACCAAACAGGTGTGAGTTTGCAAACTCAACTAAACTCACCATTGGCCAAACTAGGAAGTACTTTACATGAAAAAGTTACAACTCACAAATTTACAAAGAATCGAGTTTACAATCTGTGGTGAGTTTGTAGCAAACTTACTGATAAATTGATGTTTCAAATAGACCACCTCCTGAGCTGCGAGTTTGGCAGAAACATACACAGATCAGTGTGATTTGTGTATGTTTCTGCCTGAATACCTAATATAAAGTGTTTTTTTAATTAAAAAAAATTATGTAGGGTCACCCCCCCAAAAGCCTAACCAGCCCCGAACTTGCCAGCCAGTCCTGGTTCCTAAAATTATGGGGAACAAAAAGTATCAGTGTGTTTTCATCAACAAGTAGATCTTACTAACTGCTTTGGGGCTCATTTACATTTGGATGAAAGTCATTTTTATGGCACGCCTCTCAGATGTAGCAGCACACATTCACTTTACCACCGTGCTCATAGGTGTTACTTTCACAATCTCCCTGAAAAGCTTTTTCAAAAGTAGGCAAGTATGCTCTGAGATTTTATGGCAGTTGACAAGGGGCCTGATTCAGCAAGGATCGCAACTGCGATTGCGCAAGCAATCGGCCGATTGTTGCGCTCTGTGCATGCATTTGCATTGCAGTGCTCCTGTGCAAACACTCCACTACGATAAGGACTGCGATTGCAATCACTATGCAGACCTATCGCAGAGTGATTGACATGAAGTGCCGTTTGGGGATGGTGATGGGGGGTGGTTGGCGAAACGCAGGCGTGCCAGTGCATCGAACGCCGTTGCATGGCGGTGCAGAAATTATCCATTGCGCTGACATAAGCAGCTTGTGTACTCACCGAGTGCAATGAGGTTAGCAATTCCTGAGTAAGGTCAGAGCTTGTGCAAGTGTGCGTGAGTCTGCAAATGTACTCAATGTTATCGATGGTTTCGCAGTCTTGCTAAGTGTTACGGATGTGTGTAAGATAAGGTGGGCGTCCTTATGTTGTGCTGCAATGGCATAGCGATCGCAGAGGATTAGCATATCTTCACAGTGAGACTGCATGCGTAATCGCTATTGCATTCGCAGTTGCGATCCTTGCTGAACCAGGCCCAAGGTCTTTATGAAACTTTCCCACTTCTCCTGTAGCGTAACTGCCACTCATTCCATGTGGAAAAGGTAAAATAATTTTATTTTGAAAAGGGACATTGTTGGAGATTTAGGGTGTATACAGAAACAAAAAGCAATTAGGGAAGAATAATATTATCCAAAAAAGTTTCTAATACATGTTAACTGACTAATTAATTAATTAGTGACTAATTTGGACTACTCCCCATAATACTTCCTCAATATGGATGGGTGACAAGCTCCTGACGAAAATACCCTGAGTTGAAAAATATTCAGTATCTACAGACCTGTGGGTGATCTAAGAGACTAAACAAGGCCAGCTTGTGACCAAACAATCGCCGATCACTAAAGGGACATTTACCGTACACATTAGACGATGCGCAAACGATGCAATATCGTCAACGCTTTCCCTTGAACTTCTGGACAAATATTATAGTGCATACATCAATCTTGCAAATTACGGAACAATATATTGTGCATCTTTTGGTGGTTAGATCATTAACTATATAATATTAAGATATCGCCTGGTCGTTCGGTAGAGTATACACACACCATGATGTGATATAAATTGTTAACGACATCCTCAGATTGAGCACCATGTAGGGCCGACCAAAAGACACGATGAACCACTCAAGGGAGCGCTCGATAGTGCGTACACACTAGACCAGTGATTTTCAACCTTTTTTAACTCGCGGCACACTACACAAGATTTTAAAATTGCCAAGGCACACTATCCGGCGATGCGGTGTGCGCGGACTATAAAAAAAACACACTACATTAGTTCCCACAGGAACAAAACACACTACATTGGCCCCCACAAGAATAAAAAACACACTACATTGGCCCCCACAAGAATAAAACAATCCCATTGGCTGGCCTAACAGAAAAAAAAAACCACATTGCTCCCCACAAAAAAAACAACCATACCACATTGCGCCCCACAGAATTGCTCCCCACAGAAAAAGGAACCTATGGCTGGCCCCACAGAAACAAAAAACAAAACAAAACACATTGTTCCCCACTAAATAGGCAAATATATGGCTGGATAACATATGGCTGGTTCTCACTAAAAAAAATTACATGACTGGTTCCCACGAAAAAATAAACTATGGCTGGTACCCACGAAGAAGAAAAAAATGTCTGGTCCCCACAAAACCCACATTTCTTCCCCCCTTGTCACTCACACTGCAGCAGGATCGCGTGAGGGCGGGCTTCCAGGCAGGCTGCAGAGCCTGCCTGGACAGAGCGTGGGCTGGCTGATTGGCGCAGGGCGCTGGCTGGCAGAGCAGGCTGGAGGGCAGTGGACAACGCGGCGTGCGTGACCTGTGATGTCACGCCGCCGCATCTTTGCAGGTCACTACCCGGTCGCGCCTGAGTCTCCCAGAGGAGCTCAGTGGCCCGGGATGCTGAAGTACAGTAAAATGTGCCCGGTGGCTCTGACAGCCCTGCGGCACACTTCACAACCGGCCACGGCACACTAGTGTGCCGCGGCACACCAGTTGAAAACCGCTGCACTAGACTATTTGAATGATTTGTCTTTCCAAACCATCGGAAATTGTCAAATCGTCCAAAATTTTGTATAGTGTGTATCCAGCTTTAGTCTGAGATATTTGGGCACAGTGCACTATCAATATACCAGGACCACACCCACAGACTCTTAAGTTTGGGAGCCGATAGTAACACTAATAATTCATTGTGCAGCTTATCTTTGTGATCCTGTTTTACCAAGATGCAGTGCTAACCATTGAATTTAAGGTGGTGAAATATCTTTTTATTGAGGATTTTATATGTTATAACAGATCAGTAACACAGTTTATAATTATTTGAACACATCCATGATTACCGCTGGTCTGCATTTCTATATATTATTTATTTAAGTTTTTTTTATATGACTGTCAGGTCTCAGCCGCAGCAGTCACTCGGCTACCTCCCAGGTTCCGGCTGCCGCACTCACCCAGATTAGCTCTCCGGCGCATTCTGGCGACTGGCTTGTTCTGGAGTTGGATGCATGCTCCTCCACGCTGGGGCCGATCCGGAGACCCCAGCGAGTCGCAGGGCCTCTTGGTCGGCCCCGGTACATGGATGCTGCCATGTTCCCCTCGTCACCTGACTTTGTTTAAACCAATGGAAGGGCCGCAATGGGTCAGCTGATTAATTCCAATCTATCACAGGTTAGCAGCAGGTATATAAGGGATCTCTGGGCTGAGGGTAATTGCCTATGCAACGTTGCTTCTAGTTACATCATCAGGTATCAGCATCATCGTCTGCAGCTAGTCTACAGAGTGCCTGCTGTTAATATCTCCGGTACCAGCCAGTTCTGTCATTGCCAAGTTCAGCTCAGCAATTATTTCCCGGACCAGATGGTCCTGTCATTGCCACGTCTAGCTTAGCTGCTATCTCTGGTACCAGCCGGTTCTGTCATTGCCAAGTCCAGCTCGGCTAATATACCAGTACTAGCTGGTTCTGTCATCGCCAAGTCCAGCTCGGCTACTGTCTCCAGTATCAGCCGGTTCTATCATTGCCAGTCCAGCACACCTGCGTCTCGAGTTAAATCTGCTGGCTAGGTTTGCTCAGTAACCAGCATTCCTAGTATAACCTGCTCACATCAACTCACTGGGCCCAGCGCATCATTAGGGACTATCTATGAGAAGATCCTATATTCGACCTCCTCAATTTCTTCATTCTGCTACTATTTTCTTGATATGCATGCATATATGTGAATGTATCTTATGATGCTTTTAATAAGAAATATTGATGTTTTTTAATAAATCATTATAAGTATTAACATTTGAGACACAATAACCTTTTTTCTTCATTTGGGGAGATGTATGCGCAGTATTAGTTGGTCTTATATTTGTTTTTTGGGGGGGAATTGTTGCACCACTTCCTTTACTTAGACAGCTGCAGCGTCAAACCTGAGAAAGTGCCATCTCTGACAATACCCCCTCTATGTTCGGTGAAGTAATATTATAGTTGCCCACACTTCATTTGGCCATCCATGGCACCCCTGAAGCAATGTCTCCCCATTGAAAACAAACAGGCTGGCTGCATGGGCACAGTCATATTTGATTCTCTCATATGATTCTCCCAGTCCAACCAGATTCCAGAAGCTGTGCTCACATGATCTGGTTATCCAATTGACACTGAGAGCTCCATATTTAAACTAGCTCTGGAGACCAGCTCATTGCCAGAAAAACTCACTTCTATGGAAGAGGATTACTCCCTGGCTCCATCTGCTTCCTTCTCTGTTCCTGTGTTCTCAGTAAATGCTTTGTTTACAGTTAGGGGTAAATTTACTAAGCACGTTGTTTTACCCATGTTTGTCCGAGATTAAACACGAGTAGGAACGATCAGACAGGGTTTATTTTCTTTAAGAATTCCGGGAAATTACTAAGCTCCCATGTTTGTCAAGATCGTGTTTTCTGATGGTGTATGTGATAGTTCCTACCCATCAGGATTTAGACCTCATGGGGCCCTAGGCAAGATACCATTTTGGTGCCCCCCCTCCCATCCCTGGGGTGCTCTTCTATAGATGTACCAGTTCAGAGTACAACTTTAGATACAGTATATCCGAAAAAATGAAGGCACTACTCCATCAATTCAGCTTTTTCATGCAGTGTTATTTTAATCTTCACAACCCAGTAAAAAAAACACCAATGCTGTATACTACATCCAGCTATCATAGACAAGTGACAGTTCATATATACTTTATAGTACTTATATTGTCATCACGTCTGGCAACTTCGGTCCAACTCGGGGCCATTCTAGACATCCAACAAGTTGTCACCACATTAGCAGCATGGCTCGCAGATGCGGTGACAATAAAAGTACTTTGAAGTATATATGAACTGTTGATAGCTGGACGTAGTATACAGCATTGGTGTTTTTTTACTGGGTGGTGAAGATTAAAATAACAGTGCGTGGTCAATTTTTTAAGTATTAATGTTAAAGGTCTTAATTCACCTCATAAGAGACGCCTTGCATTAAAATATTTCTCAGATCAGAGGGCTGACATAGTGGCAATTCAGGAATCGCTTTACCCATTACATTCCACCCCTCAGTTTACTAATAAAGCTTATCTGATCTGTTATGCCACTTGTGGTCCGTTTAAGAGAAATGGGGTAGCCATACTTTTGAGCAGATCTTGCCCTTTTAAAATAGAAAGTAAAAGGGTGGATTGCAGTGGTATATATTATCTTAGTGGGGAAGATAAGTACTAAATACATCACTCTAGTGTCGATATATGCTCCTAACATAAGACAACCTAGTTTTCTAAAAAAGATTTTACTTAAATTACAGGAGACTAAAAAAGGAGCTCTATTTATTATGGGCAACTTTAATCTTGCACCTGACCCTAAATTGGATAAATCCTCTTCTCTAGATAAACAATCTCTTAAAGTGGCTTGCTCCCTAGCTCATTCTTTTTCGCAGTTATTGGCCGAATTTGACCTCTATGATGTTTCGCGAATCAAACACCCAGGAGCACGTGATTATACCTGCAGTCCACAAATCATACTATAGAATAGATCTGCTCTTGACTGACAAATGGTCTCTTCAGTTCATTCCCCAGATCGATATATATTACCAATTACTTGGTCCACCATGTTCCCCTGCTATGGTCTTCGACCCCCTTTCCCACGTCTCCCACCTTTAGACCTTGGCGTTTACAAGAGTATATTTTATTAGATGATGTTGGCTAGCGTGTTATGACTGACGCATTGACCTCATATGTAGCATTAAATTCTCCCAAGATACTTTGGCCACGAACCATTGGTGTGCACTCAAGGCGGTTATGAGGGGGGCTGCTATACAAGCCGCAGTTAAGATTCGGAAAACTAATCAAGAAGTGCATCTCGCATAGCAATCTGATCTTTTAAAATTAGAAACACAACATAAACAAAACCCAAAGGATTCTCTTGTTCTCTCTGCCCTACTAGAGGCCAGGAATAAATTAAATAATTTACACCTCTCCCAAATTCAATGTGCTATCACTAAATTAAATCAGAAGTTTCACTCTCTTGGAAATAGATCTAATAGACTGCTTGCTCGCAAACTTAGAGGGAAAAACGCCATTAATAGAATTAAGTTTTTCTAACCCCAGTGGAACCTCAATATCAAACCCTAAAGATATTGCTCAACAATTCGCTTTATATTATGAAAAGCTCTATAATCTTTCTCAAGATACCCATATACCACAGCCCTCTGAATCTGTGATCAATTCGTTTTTAGATTCTGTTAATCTTCCGTGTCTTTCCTCTCTGGAAGCAGAAGCCTTATGTGCCCCTTGGAGTGAAAGCGAAGTATTAAGAGCGGTTAAATCCCTTAAAAAAGATAAAGCACCTTGCCCAGACAGGTTCATTAACAGTTTCTATACACATTTTCAAACTATTTCAACTCCTATTTTGGTAAATCTATACAATGATGTCTCTACTCATCCATTTCCTAAAAAAATGTTAGAAGCCCAAATCATCACTATTTTGAAGCATGGCAAGGACCCGACACTATGCCCAAATTACAGACCAATAGCTTTATTAAATTCAGATATTAAATTATATGCGAAAATAATCGCTAATAGAGTGAATCCTATTCTTCCTAACTTAGTTTCTCTAGATCTGGTGGGCTTTATTTTAGGGAGACAAGTGCCAGATATTACCAGAAGAGTTTTTTCCCTTCTGGAATCCCAAGCAGCTTGTGCCGTGCCTATGGTTTTATTATCTCTAGAACCGGAAAAACAGCTTTAATATCTCTAACGGGACTAGACAGGGGTGTCCCCTTTTGCCATTAATATTTGCATTAGCTATGGAACCTCTCGCAGAAAAATTAGATCTTCCCCCTCCTTTGTAGGCTTCACTACTGGTCATAAGCAGCATAGGATATGTCTTTTTGCTGATGACGTTCTTTTATTCATCACAAAACCAGACATTTCCTTACCTGCTCTCCATAATATTCTTCAAGAATATACTGCATCTTCATACTATAAACTAAATACCTCAAAATTGGAAACACTAGCATTCAATCGTGATCAAGCTTCCCAAAATAGACTTCATAACCAATACCCCTATGCCTGGCAGATGTCATCTATTAAATATTTGGGGATCAATATCCCTTTGAACCTTCAGAATGTTATAGTGTGTAACTATCAGCCTTTGCTAGAACAATTCTCCGCACTTACCAAAGTATGGGTTAATTATGAAATGTCTTGGATGGGCCGTCTCTCATCTGCAAAAATGATGCTCCTTCCAAAAATTCTGTACTTATTTAGAGCCATTCCATATTTAGTTTCATTGAGCCTATTAAACAAATTATATGTAGTTCTGTCTCTGTTTATCTGGAAGGGTAAACGCCCTCGCACAGCTAGGACCCATTTATTCAGGTCCAAATCTAGAGCTGGACTAGCAGCTCCTAACCTCGAATACTATCAACACGCCTGTCTCTTAGATCAGATGAAAGACTGGTTAGCCTCTCCACAGATTAAGCCATGGGTATCTATTGAAGTTTCTGCATGTCAAACTTTCCCCTTACGGGACATCATGTGGATTAAAACTGCTGATAGACCCCCTAAATCCCTTATCCCAAAGAGCATTTTTGACACCCTTATAGTCTGGGACAAATTGATTTCCTCACATGGGGAATTCTCTCTTCCCTCATCTCATATTTCTATACTAGCTCTTTCAAAACTGATCCATGATCTCGCATTAACTTCCTGGCATGAACAAGGTATCACAACAGTTAGAGATCTTTATACTGACCATCAATTTAAATCCTTTCAACAATTATAAGATCAATATGACATTCCTAAGAATTACTTTTTAACATTTTTGCAGGTGAGACACTGGGTATTCTCTAACTCTGGCCCGAATCATCTACTTCCCACCCCACCTCCTTATATACTTTCTAAACTATCTACTACCGGCCATAACAGTGGCATCTCTATGTGGTATAATATGCTTCTGACTCTGCTAGAAGATTCAAAACTAACTATACAATCCAAATGGCAGTCAGACCTTAATCTATCCCTGACTGAAGAAGACTGGTCTATTTTATTCATGAACATTTTCAAAATGTCCAAATGTTTGAACCATTCTGAAATGCTTTATACATTAATACACTGTTTATATTACACCCCAACCAAATTACATAGAATCTGGCCTGATTCCTTTAAATTATGTTGGAGGAAATGCGGATTGGATGGTACTCTGCTACATATCTTTTGGACTTGTCCTAATATACTTTCCCTATAGTCAGAAGTATTCCAGTTACTTACCCAGGTCACTATGGAGACTCTTCCTCAGTCACCAGAAATCGCACTCCTACATTATTTTCCCTCCCACAATACAATCACACAATAAGTATGTTGTCGGACACATTCTGATAGCTATGAGGGCGGCTCTGGCACAGTTTTGGAAGAGACCTGACTCCCCATCTTTCTCGATAATAATATCTAAAATTCAGAGAAATTTTGAAATGGAAACCTTCTGGATTTAAATATTCTACATCATCCTCGTCCCCACTGATAAAATGGCAACCTTGGTATGACTTTATTGACTCATCTTCCCACACGACGTCCATAGTCGGCTAGCTTTAACACTGTTCCAATATGACACGAGTGAGGTTAATATGGCTGACCACACATTTATTTCCATAAATAATGGTATGTATCTTTTTGTTTTGTTTTTTATTATATATTGAATTGTATTGCTTTTTTTTCCCATGTAATACTTGCTTTATTTTTGTTTTGTTCAGTTTAGTTTATTTTATTTTCATATTTTCTATTTTATTTTAAAAAATTTCTAAATATTGCTATGATGTGATGATTGTAAACTACTGCTTAGTAATGTTTTATCTGATGTATATTGGATTTTTGTTCTACTAATAAAAACTATTTGAGTTAAAATAACACTGCATGAAACAATTAAAAACCTGAATTGATGGAGTAGTGCCTTCATTTTTTGTATATATATATATATATATATATATATATTTATATATATATTCATCTAGTGACATCAATGTGAATAATCCATTTCCCCCATTATTCTGTTGTGTGTATATATATATATATATCTACTATATAAAAATTAAAATTTGTCCTTCTGTCATTCTGTCTTTCTATACAAATCCACAGTTTACAAGCCAAGATCGTGAAATTTTACATACAAGCATATTAAAACACAGCAGAGGCAACTAAGAAAATTGGAAATCAAAATGAATTACTGTTAATTTTTAAATAATTAAAAAACACCATTTTTGCATAGCATTCACCCTCTACAGGTCAGGTACGGAATTAGAAAAGGATTTAGCCCTCAGTTTACAAGCCTAGATCTCTCATGGTTCTACACCTAAAACACTAAAGAAGAATAAAAGCATTGTCCTGTTTGGTTTATTGTTAGATGCAGATTTGGACACCATTCTTCTTGGGCCATCTGCAAGGTCAATAATAAAAATAATAAAATTTTATTTTTGTTTCATTTCATAATTTGTTTTTATAACATGCATTTTGCTACATACTAAGGAATTATGGAATTTTATTCTGTAGCATATAATCTAAATCTCTGAACATCATTTACTATGGCTCTCGCATGGAGTTTACAGTACCTTTTAAATGCTGTATGAATTTATTAGGGATGAGCAGGTTCGATTCTCAGGGAACCGAACCCACCCGAATTTCCCGGATCCCTCACCCGAGGCAAAACCTTGCGATGCCGCTGTTGGGTTGTGAGGTTTTGTATTGAGCGGGCTTAACGCTGATTGGCTGAGAGAGCCGTCTGTCACGGCTCTCAGCTAATCAGCGTTAAGCCTATTTAATATGCACCCAGGAAGCAAAAGAAGATGGCGCCCACCATCCCTCGCTGCCTGACACCGCAGGCACCCCCCGCTGCCGGCACCGCCGACACCTCCACTGGCAGCATCTCCCGCTGCTGACACCACTGCTGCCGACACTGCCAGCACCCCTGCAATGCTGCCCCACATACTCAGGACACCCTTAGCGACCCCTACACTGCCGACACTCCCACACTGAGGACACCACCAGCACCCCTGCACTGCCGACACTGTCAGCACACATGCACTGTGGACACCGCTGGCACCCCCACTCTGCCGACACCACCAGCAACCTGCATTGAGAACACCCTTGCACTGCAAACAGTCAGCAAACCTGCCCTGAGGACACAGCTGGCGCCCCCACACTGCCGACACCCTTCATTGAGAATACCCCTGCACTGCCGACACAGTCAGCAAACCTGCACTGAGGAAGCACCATTGATATTAAGCCAGGCTTATTATGAGTCTGAATATGGTAAAAATTGATATCTGCATCCAACTATACTGGGATGCAAAAACGCAGCTCTGCAGCACAAATTTTTATTTATACTTGCTCATGCATGAGCTTACACAACTAGATGGTGTCAACAGTGGCGACCAAACTTTTTTGTCTACCTACTTGGTTGCTGGACCGCACTATGGAATGCACAGAGGCTACTTCTGGTTCACTCCTTTGTCAGCCCCTGAAGGGTAAAACTGATTGGATGAATCTTATACACCGTGGAGACCCTGAATGCCGGAAACAGCTGCACAAGGAACTGGAAGTAGTTGCTGTGCATTTCATAGTGCAATCCAGCAACCAGGAAGTACACAGTCATCCTGGTATCAGAGCAACAGGAGCTCTTGGACATGTTTACACTGTACATCTGACAAATTTTGAATGCTTCTATATCCGAAGCTTGCTTTTGCGTTACAGGTCCTACTTCCTTCGAAGACCTTAGAACTGTGGATGTGGAAGTTTGTGACACTTTTCGTGAGGCCTGCCTAAGGAGAGGTTTGTTGGAGGATGATGTGTAAACAAACATTCTTAAAATCCTGGGCAAAGCCGGGTACTCCAGCTAATATATATATAAAATATATATATAAATCTAGTGACATTGTAAAAACTATGAATATATCCAGTAGGTGTCTTAACCTAGTGATACCCACTGGATATGTGGAGTTTTTACAATGTCACTAGATGAATATATATATATATATATATATATATATATATATATATATATATATATTTTATACATATATATATATATATATATATATATATATATATATATATATATATATTATACACAAACACACACAACAGAGTAATGGGGGAAATAAATTACTCCCATTGAGATAGATACACACTCATATATGAATAATATATATATATATATATATATATATATATATGTATGTATATAATATGAATGTGTATCTGTGTATCTAATATATAGAGTGTATATGATATCCACGTGTATCTTGCCCTATTGACACCTATCTGGATCTGGACCTTACCTGGCTGGCCTTGCTACTGGTGCTGCTGGTGGGTGACAGCGGGCCTGGCAAAGTGGCTGCTGGTGGGGGCAGTGGCGGTGCTAGTTGGATCAGCTGGGAGGGACAGGGCGGCGGGCTGCGGACCCAGTGACAGCAGGCGGCAGCGGCACACTGACAGTCTGCTGCCTGCGCATACACTCCCCGAGAGCGCACCATGCAGACAGTGATGCGGGACTCTCTGGGAGTGGAGGTGGGACCGCGTGATGTCATGACATCATGCGGTGCTCACACAGTGCTCCTCTGGGATTTCTTTGGGCAAAAGGGCCCGTCCATGGGCCCTTTGGATCCCGCCAGGCCCTAGGCAAGTGCCTAGGATGCCTAGCGGGATTTCTGGCCCTGCTACCCATGTTTAATCCCTGTGTTTCCCTGGCCTAACACTCCCGAACAAGCAGCCTGCGCAAATCAGTGAGATACATGCAGGCTGCTTGTGTGTACTCAAGAATGAATTAAAGGGTTAATTGTTATAAGAAAAATTACATGGGGTTACCCCCCAAAAGCATAACCAGCCCCAGGCTCTTGTGCCAGTCCTGGTTCTAAAAATACAGGGAACAAAACGTGTAGGGGTGCCCTGTATTTTAGGAACCAGCACTGGGCTCTGTGAGCCAGTCCTGGTTTTAAAAATACGTGAGAAAATGGCATGGGGTTTGTGTTTTTTAAAACCAGCACTGGACTCAAACTAGCCGGGGTGTAATGTCACAGCCAGGGAACCCTTTCAACAGGTCACCCCGGCCAAAGCATTAACACCCGAAGCTAGTCAGCCCAGGCCAGGGGTCTTATTGGAGGTGGGTACCCCCCCAATAAAGTGTTCCCCCCTCTCCTAAGCACCCCAGGCCTAGGCTGAAGCCCGGGTCTCTTCCCTGCACCCTTGACCAGTGGGTGCATGGGTAATACACACTGGTTAAGAAACCCCTGGCAAGTCTTGTGACCCACATCATATTTGGCAGGATAGGGAACTGTTAGCAGAGGTAGCAGAGACATCAACTGGACCTGAGTAGGCTCTTGCTTCTGCCAATCTTCTTTTCTTGCACCTTCTCTTGAGATTTTTCTCAGAAACAAACGTTTCCAGAGAAAAAGTACTTAGAAGGTACTGAATAAATGCCTCTTTCATTTTATTAGTTCTTTCCTTGTCTCAAAAATATAGGCTGCCATCTTGGCAACAGTCTCTCTTAAAGTTATGAAATAAAACAGAAAAGAAATATGCCCACGCTCGGTTTTACCCATATCATACATGGTACCAGCATCGTGGCAATATTAATGCCATAAATGTATACAAAACAGAAAAACTTTTGCTATCGGTGCTAACAATAATATGATGCAAATGTATGTGTGTGCAGCAAATAAAACAAAGGGGATTTTGTCATGATTTGATCAAAGCATTTAAGCCTGCAGCCCAGCATCAAGGGACCCTATTTTTCTGCAGGTGCCTACACTAGCATATATGCCTAGCACATCATTACATTGCAGTTAAATGTACTCACCTCCTAGATACAGAGGGACACATCTATACAGGGCTGGCTGTTAGCCACACCCAACTTTGCCTTTTATAGCCTTAATTGAAAGCTGCCATGATAGCACAAGGCAAAATTTTGAAACAAAACAGAATAGAAATATGCCCGTGTTTGGTTTTACCCATATCATACATGGTACCAGCAGCATGGCAATATTAATGCCATAAATGTTTACAAAAAAGAAAACTTTTTCCTATCGGCGCTAACAATAATATACTGCAAATCTATGTGTGTGCAGCAAATAAAACAAAGGTGAAAGTGTTTAAAAGATACCAAGTAGCTCTTTGCAAAAGAGGAAATTAAATATATCTTTAACTGACAAACACTTTCACCTATGGGTCTTAATGAAGATTTCAAGGTGAAATGGTTCCTTTAAACACATCAGATCCTACAGTATATTGTGCCCGTACCTTATTATTTCACTCACCAATTATGGTTTTTCCTTTAGATGCTTATATATCATATATTTACCTCTGTTTTATAAATTAATCTTATGCATATTTTGTTTTAACATAGTACCCATGATATTTTTTTAAGAGCGCCTTTTAAAGTTATTCCACATATTCACGTATGGTTTTCATGTTAATGTTTACATATAGTCCCACTGAAATTCTGGAATTATTTTTAAAGTTTTCGTTTAGACATATATTCACTTTCATGTATTTACCTCCGTTTTAACAAGTATGAATGATTCATTTACTGAAGTGTATTTTTTTATTTCAAATTAGTACCTATGATATTTTTTAATAAGAGTCATATAAGGTATTTTATATTTATATGTATGGCTACTTACGCTATTTTTATGTTTAGAATGTCTCATCTAATTATTGGAAACTAAACACCTATAATAATAACAACAAATGACTGACCATTGCCTCTATTGGATACTTCATATAAGAACTAGCACTGA
This sequence comes from Taudactylus pleione, assembly GCA_031769625.1. Lineage (NCBI taxonomy): Eukaryota > Metazoa > Chordata > Amphibia > Anura > Myobatrachidae > Taudactylus > Taudactylus pleione. Next base: position 6,298,023 of record JAUIMM010000725.1, read on the forward strand.
CTGAGCCATGTGGATAGCCATCTGTTATGGCCAATGAGGATCGCTTGTCTGGTCATTGTGGAACATCACGTGACTGTACATGTGATGAGGAAAAACGGGACGGCTTTGAGGACAGGAATGCCGCGCATTCATATGCCGGCGACGTTACTTCCGAAAGTGAAACCGGAAGTTCGGTGAATGCCGGAACCACGTGGAAGATTGCAGCTGCGGCGTGGATGGAGCATACATCCACATAACAAGGATAACTATAGAGATCATCTATACAGGTTTAGGGTTGTTTCCCCAACAGCCGGTAATGATTAGCTTTATTGGGGAGGGTATTTAGAGCCCAGCAAGACAGTGAGGTCCCATGCACCTTGAAAAAGATCACATTTGCTGATCGAAACGCGTTGGTGGAGGGACCTTTTGGACATGGTATGGACTGATTTACTTTTGCATTATTTATTTTCTGGAACTATTTGACTAAAGTCAGCTTTTGTGGAGAATCTGGATATCCCACAATACTGTGCTTGAGCATATACACCAAGTTTTGTCCAGCATTAGTTTGCAAGATAAATCATCCATTTTTATTTTTACCAACATACTATTTCAATAAATATATTTTTTATTCTCATACATGGCCCGTTCCTTCTTCTTTTTATACTCAATGCACATATGAGGGGAGGAGAAGCGCCTGACGGTAGAAAATCTAAATTTTGGGAAGGACAAAAAAACCTTGATAAGAACATAAAGTCCAACCTAATTGTACGTGGAGGTATGCACCCTCACCCTGTTTCATTTTGAAGTATTCACTGGGTGAACATTAAATTGGAAGAAAGGGAAAGGAAAAGATACCTTTATATGTCTTTATAACTCCTGCCATATATGAGTGGGATACGCTCCAGCAACAAACCTAAACAGACTTTGTGATCTGTATATTGAATAACAATATTTGTTTGGAAAGGATCTTTATTGTTGTTCTATTTTTTCTTGTTTTCTTTTCATATTGTGAATTATGCCCCATATGAGTTGAAGCCTGAAGTGACCACATGGTGGACATCTGCACTTTGTACCAATACCCTTCCTAAGCCACTTATTGGTAGGCAGTACCCTTGGGGTCCATAATTTGACTGGCCCTTCAAATTAATAGGGTGGAGTTGCTTCTCCTATGCTTGTTTTTGTTGAACCCAGAGCTCTATTTTATTTATTTTACTTATTTATTTGATATTATTTTTATTATTATTATTATTATTATTATTTTCCTTGTTTTTTTTTCTTTCTGGGGGGGGTTTGTGTTTTGTTTTCACTTTCTTTGTTTTACATTTTCTTTGTATGTAATTGGCGATTGTGATTTTTATGTTTGTTTCTCTATTATAAGCACACTAATTAATAAAAACCAATTTGCACTTAAAAAGAAAAGATGGATAGCCTTGATAATACATAGACGTGTCCCAATTTCAGGAACATAGAGATACTTATGTTAGGTACATTATTATTAAAGGGAGTACAAATTCCAAAACAATTACACTACTATGCATCTATGGAAAAAAACTAAATTAGCATAATTGTGTGTCAGACGTCCTCTCAGACTTAACATTCTTTCAACAAGGAATTATGATAATAGGGGGTGATTTAAGTCCATCTTTCATTATGTGGAAAAACCAGTTTGAGGGCAATCTAAGAAAATTATATAGCATAATAAAGTGTTATGGAGTGATATATATACTGTATATATTTATGGAGGCTTGTACCTCCAAGAGAGAAACTCTTCTCAGGTGTTCATACATCATACATGTGTCATATAGATTATATTTTATTTACTCAAGCTTATGTTTCTTATATAAAAAGATTCTAACTTGGACTGACCATGAGCTGACTGTAGTTTTCAGCTCTTGGTATGTATGTATCGTGAATGGCAGCGGTGTCTAGACAATAAATTTTTTAAGCTGGGTTCACACTAGATCACAGGTTCTCAAACTCTGTCCTCAGGACCCCAAACAGTGCATGTTTTGCAGGTCTCCTCACAGAATCACAAGTAAAGTAATTAGCTCCACCTGTGGATCTTTTAAAATTTGTCAGTGAGTAATGATTACACCTGTGCACCTGCCAGGAGACCTGGAAAACATGAACTGTGTGGGGTCCTGAGAACCGGGTTTGAGAACCACTGCACTAGATGATGTGTATACCCAATGACAGCAGATGCGACTGGATGATTTATTGGGAGGTCCCTACACATAACACGATCTGGTGTACGACCGCCCGATATGTCGTTCCCCCGCCGCATCCAGAAGCATGGTGTCGGCTGTCAGATTGGTCTGTACTGCACAGGCATCCATTGACAAAGCCCCATGCGGTGAAACGTACGTCTGGCTGCAGTCAGTCACCCGGCACATAGCAGCAGCTAAGGTACCTTTTCCCTTTCTACAGGCACAGTTGGTTTCTTACTCCCTGTGTCTAGCCTTCACTGCACCAGCAACAGGCAGCCCAGGGAGAGAGAACCACATACAGTGTTCTGTTACATTTTTTCTGCTTTCAGGGGTTAGGGAACTGGGCAGAGACCGCTCACTCTTAGTTCACTGTGTAGCACAGGCACACATACTTCGAGTATCAGCACCCCAGCCCAATGTCCTCTTTTTTTTCCCTTCCCCCACTTTCCTACAGCTTGCATTTCTGATGCTCTCATTCAGCCTTGGACTACAGATTGTCTGATTGTAATACTATGTAACAAGCAGACATTGGAAGGATCGCTGAAAAGTAGATATCATTTACTTTTCTTCTATACTCCTATGTACTCTCAGCAAGTCCGCTCACATATTATTCACTGCAAGGTGAATAGGGGCAATTTACTTCTTAATCCAATGAATATGGATTTGATCATACTGAGCACTGCCCAAATGCAGGCTTAATTGTGTATACAAAAGCATGATTCACACTACTGACCACCAAAGGATTTATATATACCTTTATCTCAGTGCTAATTGTATACAGATATGCAGCCACTTGATTATGTGAGGTTAATAGGGGCAATTTACTTCGTAATCTAATTATCATGGATCTGATCATACTGATCTCTGTCCAAATGCAGGCATAATTGTATAACAAAGCATGATTCACACTATTGACTGCTACAGGATTTATATATACCTTTATCTCAGCGCTAATTGTATACAGATTATATGCTATAGGTAACAAGCTCTTATTTGTTCAATACATCATTTTCCTTATTGCCTTAGTACAGAGTCTCATTTTTTAACTCAGTACTGAATCACACTGATCTACAAATACTTATACCCCTTTCACATCGCAAACACGGGTTGGACCCGGGTTTTGAACCCGGGTCAGGGCCTTTCACATCGCCATAATAACCCGGGTTATTGCATATTCGGTGCCTTTTAACTCAACCCGGGTTGCCCATGTTAAAACAGTGTGATGTAATTTTTAAAGGATTTATTGGCTTACAATTATGATGACGTTTTCAGTAAAGAAAAAGGAGGGGCTGGGGAATGCTTGCAGTGCAGCAATCATGTCCGACAGAGCACATGTCACAGATGCAAAGTGTGCAAAGGGCCTGATTCAGAGACGGATGCTCTGAACGAGTGCTCGCTCTCAATCTGGGCGTTTTTTTTTTTGTTCGGCCTCCTGGCCGCTCGCATAGCTGTGGGTGACTACCCACAGCTATTGCGAGCGGCCAGGTTGATGGTCGCAATGGTCAAGACCATCGCGACCATTGGGCTTGCGACAAGACCCTTGCGGTAGGGTCTCATTGGCCGCAATCCCCAATGGCCTTCCGGCTCTAAATAGAGCCGGAAGCTCACCACTGACATCACTAGTGATGTCAGTGGGGCCACCCCCAAACGGCAGGCGCTCCTTCGGCCACCCCCCCTGCCCGCCTACCAAACGGGGCGAGCTGTCAATCACCATCGACAGCTCGCCCCCTTTGGTGCGAGACCCGGAGCGACGGAGCGCCCATCTCTAGCCGGTTCTCGCGCATGCACACGACGAAGCTGGCTCCATCATGCGCATGCTCAGTGGGCAAACATTGACCCGGTTGCGAGCACTCAGCGCTCGCGACCGGGTCTGAATCAGGCCCAAAGTGTGCAGTGCAGGACAGTAATGTAAATACAGAGACGTGCTCTGTGTGCAGGCTGGTAAGCTGACTACAAAAAGCCAATCAGCAATATTTTCTCAGACCTGGGTCGAATACCCCGGGTCTGTACCATTTAAGAGCCAAATAACCCAGGTCCGACCAGTGTTTAACCCTTCTTTTAACCCGGGTTGAAATCCCGGGTCGGTCGACCCAGGTTATTCATTTTGGTGCATTTTAAAATCATGGTAACCCGGGTCGACCCGGCAACAACCCGGGAATAACCCGGGTTATTTTGGCGATGTGAAAGGGGTATTAGTTTATTATTTTATACAGGATTATGGTTGCTCTATATCACATACTGCCTTAATTGTGTGGTATACTAAAATTGTTCCTAGAGTTACATACATCATATATTGCGCTATGAAGATGACAATCATCTTTTTTAGAGACCATGGGAATGAATGATCTGCTATTTATGTTTGGTATTGCCGTGGTGACTGCTGCTTATTTTCATTAAGGATTTTTTTCCTTTGGAATTTGATATAACTATATCCTATATATTTTCGCCAGGGGATAGTATTGCATTATTTCTAAAGAAATTGATTATTTTTGCATACACCTTGATTGACTATATAAAGTTAGCCAACTTTTCCCGATTGGATTTAATATGATTCTTATCACACACTTAAATCTGTGGTTATTTAAAATATACATCTGATGAGTCTGAACCATATATGTATTATTTCAACAATTCTGGGACCAAAAAATTCTTCTTAACGATATACCACTGATTTGTGCCATTATTTGTTTGTGTGTTGTTGTTCTATTGTAATATATGTGAGCTCTTTCTTTTTATCTTTGATATATTTCATTAAAAGTTACGTTTTAGCATATATTGAAATGTACTGATTTCTTGTGTTGGATTAGTGCCCCACAAAGGAGAGTACTGTCTCTTTCTCCTTATTCTGTATACTCTATTTTACTCTCATGGGAGCACCTCTGTGTACTAATTCTGAACTAATATTGGGTTAATTTATTATCACATTAGCCTATCCACCACTACTATCTCTGCACATACCTTTTACTAATTAAGAGGTTTCATACCAGTGCTCAGGTCTTATCCCCATTCCCATCATAATCTGGTCTGCACTGCAGGCAGATCTGAAGATGCAACAAATGATGCTCGGAGCGCGCAATAATGCATACACACTGAACGATTTATCTTCTCCATTGGTTTTTAAAACGACAAATCGTCCAATATATCGAATCGTGTGTACCCAGCTTTAGACATACAGATTTAATATTTTCACTTAAGGCAAAGACTACAGAATATTCATTATGAAAAATATACATAAGACTTGCCTAGGTAATAAAACATCGGCTCTCTTTGGAACTCTCAAGAACATTCTGAAATTGTGAATGAAATCTAATGTTTAGAAACTTTTATAAACTGGGATGTAAAAATTGTATGAGATTTCGTGTGGGAAACTATTAGAAGGGGGGGGGAATCATTAATGTATGTTGCAAGTATCAGGAATTCTATTGTGCACTGAGATTTTAAAGATAAAGCCAAACTTACTTAAAGAATAGCATGCCTCTCTTTATAACGTACATGAAACACTGACCTCCCCGGTAGAATTAAAAATGAACAGTTATCGACCTAATAAAACCTAAAAACAGTAAAGGGGCCTATCCATTAGCAGATAAAATTGAACGATGAACAATTTATCGTTCAATCGTTCAATTTATCTGCTAATGGATAGGCTCTGAACAATAAAAATGCGCACTCCCGCGGCCGACAAATTGGGTCTTTTGTCTCTCCAACATGTTGGTTAATTATCGTTTATCACTGACAGATATTAGAAATATCTGTTGCGGTAAATGACGAACGACGAATGATTTTTTTTATGAAAATGAATAGAAACATTAAAAAAAATTCACTCTAGAATGATGTCATGCAATATCGTTCGTCGTTTGCAAAACTCTGTCATGTACATGACACATATCTGTTACAGCAGCCCAGGAATTTTCAAAAGATAAATCTTTTGTCTTTTAACTGTCAGAAAGATCTGCTAATGGATAGGTCCCTTAACTCAGAATGAAAACAACACTCCCATAAAGAGGTGGAGGAAGCAATAAAATCTACTGCCAGTGGAAAAATCCAAGACCGGGTGGTGTCACCTTTATTCAGTATTTAAAGAAAATGTAAATAAATGAATTGCTGACGTATTTCATGAATTTAATTATACAGACGTGCCAGTACATAGCATTGTCATGTGTCACTGTATTATCTATGCCTAATACATCTCTGAAAGGGAGAGTAATCTATAAAAGATATGATAAAATCCTATTATGTTATACTTTATATAAATGCTTAAGTTGCAGCTACTTATTGTAACCCAGTGGCGTAACTAGGGTATTTGGAGCTCAGGGCAAATTTAAAAACGGAGCCACTCCACCCTATGTGAAAAATGGGTGTGTTCACTCAATAATGGGGCGTGTCAACATGACACACACCCCTTTATCGTCACTCTGAACATTCCTTTCCGTATGCACCTTAACCCCAGTAGTGCCCCTTATACAGTACCCCCAGTATGCAACGTCCCCACTTGTGATCCCTCTTATGCAGGCCCATAGTCGTGCCCCTTATACAGTACCCCCAGTAGTGGTCCCCCTTATGCAGCACCCCATTAGTTTCCCTTATACAGTATCCTCAGTATGCAATGCCCCCAGTAGTGGTCCCCCTTATGCAGTGCCCCTTATTAGTTCCCCTTATTCAGTGCCCCTAGTAGTGGTCCTCCTTATGCAGTGCCCCATGTAGTGATCCCCCCTATGAAGTGCCCCCGGTAGTGGTCCCCCTTATGCAGTGCCCCTTATATAGTGCCCCCAGTAGTGGTACCACCTATGCAGTGCCCTTTATATAGTCCCAGCATGCAGTGCCCCCAGTAGTGGTCCCCCTTATGCAGGCCCCCAGCAGTGATCCCCCCTATCCAGTGCCCCCTGGAGTGGTCCTCCTTATATAGTGCCCCCAGTAGTGGTCACCCCAGTGCAGTGTCCCTTGTGCCCCTAGTAGTAAGCCCCTTATATAGTGCCCCCAGCAGTAGTCCCCCCATGTAGTGCCTCTAGTAGTGGTCCCCCTTATGCAGGCCCCCATTAGTGATTCCCCCTATCCAGTGCCCTTATACAATGCCCCCTGTAGTGGTCCTCCCTATTTAGTGCCCCCAGTAGTGGTCCCCTAGTAGTAAGCCCCTCATATAGTGTTCCCAGTAGTAGTTTCCCTTGTGCCCCTAGTAGTAAGCCCCTTATATAGTGCCCCCAGTAGTAGTCTTCCCCCCCAGTAGTAGTCCCCAGTAGAGGTCCCCCTCCCAATGCAGTGCCCCCAGTAGTAGCCCCCCCAGTTGTAGTCCCCAGTAGTGCCCCACCCCCAGTAGAGGTCCCCCCAGTAATGGTGCATGCAGTAGTAGCCCCCCCCCCCCCCATAGTGCAGACACACAAAAGTTAAAAAAGTAAATAAAAAATACACTTACCTGAATCCACGCTCCGGCTCCGGTCACTGCTCCCGCCGCCACTGTACGTCAGTCCTCCTGGGCTGGCGCACTCTGCATTATGGGAGAGACATCATGATGTCTCTCCTATTACCCACTGCAGGAGCCGGAAGGCGGAGCTCATGAGTGAGCTCCAGTCCGGCCCTTGCAGTGGGCGCTGCAGTAGTCAATGAGTCTGTCTGACTCTCATTGGCTGCTGGTTAACACACACATCGCCGCCGCGCTGGCCCGCCCAGCAAACGGGGTGAGCTGTCACTCAACATCGACAGCTCACCCCATCTGCTACGAGACCCCTAGCGACGGAGTGCCAGGTCCGGCTCCGTCATGCGCATGCTCTGTGGGGACCATCGACCCGGTTGCGAGCACATCGGAGCTTGCGACCGGGTCTGAATGAGACCCTGTGTGTGCAGGCGTAGGTTTCTTCCTCTGCCAATGTATGCAGTCAATTAATAGAGTAACAGGTGTTACTCATTGCATTGTATAATAGCAAAGTGGTTGCATAAATTAGCATAATTTTTTTTAGTTTTGTCTATTTTTGTTTGTTAATTGGAAATTAAATAGGGTATTTTTTTTTAAAACAATTTAATTAATTAAAAATACATGAATTTCTGGACGAATTTGGTTTTGGATTACCATCAGAAAATGAAGATGTGGACACACTTGCAGATGTGGGTGAGGAGAGTGTGCCTGTGCCACCACCAATTGAGCCTCCTCCACCTCCTACAAACACATCACCTCAAAATGTGGCAGACCCATCACATGGAACAATACAAAATCAAGATATTCCTTGTGGGCCTTCCAGGGGCACTAACCAGATTACATTTTTGGACATACATTTGGAAAGTTCTGGGTGAAATAAATTAAAGATCATCAATCGGATTTTTTCTTCTTTGCAGCCGACTCTGGTAAGCTGAATTTACAGATCCGGGTGGACCGTCATGGACCCTGCTGGGTGCTCGATCCAGCCACAGCAGGGCACTGGTCCACCTCACCTTCTATTGGTCCAGTCAGATGTTCTTTGATCTCCCTGACATCTTGGCTTATGGACCTTAGAAAGGAGTTTTGTTCCAACATGCTGGCCTGGACAGCCTCCATGGCTGCTGATTACCTTAACACTGCCACCCTAAGCCTATCCAGGACTTGGGTAAGGGTGGCAGTGGAGGATGGGGGAGGCACAATTGATAGAGGTTGTGCCGTCACCCCATCCATCTGAAGGCTTGCAGCCATGTTACTTCCTAAAAAATGGGTGTAAAAATTCAAATGAATATAAAGTAATATAAAAAAAGGCAGATACCGAGCCAGGTGTATGCAAATAATTACCAGACTCAGCATGTGGGTCATCTTGTGGAGGCTCCTGATGGTCTAGTTTTGCCTCCACCACTATCCTCCAATTTAAGGCCCCCAAAAGTAGATGTTGCCTTTTGGTCAAAGCCAAGTTGTGAGGGAGGAGACCCCCTGGCCCATTAAAGTGTTTGATCTGCAAATTCAGCTTCATCTTGATTCGACTGCAAAGCTCACTCCACACTTTTAAAAATTTTGCAACAATTAGTTTTATGCAAAAACATTTTGTTATGAGTGATATAGATATAAAGACCATTTGGCTAACATTTTTAAGTTTAACTAATTATTTGTTTTGTTAACTAGAGAAAAATAAAAAATTTTGACGACAGTATCCCAAAATTAAATCTTTGGTTAAAACTTACTCATTACGAAGAAAATAGGACTCAAAATGAGTGGAGTGCTTCCAATTGATGATCTTTGTAAATTTCACCCAGATTTTTTTTCATTCACAAAAAGGAATCTTATGTTCAAAAGTGAATCTGATTAGTGCCACCTGGATGAGTGTATCTGGTTTAACTTGACCTTGTATCGTTCCATCTGATGGGTCAGCCACATTTGGGGTGATGTGTTTGTAGGTGCTGGAGGAGGATCATCTGGTGTGGGGTCAGGCACACTTTTCTCAGCCTCATCTGGAAGTGTAGCCACTATTTCAATTTCTGAAGCAATTCCAAAAACAAATTAGTCCAGAAATTCATGTATATCAATCATGCAGTCCTCTACACTGGCCTCCTCAGAATCCATGACTGCAAATTTAAAAAAATCTGGCATTGCTATTTATAGCAATCTGCGTACGCGCCTGCTACTGTGCGCCACTCCCACGCAGTGCACTACGCAATGCACAAGCGACCAACACGCCCTTTAAAAGCACCCCTCACAATTCAAAACACTTTCACAAGGAGGTGCATAGTGTTGGGAGTGTCCTACTGGCCGCACAGGCATATCCTAGCTGTGGAATGAGGTGAGTCACATGATGTGTGATAGGTGTTGTGTTGATATAGATGTATTAAATCAACAAATGTCCTGTGTTTATCCACCATTTTACAATGGCCAACCAATCAGACTGCACCCTAGTTGATATAACGTTTGCACACTGTAATATTTGTCATTGCCATAATGAGATCCTCCAGTTTTAGTAGACGGGAACTACATGTCCTGACCAACATTATGGACCAGCGTCTGGGGCCCGTGGGCCCGCATGTGCCCAATCGCCGAAAAATGCGGGCGTACGCGGAGGTGAGGAGGAGGCTCCAGCGCATGGGCTTCTGCATTTGAAGAGGAGATTGTCAGATCTCAGGAGGCGGACCCCGGCCCTCCTCGATCAATTGCGGGTGGATAACCGTAAGTAATGCATTTTATATACATTACGTGGTGTATGCTTTGTGTTGTGTATGCCTTTCTGTGTGTGCGTGTTTTTATGGTATATTTTCTGTTTTTGATGGCCTGTTTGTTAGCTTCATTTTAAGGTCTGCAGACATTTTTTTTTCCCAAAATGGCTACCAACAAGTTTTAACCCCTAATTTCAATACGGCGTTTGAAAAATAAGCACAACTGTTGTAGTCATTAGGTGTGTGTGTGAGTTTGTGTGTGTGTGGGATTATTTGAAAATCAACATGGTGTCTGACATATGTGTTTACATGTAGAAGATGGCTGACAATTTGAGTGTCAGGCTACATTTTATGCAGTGTCTCTGGATTATTGTCACATGGGTGACACAGGTGTCTTTATGTAATCCCCTTTAAAAAAAAAAAAAAAAAAAAAAATTGCTCATGCCTTTGCTCTGCTAAACCAGGGAGATCTGGATATGATGTTTTTTGGACATTACAAAAATTTGTAAATTATTCAAATTATATTTTTTAATTCTTAGGATTACGTCAAAGAAGACAAAGGGCTAGGCAAGCCGAAGCACCACCCACCCCTGAAGATGCCTCTCCCCAATATTCCACCCCACCCACCCCTGAAGATGCCTCCCCCACCCACTCCTCCTCACCCATCCCTGAACCTGCCTCCCCCACCCACCCCAGAAGATGCCTCCCCCACCCACTCCTCCCCACCCACCCCTGAAGATGCCTCCCGAACACACTCCTCAGGAAGCTCAAATTGGTCTGCTTCAGCCCAAGAAGTGCCAGACCAAGGACATGAAAGAACATATGTCACAGATGCCATTATGCAATGTATATCTAATGTAGGAACCAGAACAGAATGCTATGTGATAGCAGCATTAACCTCAGTAGCCAATGTGAAACACTGTGCAGTACTATCTGGCGAAGGGATACACACCAATTATTCATGGCTATGGTGGGTGGTTTTATGTTAAACTGTTTTGCTTTAATAACAAATACTTATTAATTAATTTTTCTTTTCCTTTACATTTTAGTTGAACAAGAGGAGTCACTTCAGGAGCTTCTAAGGAGGGAGGTGGCCACAATAGCTACATGTGTCATCCAAATTTATGAGGCCATTAGACGAATCCAAAATGCTGTATAAGTTTTGTGTTGGCCTAAAAATTAAAAAATTAATTTTTCACAAAAAAATGTGTGGTGTTTTTATTAAAAGGTCAAATACTCTATAAGTAACATCTTAAAAAAGTTGAACTATCTGATTCAATGTTTGCGTAGATATGTAATTTTTTTTTTTAATATTTTTATTGAAGAATGCCATGTTGCTACAAATATAATAAAATGTACATGTAAAAATGGTAGCATGATAAGATCTGTCTAGTAACCAAAGTTCAACATCAGAAAAATTGAATACACATGAAAGCGATATGCAAAACAAATAATTATGAGAAACACAGAATCTATTCTCAGTCATAGATGCAAATTTACCAAGATGGGAGCCCAACCAAGAAGCGACGCCACCCACAGCAACCAACAAGACCCCACTTCTTATTTATCCAGCACTTTCTAGAAGATAATACCAGGAATCCGATTGGCCGCCACGGGCAACACCACCCCCCAACAGAACCCCCACCCCATAATATCAACTAAAATGCAACAAAATGCCTATGCATCATCAACTTTTCTAATTGTCCTATACCAAATAAACATGACCATCTCTGGTTTACAGACCAGAGATGGTCAGACACATCTTGAACTTACGTTACAAATAAGATACAAAATTTGTTGTATAAAACTGAGTTGCTAATGAGAGAAAAAGTATAAAATAAGACAATAAAAGAGTCTCAATAGCAAAGAGAAAAAAAAATCAAAATAAATAGTAAACTTACACTGATACCGAGGTGTTTAAATGTGTAAAATGAAAATACCTCAGCAAAAAAAATTATGTATCCCGATAAACCAAATAAGCACAATAGGCCCAAACTGAAACAAAATAAGGGAGAAAAACAAACAAACTCACCGATAGTGGTAATAGTCAATTTTCTTCATCAGAGTCGTAAATTTAGGTCCAGTAGTAAATAGGCAATGTACTGTAAAGAACAATCTATTTATTTATGTGATAGCACCTAGAGATCCCTGAATTATGTATGATGTAAACACAATGCGAGGGCACAAAAGGGTAAAATTGCAGATCTTAAGGAAAGCCATAGAGTGTTGCGCGGCAGGATAAATACATTTTTGGTAAACTAATGCAGAATAAAGTAACAGTGTCAAAGAGCTAGTTGTAAAGTTATTGGAGACATTACCTTTGTGTCCAACATCCAAAAATTGTTCTGTCGCAGGCCGAGAACTATCCTCAACACTCAAGTCACCAGGGCAGAAGTAAACCATTTTGTCAAAATTCACAGTATACACGGATGGACGAAGCGTTCCATGGACCCCCTTCCTCCCAGTTGGTATAAGTGGGCTTTATCCTCCCTCAATATATCCGACACCCAGTTCTGGGTGGAGATTTGGGTTAATGCAGGGAGAAATGGGTTAAAAAAGGTTTGCACCAGAACACAAGTGGAAATGTCCACAGATCCTTCATTAACAAGGTGAGGAGTGGGTGGTAACTGTAAATCAGTGGGTACAGTACAGTTGTCAGTACCACCAGGTACATTAATAGCAAATGCTACGTCTGGCTCAGGAACAAAAGAAACCTTGGAATCATTTACCTCCTTTTTCCATGCAACATTGTAGACTGCATGGTCAGAAACAAGGATCAAAGCAAGGTCAAGAGAGGACATTAAGCGGTCAAATTGTTTATCTAATTGAGGCAGTAGTAGTTTTAGCAACTCCGTCGCCAATGTTTCAGCAATCAGTGAAAAATTCAAGGTTAACATAGTTACACACAGAATGAATTAGACTCAGTGGGCGGAATTAAATTGTTTTCAGCCCCCATCGCGCCCGACGGAGCTATTCACTTGTTGCTCCTGTCGGGCGCGATCATCTGCCAGCGCTCCATTTCAGCTCACAGCCCCAGGGGGTGAGAGCTGAAATGTGCGAAAAGTGACCTGTTTGGGTGCCCAAACATCACTTCTCGCGGTCGCGCCCAGCACTTTGGTCGGGGGTAGCTGCTTTACGCGGCTAAACCCGACCACTTTGGGTGCGATTAGTGCGAAAAATGGCAGCAATTGAATAGCATCCCGGGATCTCCTGTCACTTTAGACGGGAGATCCGGACCGCGTAAACAATTGAATTCCGCCCAGTGAGTAAAGAGGTAGAAAAGTAGAGCACCACCAATAGACTCAATAAAGTAGAGGTTTTTGATATTACAAATAATTTTGGCTATTCTAGGCAGTTTAAAGAACAGAAATTAAACAGCAGTACAATCAGTAATATAAAATGTTGTAATAGAAAATGTTGCCACTAGGTGGAGACTTTACTGATCAAACTATTGAGAAAACAAGGGTATTCCTTAATATTGCAATAAGTTACACAGTGGCCAGATGATGTGTAGTTGATCCAGATCCACTGTTCCACCGACTGTGTGAAAGATTGTTTGAGACAGGAAAAATCTCAGATGATGTTTTCTCTCTCAACAGCGTCCGATAGTCAATGAGGCAAAAGCAATTCAGGCGTACACTGAGGGCAGCCAGAGTCCAGCAAACATCAGACCCGGCAACACCAACCACAGAACAGACTTGAGAGCCGAAGGAGGACAAACTGCAGCAGGTATAACAGGCAATCCGATCTGATACGTCCCGAAGGGAGATGACTAATAGTTGCCACAGCTAGGGGACCGGAGTGAAAAGCAGCACCGTGGTCACCAGAATGTCTGTGCAGCAGTCGATCCTCCAACAGCCAGATCAGCAAAAGGCAATCCGGAGTCCAGGAAACCACGGCCGGCAGGAACAAGGGAACCACTGGGTGTCTCATGCTGGAAGTATTCTGAGCCACAGCAGAAAAGAAGCAGATCTCAGGATTAAAAGGTGAGTCGTCTGGTCTTAATAAGCATGACCCAGATTTCACAGGAACCATGGAGATCCAAGATGCAGAATCACCCGGTGGTAGTTCAGTGGTGGAAAATAGGGTGACTGTCCGAAACACCCACACAAGGCTCACACAGATTACCACACAATGGCCATGCAGGTTACCCACACCAATGGCCAAACACAGGTGGCAGGGAAGGTGAGTCCAGTGACTTGAGGGGGGCAAGGTCTCAAACGTCACCAAGGTTAGCAGGGTATTCACGGAGGGAGAGGATCAGTATCCCTCCCAGCTATCACACCCAAAGATGGGCGGTCATAAATGCCTGGAACTTTACAGGCTTTACTCCGGTGCAAAAAGGGTCTCCAAATTCAATGTCGGTCCAGGGCAAATCTGAAGGTTTAGACCCAATTTCAATATAGAATTTATAGTTGAAGTCAGGAGCCCATGTAAAATGCGGCCACGCCAGGTGCCCCGCCCACCGGAAGTCAGATATGTAACTTTTAATGTGTACATATATATATCTATATTTTTATATATATATATATATATATTAAAAAATTATATATGTATAGATATATATAGGGATATATATAGGGATATATATATATATATATATATAAATATTTTTAAAACAAAATATTTATCTAGAAATATATGTGCGGATATTAGATAGTTCCACATCTATATATATATATATATATATATATATATATATATATGTATATATCAAAATTTATATATATTTGTCTGGATATATATCTCTAGCTCTCTTTCTCTCTATATATATATATATTGAGAGCGACAATATATAATTTGACAAAGTTGGGGGAAGTCCAATTTGCTAACTCCAGTCTATATAAATTAGAAGTGAAAAAAAAAACAACAGGTGCTTTACTCCGGTGCAAAAAGGGTCTCCAAATTCAATGTCGGTCCAGGGCAAATCTGAAGGTTTAGACCCAATTTCAATATAGAATTTATAGTTGAAGTCAGGAGCCCATGTAAAATGCGGCCACGCCAGGTGCCCCGCCCACCGGAAGTCAGATATGTAACTTTTAATGTGTACATATATATATCTATATTTTTATATATATATATATATATATATATATATTAAAACATTATATATGTATAGATATATATAGGGATATATATAGGGATATATATATATATATATATATAAATATTTTTAAAACAAAATATTTATCTAGAAATATATGTGCGGATATTAGATAGTTCCACATCTATATATATATATATATATATATATATATATATATATATATGTATATATCAAAATTTATATATATTTGTCTGGATATATATCTCTAGCTCTCTTTCTCTCTCTATATATATATTGAGAGCGACAATATATAATTTGACAAAGTTGGGGGAAGTCCAATTTGCTAACTCCAGTCTATATAAATTAGAAGTGAAAAAAAAAACAACAGGTGCGAATTTACGCTGATTGCAATCGCATCAGAAGCAATTAAAGGGTCCATCGAAAGCGCAGATGAGAAAACATGACTCTGCCATGTAATCACGATGGCTGCATAGGGTGACGGCTACGTCTGTCAGACTACTACGAGTGTAGTCGTCACTCATTCTGTTATGTGGTCCAGTAGGTGTGTTTTCATTGTGGTGGGTGTTTACCCGCTTGCGCTGTGCGTTGCGAGCGATCGCTTGCTTTGCATTTTCTCACTCGCCGCAGCTGCGAGCGATCGTGCCTTAGCGAGAGGGTCTGAATCAGGTCCAAAGGCTTGTAGCAAAAAGTGAAATCATCCCATATCTAGAGGAAGCATCCTCCCTAAATCAGTTATGCTACACTCTCCTGATTGAGAGTTTCAGAAACTTGTGTTTTAGAATGATCTGATTACATTGTTGTAACCAGATCAGTTGTAAATTGTAAGTAGTGCATAGCATTAATTCAACTGAAAAACTACATTGTGGGCTATAACAACATAAGTTGCTTAATTGTCTTTGTATAAAATCCAGGCCTCAGGCATTTAGATGGGAATGGGTATGAAATCCCGACGCAGGAAGCACGAACGCTGAAGATCCCAACAGGGGTGGTAAGTATACTATGTTAGAGTCTGTGTTTGTTGTGGACCTGGGGTGGTAACAGGAGAAAACACCACAACAGATTTAAACTGAAACGTAGGTTGTTTAATGTGAATGTTGGTAGACATGAACAATAAGATAAACTAAAGCCTAGTAATAATCAAACTAATATATGTGGCAGGAGGGAACTGTAGTGAGTGGGAATAAACAAATGTCCAGAATGGTGACAGAGATTAATGAGGTGAATCCAGGAAGAATGTAAAGGTGCAATGGATATTCAGCTATACAGAATAGTGGCTGAAAGGGATATCCAGAAATACTATGTTGATGACTGAAAGGAGAATCTGGTAATGCTGTGATAATGGCTGAAAGGAGAATCTGGTAATGCTGTTATGATGGCTTAAATGGAGAATCCTGTAATGTTTAAGTACCCAGTAACAGAACGTGATAGGCCAGAGAGAGCAGGTGACCCACAGACGATTGGCCTGCTATGTCACATGGCCAAAGACAACATGGTGGCGCTGTCGAAGCTGAATAATTGGCTGAGACAAGTTCAGTTTAAAATTTAATCGCGACGACGCCATTTTGCGACTGGCCTCAAGACACCATCTTGTGAATGGCAGCAAGACTCCATTTTAGAAAAGAAAGCTTACACAAGCGCCATTTTGTCAAAAATACATAGTACACAATCCACAGTGCAAAATTGCTAAAAGTAGCAATTTTGCTACTCACAACGCAAAGTTGCTAAAAAGTAGAACGAACAGCTTTTTCACAATCTTCCCCAAACACCTACCGACGGTGTTTAGCAGACATAAAATAACTTTCCAATACATTAAAATCATCACAGACTTATATTTGAAAAGTAGCAAAGTTGCTAAAAAGTATCACGAACAGCTTTTTCACAATCTTCCCCAAACACCTACCGACGGTGTTTAGCAGACATAAAATAACTTTGCAACACATTAAAATCACCACAAACATATTTGAGCAGTAGCAAAGTAGTGGTGTTTTCCCTGCATTCACATTAGCACATACGCGATGTAGCAAAAAGTAGCAATTAGTGGTGTTTTCCCTGCACTTCATGTTAAACATAGGACAACGCAAAATAGCTATTTAGACGCACAGCCAGCTTTTTAGTGATCTTTCCCAAACCCATACTGGCATGCTCGCTCACACACATACACAGAAGCCTTTCCAACTTAGTGCTGGTCGCTAAGTGCCCCACAGACCCTCAAACGCACAACACAATTTAATGTCATTTCTCCCCGCATACACATTTAAAAGCAATGGTCCCGCAGCACGAAAGGAATGATTATTTGGTTTAATCGCAATGTCAGCATATGAAGAAATGAATGTGTTCTGCAACTGTGGTTTAGTAAATGGCAAATGGACCGTGATTGGTGCCGTACTGATCTACTCTTTTCCCACAGCGTTCCGGTGGCATCGAGGAGATCAGAACATGCGGCTATGAAATATGAATGATAGAGAGAATAACTCCTTAAAATGTTGTATGCCATAGTTTAGACTAGATTTATTATGCAGCGGGAAAGTGGACACAATCAGGCTGTTAGAGGCTGGTTTGAGTCTTTGCACTGACCTATGAATTGTACCGTAACGGAAGAAGCAAGAAGAGGAACCAATGAGAACCTGCCAACGTATTCTATTGCATTGCTTATCCCAGTACGGGTATATATGTGAGTGCTCTGAAACGAGATGCCAGTCTGCAGTGGTCCTGTTATGCTGTTTCGACGAAGGTTTCATTACTGATGCCGGTATCTGGTCCCAGAGCGCACGCGTATGTATTGACTGTACCTTATGACCTAAATGTTTGTACAATTTAGTTTGCGCTCATTGTTAGATCATAGCGTGGTAACATCTGTACTTTTACCTGAATAATAATCTTTAGCGCGTTGGACCGCTATTCCACTGTCTTAGAGTCTTATTAATGGTATATTTAAAACACAGCGCTAATTAGCGACACCTTATGGTTTTAGGAGGTATAGGCAGGTTTTGTCTTAGAGGTTCTAGGCAGGTGAATCTTAGAGGTTTATAGGCAAGAATGTACTAAAGGTTCAGTTGCACGATTCAACAGTTGGGGGCTCGTAGGTTTATCACGTTATCTGATACACGGTAACACTCGGTCAGTTCCCTCTCAGCAAAAGGGTGGAGGTGCCTTTTGAGAGACGCATTAGTCTTTCATTACCACAGTGTTGCTGAGAGCGTACTGCCGGTTATTGTGTAGAGGAAGCGCTGATCAGAATCCAGGGACAAGGAGAGAAAAGTTATTTGCTCTCGTTGATAAAAGTTTAGAGGGAGTAGCATAATAGCGTTAAGGTAATAACACATGGGTCTGGTCGCATCACTGTGTATGCGACTTGTCGCACAATTGTGTACACGTACTTCCGGTTGTGCTGCCACGTGTTTGAACAAAGCCATTGAGGTTTACATTTTTTTTTCTATTACCAATATCTGGGTTAAACGTGTATTTTTCTGCGCAGGAAAAAAGTGTGTAACAGTGAATATTTGTTGAACAAAGTTAAGGGTATCGTATGATCCTTAAGGGCTAGGTGCAAGGGTTAGCCTAGTCGCTCGGTAAGCAGCTTTACCGTTCTATACACAGTAGCAGGTGTACATGTTGTCTTTTGTTGTATAGAGGTGCGTGAGAGTGGCCGACATATAAACTCTCATAGGCTTGGAAGTTGCCTTACTAAATCTTATCTGGGTGTGGAAGTTGCCTTTTTCAAATCTTATCCAGGTGTGGAAGTTGCCTTACTAAATCTTATCCAGGTGTGTGGGTGCCGCCGACTTAAATCATCCGCAGGTAAGTGAAAGTATCTTGATTGTCTTTCACTGGTTTAAATTTTTATTGGAAAGCGTAGGAGTTGTCCCAGAATGGGAGCCATGCAAACAGTAGAAATGTTAGGCAATGATGTGCTGCTAATGGAGGCGCCGATCGGATCGGCCCGTCGTATCATGCATACCAATACGGTACTTATGCAATAAGATATTGTGATTTATGGTTTAATATGATGAGGAAGAGTGTCAGACCGTTTCCCAGAATTGGTAGTTTTGATAAAAATGTGTTAGATAATGTCCGGGATCACATCAGTTTGATGTGATCCTGAGAGAAAAAGATTAAATATTTTGAATGTTTAAAACTGTGGCAGCACGAGGGGGAAATGTGGCTGAAGGAGGTACCCGCAACGCAAGCAGGCGTCGTGGGCACAGTCTCGGACAATGCGCTGGTGATGCTAAATAGCGCCACAGACGCATCGCTTGATAGCGCGCATGCACTGCAAGGTAGCGTCACAGAAGGTAGTACAGATGGTTCACGCGCACCACCACCACCCTATGCGGATGGGGGTGTAGGTGCAGTCAATGAAAAAAAACCCCATAAAAATGTAACAAACAAATTGTACCCTCTCTTAAGCAACCTTAAAGAAAATGTTTATGATGTGGATGATGAGCCTATTGTAATGTCTGCCATTTCCCATGCTGTGCAAATGATAGATGCTGCATCACCACAATCACGGGTGGTGCCGCCATCTCCATCGGTAACAGCAAGGGAAGTGTTAACACACTCTGCACCCATAGAGGAAGTTGTTAATACCATACGTAGCAGCAGCAGATTAAACCCCCAGCCAGGTAACCAGGTCAAAGGTAGCAGCGCTACCGGTCTGCATCCCATTCGGACAATAACTGTTCCAAATGGAAATGCAGACGCAAATGGTATAGTGCCCACGAGGGAAGTAGTAATGCATTGTCCTTGGACAAGAGCAGAACTAAATTCCATCTTAAATGATTTCCCCGATCCCAAAAAGGAATTAGCCAAAAGTCAAAGATTTTTGAGAAATTTGGGTAGTTCACATGAGCCCACTAATAAATATTGGCGTGTGGTGTTAAGGGCCTGTCTGCCACGCAATACCGACGTGACAAAATTTATCACGGATTGTGTATTGGATAGTGACGTCCCTTAACAGATCAAGTAAACCAAGGTAACATTTCCCGCATAGTAACTCAATTGGGTATATATTTTCCAGTAGTAGTTAACTGGAACAAAATTTTCACAATTAAACAGAAAGAGAGTGAGACTGCAGAAGATTACTGCGATCGGGCTCTGCAGGCTATCACCCAGTACACTGGGATAGAGGATATTAAAGATAGCACTCACCACCGGGGAATGATAGTCACAGTACTTGTGGACGGTCTGAAAGAGAGTTTGAAAACTCGGGTACAGACCTCACAGCCTGGCTGGCGGGGACTTACAATAGATACCCTCATAGAAACCGCCATTGAACATGATAAGAACATCTCCAAAAAGAGAGAAGCCCAGAGCGAGAAACTGATGGCTGTCAGTATACAAGCTCTGGAGGGAATGACGGTAACATCACAGCCAACAGACACGCTTGCACTTGCACACACACCCACTCTCACTAACCCCACTCAACAACAAACGCAACTCTATCCCACTAACCCGATGCAACCACAGGTCCCAGGCTATCCACCAACTTCTTATCCCCCACAATACCCTTACCCTCCCTATCCTTACCCATATCCACCACCTTTACCCTCTGTGCAAACCTCACAACACCACATGTCTTCACCTGATCCACGAACATGCTTTAACTGTAAACAAACAGGACACTTAAGTAGAAACTGCACAGTAAAAGGAGTAGGAATCCCACATCAGGGAAAATTTAGATATCCCCATAAAGGATATGCACAAAGGCCAGCAAATGTTCAACAGGCACCAGCTCCAATTGTAGCCGTAAATGCTTTATTGGAGAACGGTAGCCAACGCTAGGGGTCAGGTCATACCTGTAGTCTACAGATAGTCAGGTTAACGGGAAGTACTAGGGAAGAACCGGTCATGATGGTTGATGTAGCTGGTACTGAATATCCTTTTCTTGTAGACACAGGGGCGACCAGGTCAGTGATGAAATCTCCCGTTAATTTACAGGTGACCAATGAGACAGTACCAACAATGGGTGTAACAGGTAAAGTGGAACGTTATCCTTTAACAAAGTCCACAGAGGTTACTATTGGGCCATTGCATACCAGACATTCGTTTCTTCTGGCTGCTGCGGCTCCTACTAACCTACTGGGCAGAGACTTGTTATGTAAGATGGGATGTGTTTTATATTGCACCCCTGATAGGGTATATTTAGATATCCCAGAGAGAATGGTATACGAGGTGCGGGATATGTTAGACACTCCTCAAAGGATAATGTATCACTCTACAGTTGTAAATGAAACCCCATCACAAGTAGACGAAATGTTGTCCCTAATTCCAGATTCCCTTTGGACTAAGGATGGACAGGACACTGGATTAATGGCAAATGTAAGCCCTGTAATGGTAAACTTAAAAAACGGTAGGCAAGCTCCAAAAATTCCCTAGTACCCACTAAAACAGGAGGTAGAATTAGGGGTGTTTCCAATAATTGAGCGATTGTTACAACAAAGAATTTTAGTCCGTACAGCTAGTGTAGCCAACAGTCCCATCTTTCCAGTGAAGAAGAGTGGTGGGAGGGGCTATAGGCTGGTACAAGACCTTAGAGGTGTTAATAAGGTAGTAGAGAGCCAATTCCCCGTAGTGCCAAATCCAGCTGTCATTTTGATGCAGATCCCACCAAATGCAACCCATTTCACTGTCACTGACCTCTGTTCTGCTTTCTTCTCTGTGCCTCTCCATCCTGACTGTCAGTATCTATTCGCATTTACATACAGATGTTTACAATACACATGGACACGATTACCCCAAGGTTTCATAGACAGCCCCAGTATCTTCTCCCAGGCATTGCACGACTGTTTACAAACTTTTCAACCTGCCAATGGATCTGTTCTAATTCAATATGTGTACGATTTATTGCTATGTTCTGACTCGTTTATGTCATGTTTGAATGATACTAAACTTTTATTCTTCATCTCTCACAAACAGGACACAAGGTGGCTAAGGACAAACTACAGCCATGCCAATCCAGAGTAAAATATTTGGGACACTGCCTAACCCAGGGGTTACGACACCTTACAACAGACAGAATACAAGCCATACAAAACATGACACTGCCGCAGAATCAACAGCAAATTCGTACCTTCTTAGGAATGTGTGGATATTGCCGAATGTGGATCCCAGGTTTTTCTATTTTGGCCTTACATTTACAGGAATTAGTCTCTTCCTCAAAGCCTGATCGTGTCATACACACAGAGGAATCAGAACAGGCTTTCCTTAATCTTAAGGATAGTCTGACAAGAGCTCCTGCATTGGGAATACCTGATTATGGAAAACATTTTGATTTGTATTGTACGGAAGCCGATGGTTGTGCTGCAGGTGTCCTTCCACAAAAACATGGTGATGCCAGTAGGCCCGTAGCATTCTACAGTGCCCAATTGGACACGGTAGCAAGATCACTCCCCACTTGTTTGAGAAGTGTAGCAGCTACCGCTCTATTGGTGAGTAAAAGTGAGGACGTAGTATTGGGCCATGATATGATTGTCTACACTCCCCATGCTGTATCTGCTCTGTTGAACTCAGCTCAAACCAGACACGTATCCTCAGCTAGGTTCACCAAATGGGAACTAGCCCTAATCGCTCCTGCAAATGTTACTGTTAAACATTGCAGTACGCTGAATCCAGCAACATACCTACCATATGTACAACATGATGTACAAAGGATGGAAGGAGAAGAGTTGCTGGCAGGAGGTGAGTTCAGCAGATTCATAATTGTATGACATATCTGAATCAGACCTTTACTGCTAGACCTGACATACATGACACACCTTTAGAGAATGTGGATGTAACTTTTTATACGGATGGGAGTTGTCATAGACAAACAGACACAGGTGAGTTATGTACAGGTTATGCTGTTGTAAATGACACAGACATCATGGAAGCTAAACCTCTCGGTCCTCCTCACTCGGCCCAGGTGGCAGAGTTAGTAGCACTGACTAGAGCATGTGAACTGGCAGCAGGCAAATCTGCTAACATTTACACTGATTCGAGGTACGCGTTCGGGGTAGTGCATGATTTTGGGGCTCTATGGTGTCTGAGAAATTTTATGACAGCAGCAGGCACACCAGTTGCACACTCCCGACACATAAAACATCTCTTAGAAGCAATCCAACTGCCCAAGGCAGTGGCAGTAATTAAATGTAAAGCCCACACATGTGAGGATGACCCGGTGTCACTGGGCAACAACAGAGCCGATGAAGCTGCAAAATGGGCAGCAGGATTAAAAAGGTTTTCTCCAACTGAAACAATTATGTCATTCCAAACCGTTGACATGCTAAAATTAATTGAGATGCAAAATTTGTGTTCAATTCAGGAAAAATCCATTTGGAAGTCCAAGGGGTGTGGGCAAGAGTCCTCTGGGCTCTGGAGGGACGGACATGGTAAACCAGTAGCCCCCAAGGCATATTACCCCAGCATGGCTGAGGCAGCACACGGTCTGACTCACCTGGGTAAACAGGGTATGTGCAAGTTGGTGAGGGCATACTGGTGCGCACCAGGTTTTTCTTCACAAGAAGAGAAGATAGCAATGTCCTGTCTGACCTGCTTGAGAAAGAACATAGGGAAAGCGATCCCTACCGAACCGTCCCACATTCCACCGACTGATGGACCTTTCCAGGTGATACAAATTGATTTCATCCAATTACCACCCTGCAGGAACCTTAAGTATGTATTAGTGTGCACAGACGTATTTTCTAACTGGGTTGAGGCCTACCCAGCGGCCACTAATACTGCTGCATTTACTGCCAAGAAAATAGTTCAGGAATTTGTATGCAGGTATGGTATCCCTAGAATCATCGAGAGTGATAGGGGTACCCATTTCACAGGTGATGTTTTCCAAAATATGTGTAAGCTGATGGGTATTAATAGCTGACTTCACACCCCCTACCGACCACAAGCCAGTTCCAAGGTAGAGAGGATGAACGGGACTATTAAAAATAAGCTAAGTAAAATCATGGCAGAGACTGGACTAGGATGGCCAGAAGCATTACCCTTGGTCCTACATAGCATAAGGACCACTCCTAGACCTCCTCTGAATCTGTCCCCATTTTAAATATTGTTCGGTAGACAACCTCATTTGATTATAAGTCCACAGGAAGATCTAAAGGGTAACAACGAGGTAACTGTAAAGTATCTTATATCAATGAGTAGGCAGTTAAAGCAACAGCAGCAGAAACTGAAACTGAAATTGTTGTCTAATGATATGCCTGAAACTAACTGTCATGATGTTGAACCAGGAGAATATGTAATGATCAGAAATTTCTTGCGTTCAGGTTGTTTGACTGACCGGTGGGAAGGTCCATACCAGGTGCTGCTGACGAGTACTACATCTTTGAAGGTGGCCGAGAGAGATACCTGGGTCCATTCGACTCACTGCAAAAAGGTCAATCAACCGGTGGAGAAACAAGTCGGAAACAAGGCTGATAGTGTGGACCTGTCACTCGCGAGCTTGTTCCGGGAGGATTGAAAAGGTCGTAGTGAGATACTTGAACCGAGAGAAATTTTGCAGGACTTGTTGTTAAAATGGACAGGCCTGCTGTGTTCATTTTCATATTCTCTTTTAGAGTGTTCACCATTCTGGTTAGTCCAGGGATATCCAGTGTCTGTGATGGGGGACCGATTGAGGAAACAGGAGCTGATGGCAGTGCCGATAGAGTGGAGACAGGAGGAGTGCAATGCCAATCAGGGGAGTGTCTTTCCAATCTTAGTACTGTTATTGTTAAAAGAGCTATCATTCCGGATACTCGGGGAAGGTGTGGAGGGTTATCGTCTGAGGATTCCTGTATTTGTGAGCTTTGTGGGTCCCTAGTTGATGAGAATTGTATCCAACGGTGCCAACCAAAATATAATCCGTACTGGGGAGGGTATCCTTTAGAGGATTATCACAACATGGTAGGCAAAGTGTTAAATCAAACTGATTGCTGGGTGTGTTCACATGTGCCACAGGGACAGCATAATGTAGGGTTGGTGCCATTTCCGCTGAATATCACGGAAATTTTAGAATTGCAAAAAGGGAAAACATTGGATGGAAAATTCCTCTCATCCAAACCACCTCATTTCAAACTCTATCAATTCCAAGTAGATAGATCACGTTTGTGTTTGAACATAACCAACCCCAATAAACCCGGAGGTTGGGAAGTGACGGGGAATAATCAGATGATGACCTTCTCACAAAGAGCTGATAATGAGTCCATAAACTATGATCTGCTACGCTCAATTAAATCAAGTGGGAAATATTTTAGGTACCGGTATACATTGAGTTCCACCAAAGAAATGATTGGTAAAGTACCAGATGGTTATTGTGCTAAAATAATACAACCAGAAACTTGCATATACCAGATGGAAGAGCCTGAGATAGGATTGTTTGCAAGAGAAATGTGGTTAATGATAATGATGCATACCATTCCTTATGTTCTCCCTGATAATGTATATTTTATTTGTGGAAGAAAAGCGTATAAATGGCTCTCCCCGAGTTCCGATGGTTTGTGTTACCTGGGAAGAGTAGTCCCAGAAGTTATGACCCTTACACATGTTGAAATGCTGAGTTTACATAAAAACACACCGTCACCATATCTTCACACTCAATATGAACACAGAGGCAAGAGAAATATGATACCTGGTGATATGCATAAAGCCGCTCAGTTAATCAGTGAGACAACTGGCTTCCAAGTTTTAGTCGCCCTGGATCCCACCAGATTTGCGAGGGGTACATTAAATTTTAGATATATCCAAGAACTTGCTAAATTAATAGATAATATCACCGAGATGTACGATGACACATTCAGGTACACAGGGAGAGAATTGCAAGCGTACAAGAAAGAACTGGTGCAACACAGGCTAGTGTTGAATTATTTAACAGCTGTTACTGGAGGGTATTGCATAACATTGGCCACTCAATTTGGAGTAAAATGTTGCACCTATGTCACCAATGATACCAGCGACCCTAAGGAGGTGATAGACCGGAAGATGGATGAAATTCTGCAGCTAAAGTGGGAATTTCGCAAGAACCATAACGCTTCAGTGGCTGAAGTAGGGGAAAAGATAGAAGGATGGGTGTCATGGCTGAACCCAGTGAAATGGTTCTCGGGTCTAGGGGAATGGGTCCAGGAAGTGATCGCCAGCATAGGCAAATTCTTGATCCTTATACTGATTGTCATCATAGTAATTGGCATATGCGTCCGGTGTGTTCCTATTGTGTTGAAGTGTGGAAAATGTAAAAACAGAGTGAAACGAAGGAATGAAACTGTGATGGTGGTTAGAAATGATAATATGTATACCGAGGTAGATACAGAACTGCATTACAACCCTGAGCTAGGAAGTACCATCATTTAAATGTGTAATATTTAGACATGCATAGAGGATATTATTGAAATGTTATTTATAGAACACCCAGAAAATGTAAAGTCTCAAATTCCCCTTCAAGACTGCTGTTATAAGACTGGTGCATTCCCACACCTGTCACATGATCTCCCAAGATCCGCGGTGTGCGTATAATAGTAGTTTTATGTCCCCACCCAGAGACACATTATTGATGGATTAAGAACCACCTTGTGCCATCCCATAAAAACACTAAATAATATATAAATGTAAGCCTAAATTAAATCCTAATAGCAGATTGTGATAGCATGTTGTTTGCTATCAAAGGGTGGACTGTCGAAGCTGAATAATTGGCTGAGACAAGTTCAGTTTAAAATTTAATCGCGACGACGCCATTTTGCGACTGGCCTCAAGACACCATCTTGTGAATGGCAGCAAGACTCCATTTTAGAAAAGAAAGCTTACACAAGCGCCATTTTGTCAAAAATACATAGTACACAATCCACAGTGCAAAATTGCTAAAAGTAGCAATTTTGCTACTCACAACGCAAAGTTGCTAAAAAGTAGAACGAACAGCTTTTTCACAATCTTCCCCAAACACCTACCGACGGTGTTTAGCAGACATAAAATAACTTTCCAACACATTAAAATCATCACAGACTTATATTTGAAAAGTAGCAAAGTTGCTAAAAAGTAGCACGAACAGCTTTTTCACAATCTTCCCCAAACACCTACCGACAGTGTTTAGCAGACATAAAATAACTTTGCAACACATTAAAATCACCACAAACATATTTGAGCAGTAGCAAAGTAGTGGTGTTTTCCCCTGCATTCACATTAACACACGCGATGTAGCAAAAAGTAGCAAATTAGTGGTGTTTTCCCTGCACTTCATGTTAAACATAGGACAACGCAAAATAGCTATTTAGACGCACAGCCAGCTTTTTAGCGATCTTTCCCAAACCCATACTGGCATGCTCACAAACATACACAGAAGCCTTTCCAACTTACTGCTGGTCGCTAAGTGCCCCACAGACCCTCAAACGCACAACACAATTTAATGTAATTTCTCCCCGCATACACATTTAAAAGCAATGGTCCCGCAGCACGAAAGGAATGATTATTATTTGGTTTAATCGCAATGTCAGCATATGAAGAAATGAATGTTGTCTGTAACTATGGTTTAGTAAATGGCAAATGGACCGTGATTGGTGCCGTACTGATCTACTCTTTTCCCACAGCGTTCCGGTGGCATCGGTGAGATCAGAACATGCGGCTATGAAATATGAATGATAGAGAGAATAACTCCTTGAAATGTTGTATGCCATAGTTTAGACTAGATTTATTATGCAGCGGGAAAGTGGACACAATCAGGCTGTTAGAGGCTGGTTTGAGTCTTTGCACTGACCTATGAATTGTACCGTAACGGAAGAAGCAAGAAGAGGAACCAATGAGAACCTGCCAACGTATTCTATTGTATTGCTTATCCCAGTACGGGTATATATGTGAGTGCTCTGAAACGAGATGCCAGTCTGCGGTGGTCCTGCTATGCCGTTTCGATGAAGGTTTCATTACTGATGCCGGTATCTGGTCCCAGAGCGCACGCGTATGTATTGACTGTACCTTATGACCTAAATGTTTGTACAATTTAGTTTGCGCTCATTGTTAGATCATAGCGTGGTAACATCTGTACTTTTACCTGAATAATAATCTTTAGCGCGTTGGACCGCTATTCCACTGTCTTAGAGTCTTATTAATGGTATATTTAAAACACAGCACTAATTAGCGACACCTTATGGTTTTAGGAGGTATAGGCAGGTTTTGTCTTAGAGGTTCTAGGCAGGTGAATCTTAGAGGTTTATAGGCAGGAATGTACTAAAGGTTCAGTTGCACGATTCAACAGCGCCCAGACAGCTGTGATGTGGATATGCCACTAGTCTTACACCTGTCAGGACGACCCAACGCTGGCAGGCCTCTGCGACACACGCAATGCCAATCTCCACATGCCAGCTCCCCTGCCAGAAGGACCGCGCCACAGCGCCCTCACCGGTAAGGAATGCACACCTCCACGCCACGAAACCTGGGTTGTGACAGTACCCCCTCCTTACGGGTGGCCTCAGGACACTTTCTAGGCTTTTCGGGATGATCCAAATGGAATCTGCTGATGAGTTTGGGAGCGTGGACGTCCTCAGCTCTAGTCCAACAACTCTCATCCAGACCATAGCCTCTCCAATCAAGCAGGTATTGTAAATGACCATGGCAGACAAGAGAATCCAGGATCTAAGACACCTCAAATTCCACTGCCTTTATAGTTTGGACCCTGGGGGGAACAGGGAGAACACTGAGGAATTTATTGAGAAGTAGTGGCTTGAGCAAAGATAAATGAAAGGAAATAATACGGGAGCTGAAGACGATAAGAGACTGGATTGATTACCTATGTAATGGAGTATGGTCCATTAAACCGGGGAGCAAACTTCATGGACGGTACCCTGAGGCGAAGATTGCAGGTAGAAAGCCATACTTGATCACCGACCCTCATCTAAGGAACTTTTCTTCGCTTCCTATCTGCCTGATCTTTGTACCGCAGGGAGGTTTTAACAAGAGCAGCCCACACTTGAGACCAAAGTGAAGCAAAGTTCCGTACAGTGGCATCCACAGCTGGCACATCAAAGGTGGGCAAACTACAGAACTCAGGTACCCTAGGATGAAGTCCATACACAATGTAGAAAGGAGGTTGGTTAGTAGATGAATGATAAGATGCATTGTGCGCAAATTCGGCCCAGGGAAGGGACTCAGACAAGTTGTCCTGGGATGAAGACATAAAGATTCTCATAAAGGTCTCGAGATCCTGATTCACCCTCTCGGTGGACCCATTACTTTGAGGGTGATAGGCCATGGAGAAGTCAAGTTTCACTTGTAGAACAGAACAGAGGGCTCTCCAGAATTTTGCCACGAATTGGACACCCCGGTCTGAGACGATTTTTGAAGGAAGTCCATGAAGATGATATGGTGAACAAATAGGTGAGCCAAATCAGGTGCCGAAGGTAACTTCATTAACGGAATGTAGTGGACCATCTTAGAGAAACGCAAACAGAAAGTATGGTGGTAACTCACATCAGCTTAATGACTTTGCACAGGTGCTTGTAAAGGGCGGGGTTTACACTGAACTACAGAAAAAAAGGGATTTGCCCTCCAGCACACTGCAGCAATATCAACAAAAATACTTGAATCCTACATAATAATAGAAATTCAGAGGTATTAGTTACATACATTTGGAAATATATGAATAAGCGCCAGGCCAGCGTCAAGGCTCCTATATACTGGCGTCCCTAACATTATGGGGTTCACGTCCGAGGCATAGGGAACCCCCAAAAGAATCTAGCCAAGGACCATCCCCAGGACATCACACGAAAAAGGGAAAAAAGGTGATAGTGAAGTGTAAAGTATAGATGTGTAAAGATAAATCAATAAGTGTTAATAAAATAAGAAAGAGAATCGGTCTATTACCACCCAGATGGTGGTATATCCATTAGAATTTGTCAGGTCTGTCACAAAATCCATGGACAGATGTGTCCACGGATGAGATGGCACAGGAAAGGGCATCAGTTCACCGGCTGGAGACTGTCGAGGAGATTTATACTAAGCACTCAGGGTACAGGACGAGATAAACTCAGTTACCTTGGTTTTCTCGATGGCCACAAATAGGATCTTTTCAAGAACTCCAAAGTCTTGCGAATGCCTGAGTGGCCGGCAAAACGAGACAAGTGAGCCCATGTCAGCACTGTTTTCTCAACTGTGGGGCCACAAATGTCTTCCCAACAGGTGGTTGTAGTTGTATAGTGTCAAAAACCTTTGACTCCAGCACGGGAGTACTCCGCAGTGTTTCTGGACCACTCTCCATGGACAGCGACCGTGACAAATTGCGTCGGCATTCAGGTTGAAAGCCCCAGAACGATATGTCAGGGTAAAACGAAAGCGAACAAAGTATATTGCCCATCGAGCCAGACAAGGTCTTACACCTTGGATATTTTTTAGAAAAAGAAGATTCCTGTGGTCTGTGAAAATGGTGAAAGGGAACTTAGCACCCTCTAGGAGAGGTACCGCCATTCCTCTAAAGCCAACTTGACAACTAAAAGCTCCTGCTTGCCTATGGCATCGTTTCTTTCAGCAGGGGAGAACTTCTTTGAAAAGAAACCACATGGATGAATCCAGTTATCCTCGAAGTGCTGAGACAGGATAGCTCCCACTGCTTCAGATGAAGCATCCACCTCCAATAAAAATGACCTGTTGACATCCGGTTGTCTCAAAACGGGAGCTGTGATAAAGGCTTGCTTGAGAAGTTGAAAGGCTGTCTCCGCCTCAGGGGGCCCTACAGCAGGATTGGCACCTTTACAAGTTAAGGCCATGATGGGAGCCACCAAGGAGGAGAATCGCTTAATAAAATGTCGATAATTGGAGAAACCAAGAAGTCTCTGGATGGCTTTCAAAGACGTGGGATGGGACAAATACAAGATTGCTTGGACTTTCTTGAGGTCCATTTCCAACCCTGATCCGGAATTGACATATCCAAGAAATTGAATACTTGGTACACGGAACACACATTTCTCCAAGTTACAATACAGTTGGTTCTTCCTCAGACAAGATAAGACTTCTTTGACATGATTGTGGTGTTCCTCAGGAGAGGAAGAAAAAAATAAAATTTGTATCTAAATAGACAACAACTGAGACATATAGGAGATCGCTAAAGATCTCATTAACAAAACCTTGAAAAACAGCAGGTGTACTACACAGCCCAAACGGCATGACCAAATATTCAAAATGACCATCCCTTGTGTTGAATGCTGTTTTCCACTCGTCACCGGCTCGGATACAGATGAAATTGTGTGCACCTCGGAGATCTAACTTAGAGAATATAGTGGATCCCTTAACCCTGTCAAATAATTTGGTGGTTAATGGTACTGCGTGTCTGTTTTTCACCGTGATATAATTCAGACCTTTATAATCTATACACGGTCTCAAACCTCCAGCCTTTTTAGAAACAAAAAAGTATCCCGCTCCAGCAGATGAAGTAGATGGTCGGATAAATCCCTTTTTTAAATTCTCTTGGATGTATACTGTCGGTTTCTGGTAAGGACAATGGATAGGTCTGACCTTGGGGAGGTGTCTTTCCAGGTAACGCCAGAATTTCTCTCACAGGTCGGATCTTCGGGAGGCAAGACCCCTGGCATTTCTCACTCCATGACTGAACCTGCATATTACTCCAATCAATTTGGGGGTTGTGCTTACGCTGCCAGGGGTGTCCAAGTATAATCTCATGTGAAGCCTTGGGCATGATTAAGAAGCTGATATGTTCAACATGGAGGGCTCCAATACGAACTAAAACAGGTTGAGCTCTTTTAGATACAGTCCCACTTGAAATAGGTCTACCATCGATAGAGGTCAAGGAGATAGCATGATACAAGTTGACGAAAGGAATTTGTAATTTATCTGCCGAACGAAAAGACATGAAATTTTCTGCTGCTGGAGGGCAGATACGAATACAGGACTAGACTTAATGCCTAGAGCTATGGACAAGACAGAATCATTCTGCTTTATGGATGGAAGTAATACTCCTGAGTGTCCCCGGGACTAGTTAGGAATGGGCGTTTCCCAGCTTGTGGGTAGAGGAAGCCACCAGGTGACCCATGTCTCCACAAATAGACAAAGGTCCTTTTGAATGCATCTCTGTCATTTTTCTTTGGAAAGACGGGTATGATTAACCTGTATGGGTTCTTCATCTGTAAAGGAGGGAGAACGGGTAGAAGCAGGTAGAGGATGAGGCTTAAAACTATCAGCTCTGTGCTTCTCAGCTTGGCGCTCTCTAAAGCATATATCAACTTTGTTGCAGAGAGAAATGAGATAATTAAGGCTAGAGGGTAAATCTCAAGTGGCTAGATCATCCTTTATACAATCCGATAGTCCATGCCAGAAGGCCGATGTTAGGGCTTCTTCGTATCATCTGAGCTCTGATGCAAACATCTGGAACTGAATGACATACTGACTGACAGGACGGATACCTTGTTTCAGATTCATAATACTGGAAGAAGCAGAAGTGGTTGTTCCAGGCTCATCAAAAATCCTCCTGAATGATGTTAAAAATTCTGGGTAATTATCCAGTAGTGGATCTGATCGCTCCCAGAGTGGGGAAACCCAATCTTAAGGTGGGTATCCACTACCCGACAGTGAAAAGACTGAAGGATAACGATATCGTTCACTACACTGCAGGATGCCCACACTGAACGATATGTCGTTCAGTGCAGGCACAATGAATCATCTGCAAACATGCTGAACCTGACGATATCGTCAGGTTGACCAGCATGTTTGCATGATGATAGATGTCTAAGGGGCCTATTCATGATGTTAATTATTGGGGACCGAACGGACCCTGATAATTAACATTCTAATTCGCCGCGGCCACCGGAGCAATTCAGCATTGCTCCGATGCGGTGGCAGCTGACGTGAAATCAGCTGCCCCCACGAGCGGCTTCACTGCTCCATTTCATGCGCACAAGAGCTCCGACGTCCGGCGGAAGGAGCCGGACAGGGGCGGAGGAATCCGAAAGGATCCCTTCTCGCAACCCAGACCTACTTCCCATAGGGAAAAGCGGGGGTATTCGTCATCTCAAGATGGCGAATGCCAGCGCAGTCAAGCTCCGAAAATATAATATTTTCGAAGCTTGATGAATTCTGTCCCCATACTAGTGTATGGGGACAGCGGGCCATTCCGCAAACAGAAGGTAGGTATGAGATATCTGTGATATCTCCTGCTTCATCTTCTTAATGAATGGCCCGAATATTTAATTGTCACAATTGCAGTTGAAAATTAGATTTTTCACCTGCTTTTGTGACAATTAAGTGATGATGAATAGGCCCCTAAAAGACCAAATTTTCAAACGATGTTCCAACGATTATGGAACGATTATCAAACAATCGAACAATATCGTTCAATCGCTCATTTTAATTGTCTAGTGGATAGGCACCTTAAGGCTGAGACGGACAATAAAGACAAAATATAGGCCACTTTGGTTTGAAGAGTAGGGAAATTGGAGGGTTGTAAAGTAAAATGTACATCCACGACACAGTTTAGGATTGCCATCAAACTTGCCAGGTGTAGGTAAATACAAACGAGGAGGAACTCCAGAGGCACATACCACAGTAGTGGAGACAGGAGTAACTGCAGGCATACTTGTAGTTAATGTAGCTTGTAAGGTATCCTGACGGAATGCCATTTCCTGTACATACTGTGCTAATTGCTGTTGCATGGTTTCCAATCCTTCCAGGCAAGAAGCAAGGTGTGAATTAAATTTGTTCTGGACTCCTTGTCCATTGGCCGAATCCATTTGGCCAGTGCAAACTGTTAGAGTCTGTGGACCTGATTCAGACCCGCTCGCTAAGGCGCGATCGCTCGCTCTGAGCTATTTTCGCCCATCTGTGCATGCGTATAATTCACAGTGTGCGTGCGCAAGCCATTCGTTGCGATGATTTTGGGAGCTCATAAGCCACTATCAGGTCGCTGCTTTGAGTGACAGATAGTGCCGTTTGTGGGTGGTAACAGGGGAAGGTGCTTGTGAACGGGGGAGTGGTTGTGCGAACCCAGGCGTGTCTGGCTGCCAAAATGCAGTTTAAAGGGCGTGCATAATTAGCGTCATTCTACATGTCACCTGCATGTATTTCAGCCAGCGCTGATCGCTGTGCTTGTGGAAGGTTAAGGCAACCCCAAGGGCTGCGAGCAGCTCCGATGGCTCATGATGGTCCCAATTAATCCTTCATTTCACGGAGATGACGTGTGTTGCGAGTGGCATGGGGGCGTTTTCAGACATTTGGAGCGCACTTTACCGTAGCTCGCTAATACATAGTGGTCATCCTTACGCGATGCAGTGCGAGTGCTTACTTTAAATATCCGGCCCCTTTTTGCCAGCGAGCGATCGCATCTTACCAGGGTGGTAACAGGAGAACACACCACAACAGGTTTAAACTGAAACATAGGTTGTTTAATGTGAATGTTGGTAGACATGAACAATAAGATAAACTAAAGTCCAGAAATAACAAACTAATATATGTGGCAGGAGGAAACTGTAGTGAGTGGGAATAAACAAATGTCCAGAATGGTGACAGAGATGAATGAGGTGAATCCAAGACTGTAAAGGTGCAATGGATATTCAGGTATGCAGAATAGTGGCTGAGAGGGATATCCGGAAATGCTGTGTTGATTACTGAAAGGAGAATCCGGTAATGCTGTGATGATAGCTGAAAGGAGAATCTGGTAATGCTGTGATGATGACTTAAAAGGAGAATCCGGTAATGCTGTGATGATGGCTGAAAGGAGAATCTGGTAATGCTGTGATGATGACTGTACAGGAATGGGTTAACCGCGGAGACAGGTTCAGGCAGGAGTGGGTCTGCTGGAAGGTGCAGGGCGATCTCCAGCTGAGTGCAAGGCAAGGCAGAGCGGTGCAGGCTGCAGGGAGCCAAAGGCAGACAAGGAGCTAGGGCAAGCACCGGAGCACAGGAACTCTCTCACAGCTGACGCTGTGAAATACATTGCACTGGTAACTACAGGGCGCTCCAAACACCCTTAAGTGACCAGCAAAAGAACGTGATAGGCCAGAGAGAGCAGGTGACCCACAGAGGATTGGCCTGCTATGTCACATGGCCAAAGACAATAAGGTGGTGCCCAGACAGCCGTGACGCGGAGACGCCACTAGTCTTACCCCTGTCAGGATGGCCCAATGCTGGCAGACCTCTGCGTACACGCGATGCCAATCTCCACATGCCAGCTCCCCCACCAGAAGGACCGCGCCACAGCGGCCTCACTGGTAAGGACCGCAAACCTCCACGCCGCGAAACTTGGGTCGTGACATACTATCCCTACCCTAATCTCCCCATCCTAGTGCCTAACCCTAACCTCCCCCGGTGGTGACTAAACCTAAGTCCCCCTTACCGCACCCTAACCCTCCCAGTGTGGTGCCACACCCTAACCTCCCCCGGGGGTGCCTAACCCTAACCGGGGGGGTGCCTAACGCTAATTTCCCTCTCGGGGTGCCTAAACCTAATCCTCCCATCTCCGGGGAAAGTGCGATACTTACCAGGGTCCGGACATTCGAGATGCCGACGCCGGTATCCTGATCTCCTTCGGGATTCTGCATTTTGCCAGGAGGCGGGATTCCGGTGTCAGTATTTCGGTGGCCTGCATTCCGTCTGCCAGCAATTTAACTACATCCCATTTAGATGCCATTCAACAATTAGCCCAGGGAAAAAGTGGGTGGGACAAAAAATAGGAAGTAAACTGTCATTGAGCTTCTCCCTATTAACTTCCCAGTTTTATGATCAGATTCTTTGGGAGACATTTTAGTTTCTGGAACAATTGGAAAATAAAAGAATTTCCAATCAGAGTAGCAATGGCAAATACGTTTAATGTATTCAATGAGAAATGGCAATTACATAACTCAATAAAGATTTACAGATATGTGGAGTCCTGTCCTTAGCTTGATTATATAAATCCTATGGATGGACTATAAGGGCCAAATGTACTGAGCTCTCAAAAGTGATAAAGTGGAGAGTGATAAACGACCAGCCACTCAGCCCCCAACTGTCATGTTACAGACCATGGGCCTGATTCAGACCCACTCGCGAGCGGCTGTCCACTCGCAAGTGGGTCGATGGTGCGCATGCGCGAGACGCGACGAGCGAAGGACTTTCCTTCGCTCGTTGTGTCTGATCAAAGGGGGCGTGCTGTCGATTGACAGCACGCCCCCTTTGGTGGGTGTGCCTGCCAGACGGAGGCGTTTCCAAGGGAACGCTTACCGTCAGAAGCCGGTCCCACTGACATCACTAGTGATGTCAGTGGGAGTGATTTTGGCTCTGATAGAGCCAAAATCACTCCTGGCCTTGCGGTTGAGAAACTCAACCGCAGGCTTCTGCTCGCACTGGCGATGGTCAAGACCATCATCCTGCACGCTCGTATAGGCTGTGGGTGGTGACCCACAGCTATACGAGCGTCCAGTTGGACGCTCCATATTTATGGAGGTGGGCCCTGATTCAGAGCGAGCGCTCTGGTCAGAGCGTCCGGCTCTGAATCAGGGCCCATGTTTGAAAAAATGACAGTTAAGGTGCCTACACACTTGGCGATGTGCTCACGATCCGACATTGTGTCCGATTTCCCCTTGAACTCTCCCCAACAGCCGTGGGCACGATTTGGTTTTAAAAACTGTCCAATGTGACAAACGATCTATCATGCCTCCTAACTATTCCAGTGCATCGTGACTGAGATTGTCAGATCTGTCCTACAGCACGGCAGATCTGAAGATGGCGATGTACGACCTGCGGGGACGCGCATCGCCATTGTGAGTGGACACTCACGATTTGGGCATGTCACACGATTTATCGTCACGATGCATCGGAATCGGGCAAATCATGCAAAATATCGCTAAGTGTGTGGGCACCTTAACTTAAGTAGCTGATTGGCTGGTTGTTTATCACTCTCCACTTTATTACTTTTCAGAGCTTAGGGCCTGATTCAGAGCTGAACGCTCTGACCAGAGCGCTCGCTCTGAATCAGGGCCCTCCTACCTTTTTTTGGAGCTTCCTCATGGACGCTCGCATAGCTTTGGGTTACCACCCACAGCTATAGTGAGCGTCCATGATGATGGTCGCGATGGTCTTGACCATCGGGCTTGCGACAGAGACCCTGCGGTAGGGTCTCGCTGCCGCAAGCCCTGGAGTGATTTTGGCTCTATCAGAGCCAAAATCACTCCCACTGACATCACTAGTGATGTCAGTGGGGCCGGCTTGAGACGGTAGGCGTTCCCATCAACATCGACAGCACGCCCCCTTTGGTGCGAGACCCGAAGCGATGGAGAGCCCGTCGCTCGCCGGGTCTCGCGCATGCGCACAACGGAGCTCCCTCCGTCGTGCGCATGCGCAGTGGGGGAACATCGACCCGCTTGCGAGCGTACTGCCGCTCACGAGCGGGTCTGAATGACCCCCTTAGTACATCTGGCCTTATTGTGTATTACATTTTTCAACTTGTGATCTGAGTTTGGAGATATAGGGGCAGATTCAATTAGCCAAGGGACTTATCACACGGCTGCAGCTCTGCTTGATGCTATTCAATTACTACTCGCTACTCCATAGCGGGTAAAAGTAAGATACGGCCGTAGGCTTCACGGGGGAGCGCTGGGGGTGTCAGGTACCTAGCTGTCAGCTCAGTGTTAGCGGTGTACCCGCTGCTTGGGCTGTTTGTGGGGAGAGGGACACACCATTAGACTCCCCCCGAGCAGAGGGACAACTACACTATCTGTATAACATCGCAGTAATCAGTTAGCGCTAACCTGACACTTACCTCACCACTCCACCGCACCTGGGAGAGACTGTCAGTCACTGCAGGGCTAAGTCTGCTTACAAGAACATAAGTGAGTCCGGTTCTCAGTATTATATGGAATATTTACATAGACTGTGAAATCAACACTAACAGGTTTGCCATTTGCAGAGAGTGTACCTTTATGAAAAGGAACATATACCTATATTTTTGACCTGGCAAATTGTTCTAGATCAATTTATGTGACCACTGGATTTAATGAATTGCTGCTCCATAACTGGACTTTTTTCTCTACATAATCCTGGTTTTGTAATATTTTTGCACAGATTTTTAGTATATGGCTTGTTTTAAGTTTAAAAAAAAATAGATTTTCTTCATATTTTAAATTCTATATTTTTGTACTGCACAGCTTGAATTTTTTTGCCTATGTATCTTGTATACCATTTTTCTCTTTTTATAGACATTTTCCCGTGTCTCTTTCCCCTCCCACCACTACCCAGTCCTATTGTTTTATGTGAGTTTATGTAACAAGTAGTTTGACATGTATACAGATAGTCATTATACGACAATAAAATATTATTATATTATTGCCATTGATACGAGCCTGTTATTATTAAATGGATCACTGAAACACACCTATTTCCTAGGTGAGCGCTAGCTAAATTTAATCTATCTTTCCATTTTAATAAATAATAGTTGACTAAAAACAATTATATAACGTAATGAATCAAATATTTCACAAATTAGAAATAAACTATATACACGCACAGAAATTGTGCTAGAAGTATTTTGTATTTATACAACGATGGATTAAAAAAAAAATCCATGACACACTGTCACACTAAGGTCCTGATTCAGACCCGCTTGCTAGATGCGGCCGCTCGAAACACAGCGTATCGAAATTTTGCTAAGTGACGTCAAGGCAGCCGCTCGCTCGGCAAGGCATAAGCACGCCCACTATGTCTTGGCGAGCGATCACTTTGTGTTTTCAGATGCCCACCAGCCTGTCTTTAGCCGCCCACTATCGTACGTCATCTCCAGGAAGTATATACAACCATCGGTACATCGGGTTCCATCGGATCTGACCGCAGCGGTTGACTGTACCCTACCACAAGCACTTCAGTGTATTATTCAACCAGGTGACGTGTACTGTGACACTGCCTGTTAATTATGCACGCCCCAGAAACTGCATGGAAATACTCTGGTACGCCTGCGTCTGCGACTCCACTCCCACATTACTACTGGCCTGCCCCTGTTACCACCCACAAACGGCCTCTCCTGTCATTCATTCCACTGGGCTGTCTTTGCAGGGCGAGCGAGTAAAATCTGTTCGCTCGTACTAGTTTGCGCACGCGCACTACACGCATGTGCACATTAGCGAACATCATCTGCAACAAGCGGCCGCTATATATATATAGTATATATATATATATATATATATATATATATATATATTAGAACCCCCCCCCCAGAAAAATCATGCGTTTGCCCCTGCCCTTGTTCAGAAACATTTTTTTTTCCCTTTGACACGTCGCTGGAAGGAAGAGGAGCCGTGGCACAGGAGGTGCAGCGCCACCCAGACCTAGAGGAGAAGAAGTCAGAAGGAAGGCGCATTCTTCGAGGCGATAAGGTATTTCATGACTCATGAGACTTAGCAGAAGTGGGGAAAGGGGGGCCCTATGTTATCAGTCCCAGGCCCCACAATTCCTGATGACACACAACGCAGTTGCTAATATCAGCAGTGATATGTAAATGTTTGCATTCACATTGGGATCACAGCCTAACATAAGGAAGCCCACTTCCCCTTACTCACATCCGTATACCATACCGCCCAACTGTCCCGCAATCACAGTGATGTAAACTGGGGGTGCCACTCAGGAGTTGCTTATTTCAGCGCACGCTATGAGGTGTCTGGTATCGCAGTCGCTAATTTATGCAGGCCCATGCAACGCCGTTCCAACACAATGACACGCCTGTGTTCGGCTGAAACCCCCCCCCCTTCACCACCCACAAATGGAACTTCCTGTCACTCTGCCATGGGTCTGCGTAGCCTCTGCGATCAAAATGGCTGGTTCCAGCACGCACACTGCGATGCATACGCATGTTCAGAGCGCCACAATCGCCCAATTGCGTGCGAATAAGCAACTGCGATCTTTGCTGAATCAGTCACGTTATCCGATGCTGCGTTGGACAACTCCAATAAGTAGCGCAGCAGGACTGGGCGCGTTAGCACAAACGGAAATGCAAAGATGCTTGAGAATAGCTTTACATCAGGGACATAACCAATACCGCTAGCTCCCTATCAACGTCACTCTGTAGGGGGTGATAGACCTCCAGCGAGCGAACAACCCATGAACACAGTCGCTCGCTCTGTCTGTTGCTCCACTCACTTCAGCTCTATGGTCATGAACCTGGTACACCTGCCAATCACAGGCGCTGACCCAATGAGTGGGCGTGGCGTGGGCGGAGCGGTGTGACGTGGGGCAGTAGTGTTGCCTATCTCGCTGCTGGCCGGGGTGTACTCACTGTTTCACACACCGGCAAGGCGGCAGCGAGTACCGGACACCCGTCTGGCCAGCAGGGCTCTCTCCCGCTCCCCTCCGACCCAGATCTCTGCTGCACGACCGGACGACACGGCCGCATCCAGCACCTGCTCCGGGGATGGAAGCGGAGAAAATGGACGAGAATGAATGGAGCTACCACGGAGAGGGGAACAAAAGCCTGGTGGTGTCTCACTCACAGGTGAGGGGGGCCGGGGGTGGGCTGGTTCATCGCCGTGTGGTACGTACTGAGCCCTCGCAGCTTCGGGCGTTGCACACGGGTAATGTTCCCTGTCACCCTGGTGTTCCTCTTACGATGCACCCACAGAGCTGTCCCCAATGGAGGGGAAGGGGGTATATGGGTGTGCCTTGTTCTGTCATTACACTCTGCGATATGTCAGTGAGGTACTTGGGGATAATGCTGACACTGTCCTCTGCCCCCCTATGTATTGGGGGCTGTGCTGTCACTCTCCTGTCCCTCTGTAGTTTTGGGGGCTGTGCTGCCACTGTTATCTGTCCATCATGTGTATTGGCGGCTGTGCTGTCACTCCTCTGTCCCTCTGTAGTATTTGGGGCTGTACTGCCACTGTTATCTGTCCACCCTATGTATTGGGCGCTGTGCTGTCACTCCTCTGTCCCTCTGTAGTGTTGGGGGCTGTACTGCCACTGTTATCTGTCCACCCTATGTATTGGGGGCTGTGCTGTCACTCCTCTGTCCCTCTGTAGTGTTGGGGGCTGTACTGCCACTGTTATCTGTCCACCCTATGTATTGGGGGCTGTGGTGTCCCTGCCCTCTGCCCCCCCTGTGTATTGGGGGCTGTGGTGTCCCTGCCCCCTGTGTAATGGTGGGGCTATGCTGCCCTTGCCCTGTGTATTGGTGGGGCTGTAATTGCACTTTGTTCCCCTCATATAGTTGGGGGTCTTGTGGTGTTTTCCACTTGATCTTGTATGTGTTAAGGGTCTGTTGTTCTTACACTGTACACAGGGCGTGGGTGATGGTGCAGTCATTACACCCTTTCTCTGAAATTAACATAACTCTGCTTACAGTATGTATATGTGTGTAACTATATATATATATATATATATATATATATATACACACACACTGAACTAGGTGTAGAACAGCATGGAGATTTCTTATCATTTGCATGTATGGTGGACAGGCCTGGGTCTTGTTCTTCATGATTCATATGCGGTCATCAGAGCTGACAGCTGTTCTATACAAAGTTGAAGATATATACATGTTTATACTGGTAGTGTGGTAATGTGTAAAATATTAGGTGACTGTGACTAGATTTGAATGTCTGTTTTTTGGTTACTGCTTTATGTTATGTCTGTGTTGATTACATTTCACATTTGGACATCATAACTATGTTTATGAAATGGAAACTTTGAGTTCTCCTCAATCCCATGCCATGGAGAAGTAGCACCAGGGAGTATGTCATACTTATAGGCTTTATCAAAGCTTGATGACGACTCATTGGCTTGCTCACTGCTGCGCGTTGCAGTTTGCATTATGTAGTGGGGCCATGATGTCACGGTAGCGAATCGCATCACCAATGCTCCGTTGTCTTCACTAGGAAGTGGGAGGGATCCAGGAAGGTGGCTTACTCCCCAGGAAAATCGGGATTCACCTGAACAATTCAGGAAAGTAGCAAGTATGGAACATGTGTAGAATTTTATAGAGGCACCTTTTATGCTAAAGTAAGCTTACAGATTTCAGCTGATAACTCTCCCATAACCTTTAAATCACATTACAGCATTGATCTCATCACTGGGTAGTGAATATAGGTACCACTAATACTGCAGGTAAGTGTAGTCAAAAGTAGACAGACAATATAGCACAGCAGCAAGAACATTTTATTAGGAGACTGCATGTAATGAAATTCCTGGCCAGTATCTGGAAATATCCAGGTGAGGGCTCAAGGAATGTAGTAGTAATCTTATACCCCTTCTACACTGCCGCAGAAATATGTGTTATTGCCGGGTTAACCTGGGTCGTCGCTCGGTGTAAAAGGGTTTAACCTGGGTCCAGTGACCCAGGAGTTCATATCTGCTAGCTACCCAGGTTGGTCCAAGAAGGATGCGGCTTATAGTGCAGTGTGAATGGGTAATCCGGGTCCTGTTCACTGCATAGGGATAGCTGCATTTCAAGCTTTTGGAAATGACCTCATCGCCAAGCCCCAGCAATATCCCGGGTCCAGCCTGCGGTGTAAACGTGCTTCAAGCCTCTTTGGCACTACTTGAAACCAGTGTTCAGTGTCCCGGGCTGGACCTGGGATTTAGGTGTAAAAATCACCAAAGTCCCGAAAACATGGAGAGCATGGAGGAGCGCAGTAACTGGGCTAGTGTTGTAACAAATAACCCTCCTGAATCATATCAATTTACAGCTTCTACCTAGTGTTCTTCTCAGAAAAATTAGCTAGCCAGGTGGCGTTGAGAAGTAGCCGGTTGGGTGCAGTGTAATACTTTGCAATAATGAAAAATATTGAAATCCTTATATTGATGTGAACTTGAGATTTACAATTTTAATTAAAGTTAATAGATTTTTTTTTTTTTTAAAGGCTCGCACAGATATTGCGCACTTGCAGGCTGGACATAGATATAATGGTGTCCAGCAATGCAGACTGGAACACAGTGCTGCACACTCAGACACTATCATCTCTGCAATTTTCCCACTGTACAAACTGCACACTACCTCTTAGAGATGGAGGAAGGGTTTCTGTAACTGCCTGTCACAGTAAATTGAGCGCAACAAGACTGATGTTGCCCACCTATCTCCGGAGCAGGGTAGTGCCGGGGCGCATGTAAAGAAAAAAAAAAAAGCTGTGTGGAGTGCCTGTGAAATTGATCCTGGGTAGAACACTGCTACCCTATAAGTTCCAGCCAACTGCCTTTCTGAAAAGGAATGTGGTACAAAATAT
The DNA here is from genome assembly GCA_031769625.1 of Taudactylus pleione. Lineage (NCBI taxonomy): Eukaryota > Metazoa > Chordata > Amphibia > Anura > Myobatrachidae > Taudactylus > Taudactylus pleione. The sequence goes on from JAUIMM010000725.1 coordinate 6,341,489, forward strand.
AGTAATTCAGAATGTCTACATGATCATCATGTCGACATTGTGCATGTTGACAGTCAGTGTTCTTACAGTATGTAAGATTTAATCCTAACGCTGACCCTCTACATAATGGGGAGAAGCAAACTCTCAGTGTGGCGATGTAGCCCCCTGGGATGAGTGCCCGGAGCTGTTGAATTGCCTGCATTGCGCCCGGCACTAAAGTCGGGAAATGCATTTTGCCGTGGCTAATGGCCAGGGCTTAGTGACTAAGATCTTGCGGCAGCGGTGACACCACGCATCCACGCAACAAGCAGGGAGCAGGGATTGGAGCAGAGCACAGGCAGCCTCTAAATGTTCAGGTTTTCCCCACACCAACAGGCGTGTCAGTCAAAGTGCCTCGGCGTGTCATAGGTTCGCCATCACGGCCTTAGTCGCTTTAAACTGCAGTTTCCGACTTAATTGCCGAGCGCTAGCCCGCAGCTAGCATCGTGGCACTAGTTGTCTGATTTCTGCTTGCATCCTCTAGTCGCGGGTTTACAGCGCTGCCAATTTAATAGCTCTGGGCGTTCATTGCGCTCAGTTGAATTCCCTTCTTTGTGACCATGTTAAGATAATGATTTATTTATTACCAGTTATTTATATAGTGCACACATTCTGCAGCACTTTACAGAGAATATTTGGCCATTCACATCAGTCTCTGTACCAGTGGAGCTTACACTCTCTCTATTCCTTTCCTGTACACACACATACACACTATGGTAAATTTTGTGGGGAGCCAATTAACCTACCAGTATATTTTTGGAGTGTGGAAGGAAACCGAAGTACCCGGAAGAAACCCACGCAAGCACAGAGAGAATATGCAAACTCCACACAGTTAGGGCTGTAGTGGGAATTGAACCCACGACCACAGTGCTGTGAGGCAGTAATGCTAACCGTTACACCGACTGTGCTGCATACCTCCCAGAAGAATAAGAAAAACAAAATAATAAATTTTATGTTCAGTCTGGTACACACTAGACGTTTCATCCGATTGGTGGATCGGACGACATATTGTTCAATTGGGCAGTGTGTACCCGCTATGTTGCTGATGATGCACGCTCCCGCCAAATGCAGCATGGCCTCTGCTGTCGCTCCCGGCATCGAAAACTGAGTACGTGCTTGCCGATGCCAGGACCCACTGCACGAGAGATCGCGCTGGGTACATATCGTTTAGTGTGTACCCTGCATTGATTAAATTGAAGTAGTTGTGGCCATACCTAGCTGCAATAACTTTTTTTTTTGCACAAGTTTACTTCATTTTAATTGTAAGGAATTGCTTTTTTTTTTTTTTTAATTTCTACTTCAGGGTCCATAGGGTATCCACAGGATACCTTGGGGTATAGGTGTGACGTCAGTCGCAGGGCACCAAAGAGTTAAGCTTTCAGCCTCCCAGGATGCACTAGGTCCCCCTCCTATACCCCGCCCCCGGGCCAAGGCACCTCAGTTTAGTTTGGTGCCCGGCCGGAGTCGGGTGCACCTGTTGGAGTGGGGGCTAGAAGAGCCCCTGAAGCTTTTTCTTCATGCAGCTGTGGCTGCACATCTGGATGAACAGCATGGACAGTCAGTCCTGACGTCCATGCTGTCTTCCCTACACCCCGCTGGTACCAGAACGCCGGTACTGATCCGGGGATGCTGGTGGGCGTCTGGGGTCACAGCTAGCGGTGACCCCAGATGCTCCGGACCATGGCCGGATTCAAGGGGGACAGAGGTAAGCAGCGGGGTCCCGCGGTGGGTCCCCGCTGATCACATGGTCCTAAGTCCCCAGGCAGGCGGCTCCCTGGGGACTGGCTGCAGCGTGGAGCCAGGCGACCAACCTGCGCTTCCACTACCCCCTGGGACAGCGGACCGCAGCAGAGCGGTAGCGCTGCGGCGTCCCAGGGGTTAAATGCATGCCAGGGGAGCGCGCCTTCCCTGTCTCACAGCCGGCGCCTCCCCCGCTGCACACAGCCCTCTCTGCACTGTGCTGACTGGTCCTGTGTCAGCGCTCCTCCCCCAGGCCAGCTTCTCTCTGCTCCTCGGCGGCCATCTTCTCTGCAACGCATGGTGAACGCTGCTGGAAGTCTGGAAGGAAGCATCGTGGTCTGGGTCCCCCCGCATACCTCTCCTCCGCTGTGGCTCAGGTCTGTGTATGCAGCGCTGTGTCCTACCAGGCCCTGTGTCTGTGTAGTTGAGTGATCAGCGCTGTTAGTGCAGGAATTGTTATTTCTCTGCATTGTATGTGACTGTGCTAGCGCTGCCTGTAACTATTCTTCTCTAAACTGTCAGCTTTATTACTGTCCTTGTTCTTTCTGCTAAAGCCCTTGCGGTGCGGTGCTGCAGGGTGGTCTCTCGCCTATTTAATACTTAATTGGTGAAAGAGGTCACATACGTGGTGCCATCATGTCTGAAAGTGATTTTCCCCTCCGGCTACAGTGTACCACGTGCAAAGTACCGTTAGCGGAGGGGGAGGGTAGCGCGGAGGGCCTTTGCCGGCAGTGTTTGTCCATGGCGCGGCCTATTACGGTTACAGCACCGGTACAGGAGCCGCCCTGGGCTTGTTTCGCTCAGGCGTTAACAGCTTTAGTGGGCCAGTTAGCTCCGCAGCCCGCGTTTACTCCGATGGGTTTGTCCCAGCAGTCTGTGGTGTCGTCACCCATGCAGGGGTTCCCACGACAATTGGTGGTACCCCACAGTCTCCCTATTTCCCCGCTCCCGGGTTCTCAGGAGCCAGCGTGGGTTAACTCCCTGACGAGTTCTTTACAGCACTTGTCGGATGTGTTGCAAGGGGAGTCTGTGATGCGGCCTCATAAAAGGCCGGTGGCGTCTCTGTCCGCTCCTTATGAGGATGACGAAGGGACGTCTGATGATGGGGAGATTCTGGATCCTTACGATCAGGAACCTTTCCATACTAAGGACGCTGATGCTAAGTCCAAAGTATATATTCCTGGACTTATTCGGGCGGTCCGCACAGCCTTGGTGATTGAGGACGAAGTTCCCCCAGCGGCTAAATCTAAGTATGCCTTTTTCAAAGATGTGAAGGGCGATGCCACAGTCTTTCCTCTTTCGGGTCAGTTGGTGGACCATTTAGAGGAGGCGTGGAAACAACCTGGCAAAAGATACCAGCCGCAGAGACGCCTGGCGGTGGCTTATCTGTTCGCGGATAATTATTTTGCTAAGTGTGAATCCCCTCCACAGGTGGATTCTCACGTGACCCGTCTTGTCCGTAGTGCCACATTGCCGATGCCATCCATGTCCTCCCTTAAGGATGCTACGGACCGCAAGGTAGAAATCTACCTGAAGTCCGCTTATTCCCTTGCAGGGGGGGCAGCACGGCCGGCTATGGCCATTTGCTGGGTTGCCAGAGCGATGGAGCGCTGGGCGGATTCATTAGAGGCTTCTTTTGAATCCGACTGTCCGGCCGAACAAGCGGAGTTGATTGGCAATCTCCGTGATTCGGCCACCTACATCAACGAGGCGGCTCTAGACATTAGTACTCTGGTGTCTAGAATTTCTTCAGCAGCGGTAGCTGCTCGTCGCACCTTGTGGCTGCGATCCTGGAAGGCGGACGCAGATCCAAGAAAGGTCTGGAAGCGTTGCCGTTTACCGGAGAAGTTCTCTTCGGTCCGGATCTGGATAAGATTGTGGCCACGCTGGCGGCAGCCAAATCTGCTTGTCTCCCGTCGGCCGCTGCTCCTTCTGGTTCTGGACCATCGTCCTTTCGGTCATCTAGGGCCCAGGGCAGGCCCAAACCACAGTCGTTTCCTCGACAGGCTGGCCCTAAGAAATCGGTCAAGCCCCGGAAACAGGCATGGAGTACCAGACGTCCGGCCCCCAAGCCAGATGACAAGCCTGCGGCCTGACGGTCCGGGTCTCCCCTTGGGGGATCCCAGGGTGGGAGGCCGCCTGCTGCAGTTCTCCCGGTGTTGGTCGTTCATTACGACAGACACTTGGGTTCTGGAGGTGGTCTCTCACGGGTACGCCCTCTCCTTCCGGCACAGACCCCCGGCTCGATTCTTCACCACGGGTCTACCATCAGACCGGAACAAGGCTACGGAGCTGCGGAAGGTATTGCACACTATGCTCCAGGCTGGAGTTATAGTGCCTGTTCCATTCTCCCAGAGGGGCCAGGGTTTCTATTCAAATCTATTTTTGGTACAGAAACCCAATGGGTCATATCGTCCGATTCTCAACCTCAAAGCACTCAACAAGTCTTTGCGGGTCCCGAAGTTTCGGATGGAGACCCTACGGTCCATCATTCTGGCGCTGGAACCTGGGGACTACATGGTGTCATTGGACATACAGGACGCTATGGCGGTCATGGCGGCTTCTCTGCGGCTGCAAGGAGTCCGCTTGTTGCCGTACTTGGACGACCTGTTATTGGTGGCAGGATCTCCAGAGCTCCTGTTACACCACTTGGACCTGACCATTGCACTGCTGCAACGGCACGGCTGGCTAATCAACTGGCAGAAGTCCACTCTAATCCCGTCTCGGAGGATTCTGCATCTTGGAGCCTTATTGGACTCGGGACAGCAAAGGATCTTCGTGACGGAGGACAAGATCTCTGCTTTACAGTCAAGGGTGCGCAGTTGTCTGCACAGCCGCCGGGTGTCCTTACACTCGGCGATGATGAGGTTACTGGGCTCCATGGTGTCGGTGTTCGACATGGTGGAATACGCCCAGTTTCACTCTAGACCTCTGCAGCACCTGATCCTGTCCAAGTGGAACGGGCTGCCTCAGTCTCTGAAGTTCCAGACGATTGTGCTCACCCCGGAGGTTCGCCTGTCCCTTGCGTGGTGGTTAAAGACGACCCACCTCAACAAGGGACGTCCGTTCTGGGTTCCAAATTGGGTCCTGTTGACAACGGACGCCAGTCTTCGGGGCTGGGGAGCAGTTTCGGGTCCACACTTGTTCCAGGGCAGGTGGACACCGACAGAAGCGGAGCTTCCAATAAATATCTTGGAACTCCGTGCGGTCTTCAATGCTCTCCTGCAGGCACAGCGGTTTCTCCAGGGTCACCCGGTGCAGGTCCAGTCGGACAATGCTACCACCGTGGCCTACATAAACAGGCAAGGAGGAACTCGCAGTCGGGCGGCTCTCGTAGAGGTCTCTCGGATCCTGGTTTGGGCGGAGCGCAATCTTCCGGCCATATCAGCGGTCTTCATCCCGGGAGTGCTAAATTGGGAGGCGGACTTTCTAAGTCGCCAGGACGTTCATCAGGGGAATGGTCCCTGCACCCGGACGTTTTTCAACTACTGGTGGACAGGTGGGGTCTTCCAGAAATCGACCTCATGGCGTCCCGGCACAACAACAAGTTGCCGGTGTACGGGTCTCGCACAAGAGACGAAGGGGCGTCTCTGGTGGATGCTCTGTCCGTCCGGTGGACGTTCAGGTTCGCATACCTGTTCCCTCCGGTCTCCCTTCTTCCACGGGTAATCCGGAAATTCAAACAGGAAGGAGGGACGCTCCTGTTGATAGCTCCCGCGTGGCCCAGACGGCACTGGTTCTCAGACCTTCAGTGTCTGTCCGTGGACAGTCCTCTGCGGTTGCCGCTACGACCGGACCTTCTGTCTCAGGGTCCTTGTCTTCACCCGGACCTGACTCGGCTGTCTTTGGCGGCGTGGCTGTTGAGACGGCCATGCTGAGGTCCTGGGGGTTTGCCAGCTCTGTGGTGCGTACCATGTTACGAGCTCGGAAACCGTCTTCCGCGAGGATATACCATCGCGTGTGGCATACGTTCTTCCAGTGGTGTCGACCGAGAGGTTATGCACCGCGGGAGTTTCGTCTGTCTCGGATTCTCGCCTTCCTGCAAGCGGGACTAGATCATGGGCTTCGCCTTGCTTCTTTGAAGGTACAGGTTTCGGCCCTATCTGTCTGGTTTCACCGTAGGATTGCTACAATCCCGGATGTGCGCACCTTTATGCAAGATGTTCTCCGTATTCAGCCGCCCTTTGTTCCACCTGTGGCGCCTTGGGATTTGGCTGTGGTCCTGAGGGCTCTCCAAGGACCGCCGTTTGAACCACTGGGCTCAGTGGATATTAAATGGCTAACAGCTAAGACTGTTTTCCTTCTGGCCGTTGCTTCAGCCAGACGTGTTTCTGAGTTAGGGGCTCTTTCTTGTAGACCCCCTTTCTTGGTTTTTCATGGGAACAGGGCAGTGCTCCGCACTCGGCCCGAGTTTCTTCCCAAAGTTGTTTCCCAGTTTCAGGTTAACGAGGAAATAGTTGTTCCGGCCTTTAACTCACCGGGTCTTTCCGTGGGTGAGGCCTCTTTGGATGTTGTGCGGGCCTTAAGGACTTATGTGGACCGCACTTCTTTGTTTAGGAAGTCGGACGCTTTGTTGTCCTCTATGGCTTCTGTAAAAAGGGTTGGCCTGCTTCAAAGCAAACTTTGGCAGCCTGGATCCGTATGGCTATTTCTGAAGCTTATCTTCATGAAGGCCTACCGGTCCCTCCTTCTCTGAAGGCTCATTCCACTAGGTCTGTGGGTCCTTCGTGGGCAGCTCGACGTGGTGCCTCGGCAGTTCAGATCTGCAAGGCTGCTACGTGGTCTTCTGTCCATACCTTCGTGAGGTATTACAGGTTTGACACCTTCGCCTCTCAGGATGCTTCCTTCGGGCGGCGGATTCTCCTTTCTGCACAGGAGCGTCCCCACCCTTAAAGGATACTGCTTTGGGACATCCCCAAGGTATCCTGTGGATACCCTATGGACCCTGAAGTAGAAAATATGAGATATGGTAAGAACTTACCCTTGTTATCTCTATTTCTACGAAGTCCATAGGGTTCCACAGGACTCCCGCCCTGTCGCACCTGTGCTGCATATGGGCTTTGCTCTGGTCACCGGTTTTCCGTCTCCCTCTGGTGAGAATGTGATTCTTGTATGTGTCCAGATCTTTGTTCTCTCTCTTCCTTCTCCTCCTCCGGCCTATGGCTTGGTAACTAACTGAGGTGCCTTGGCCCGGGGGCGGGGTATAGGAGGGGGACCTAGTGCATCCTGGGAGGCTGAAAGCTTAACTCTTTGGTGCCCTGCGACTGACGTCACACCTATACCCCAAGGTATCCTGTGGAACCCTATGGACTTCGTAGAAATAGAGATAACAAGGGTAAGTTCTTACCATATCTCATATTATATATTGGATTTCTTGCAGTTCTTTCCACATCTAGAAATCTGCTGTGGAATCAATAAGTGCACCTCCAGCTGATAAGGCTCCTTGTAAGTCCTTGCTTGTTTTATCTGGAATTACTTCTTTTCAAACAATAGTTTCAGGTCATGGTATTGTACAGCTTGTCCCTGCATTTTCCCTCCTATGCTGATTTATATAGTTCCACTTCCGCTGTGCGTTTTAAGCAGACTTGAAACACTAGATTTACTGATTTCACCAATATCACGAACAGCCCTGGATGTATTCTTCCTTTGTCCTTATTCATATGCACACCACTGTATATACAGGCAACAGGTGGAAGAGGGGATCTCGCCCTTGAGATTAATTTATTTGTCCTGTCATTGCATGGTAGCGGTCCATTATTTTGCACCCTGCAGTTGGAGCTGCAATAACTGATTAATGAATTGGGATTGGGTAAAAATAATTTAATTTGGTTATATTCTTTAAAAAAAGTATTTCATATGGGATTCATCCGTAGTTGCATTATGGTTTCATATATAGGCCGTATTCAATCAGCCACGGAAATTCCCGGACTTTCCGCTGCTTTCGACTATCTGAGACGCGAATTTACGGCATGCGCTTCTATGCGTTTCGCACTTATTCAGTTCCCGAAAAGGTGAAAAACGCAAATAGGCGAATGCATAACAGGCGGAAAGTACTGAATAGAATGGGGAAATCAGTCTGTACCCCAAAATAGGATGGACTGACACTGGAAATCATTACAAGTGTGTACTATTAGCCCTAATAAAAGTACTTTGTCCTTAAGTTGTGTTAAAAGCTTTCTAGAAGCTTATTTGTAAAAGTGGTGAATTATCTAAAACAGTATTTTTTGGTGAAAATAAATAGTCCAGTGAAATTTGGGGTACTTGAAAATGGGTGCTAGCATATTTTTCTCTCTAAAGTGCAATTTTTAAAAAAATTTGAAAAATCCACCTGCTGCATGCACCTGCAATCCTAAAAACACCTGTCCCATCCAAACAGCCCCCCAAGAAACCTATTTTGCTGGTTTTTATCCTTGTCCCCCCACTTTTTAAATTTTCGACCCAGAAATTACCTGTCTTTTTTTTTTTTTTCGGGGGGGGGGGGGGGGGGGGGGGTCGGTTCTGAGTTTTTTTTTTTTTTTTTTTCTGTCCAAAGGGTTCCGGATAATTTCCCCACATTTTCTCCCCAAAATGGAGATTTAGCACTTCTTTCCGCCTGCCATTCATTGGAGAAACTTTTCCGCCTATTTCCGTGCATTGAGTTTCCTGTTTTAAATATGAAGAAATAGGCTGAAAAATAAAACCTCAGGCATAGTGTATTGAGAATGTAGGCGATTTATGCTTATTTGTAAGTTAAGTCTGTTCATCAAACCAAATATTGGTATACTGTAATGCTGGGTACACACTGACTGATACATTGGCCGATCAATTGATCGGCCAATATATCTGCTGCCCGTCGGCCAGTGTGTACCCGTGATATGTTGGTGAACGTCGACGTTCACCGACATATCGCTTTGGCTGTGCTGCACAGCCGATGGACAGTTATGTCTGCGGACATATCTGTCCATCGGCAATTGCAGACCGCCTATACACACACAGCGGCAGCCACGGGGAGGGGGGTGGGACACCCCCCCCTGATCACCGGGACCTGCAGCAAGATACAGATTATGGCCATTCAGTGTGTATGAATGAACATAATCTGTAGATCACTCGATCTGCAGATATCTGTCAGGTAAAGGGAGACTGTCAGTAACAATTATGTTGTTCGTGTGTCTAGTTAGTTACTGGATCTCTCATTGGGGAGGGGGGGGGATTCAAATTTTTTTTTTTTTTGTCTGCGATCTCTTGTCTAAAGTGACAGGAGAGTCTCTATCCTTAAGGTGCGTACACACTGGTCGATACTGAAAAAATCGTTCAGTATTTGCCCCAAAACGATGAACGAAAACTACAAATGCTCGCTCCCGTATTATTTAAAATAATGTTAATGTCCCCTTCCATTAAAACATCTTTCTGATCTAGAGAAAAATGACCGGTCTTGATTTGAAGCATAATTGTTAAGAGAACCCTTTAGCGTACTTGCCAAAATGATGTATCTGCTCATCTGGATTAACCTGTAGGCTGCTTGAGATCAGTATGGCAGCTTCCTTCTTCTGCCAATCGTCACATATAAGGTAGACAACAGAGAATCCCCCGGAATCGTAACTCATTATCTTTTTCCTGAGAAGTGGGACCCCTGAAATCTGGTTTTCTGCCATGTGTGTCATGTCTGTCCATTGCTATATCTTCTACTGAATTCTGTGTGAGGGATATGCTGTTTGTCTAATTATACGCACTCGGGGCCTGATTCAGCTTTGGAAATCGTGAGAAAGAGCACGTAACTGTGAACCAGGACAAACCATGTTGCAATGCAAGGGGTGCAAATACATACATTATTTTGCATGCAGGGTAAATACTGGCTGCTTTTGCATGTAGCCCACAAACACTGCACAGCTTTATTTTTACACTGCAATTTAGATGTCTGTTTGGACACACTCCTCCCAAATCTACATTTCTCTGCACATTTTACATCAGTCCCACCGGCAGTGCAGCATGGTTTCACCAAGATGATCAGTTACGGGCTGTTTCTCACTCTATTTCCAAAGCTGAATCAGGCCCTCACTTCTTGTTTAGATATATATTCTTCGCGCACCACTCCTTCTCAAAGTGCAATCATATTGCTAGTAAAGACATTTTTTATTTTATTTTAAGGGTTATTTGGAGCTTCAATATTGAAAGTTATTACTGTAGTGGTTATGGGAAGACGTTAAAACCAGTCATAACGTCTCTTAAATGTAATTACTGTCAATATCTTGGTTCACACCAACTGAAGGGCACAAAGTGGGGACAGTTAAAATGTTGCACTTAAGCTGGGTACACACTGACAGATATATTGGTTGATCAATTGATCGGCCAATATATCTGGTGCCCGTCGGCCAGTGTGTACCAGCTATGTCTGTGAACTATGTCATTCAGACATATCGCGTCGGCTGTGCTGTACAGCCGATGGCAGAAATATCTGCAGATCTATCTGTCCATCGGCAAGTGTGTACGGGCAATACTTGCAACCGCAGGGAGGGGAGCCCCTGATCCGTCTCCCTGTCAGCGGGACCCGCTGCTGCCTGGAAGATGATGGTCGTTCAGATAGATCTGCCAGGTGTGTACCCAGCTTTAATGTGCGAGTAAGATTTGTGTGATAAGGGAAGAGGTGCAATCTGAGGCAATTCTACAACTAGACTCAACTTTCATACAATGTGCCAGTCTTAACCCACCCTCCCCCAATCAGACAATTTTTTTATATTTAAGACAAGTATTTATAATGAATAGCGCATAGGAATAAATTAAGAGCATAAATCAAAGACTTCTTAAAAAAAACAAACTTTTCTTCCTTTTATATAAGTACATTCTCACTGGAAAAGAACCTTTAAAGGTAATATATCTAATTTTTTTTAAAACATGATATACAATGTGATTTTAAGTAATCAAAAATGTTGAATTAGATTATAAATCGAGTAAAAATAAATGACATTAATATCAAACTTACTGCTATAAACCTTATCCCATATTAGAGGATAAGCGAAGCTCTCCGATATTTAATTTTCACAATATTATGATGAGAACATCCAAATGATAAAAAACCTGGATTGTTCTGTCCTAAGTAATAACTTAAATATCACTAAAATGATCCCTTGGGGCAGGGGTCCAATAAGCGGCCCTTCAGCTGTTGTGGAACTACACATCCCAGCATGCCCCGGTAGTAAAATAGTGGCAAGGCATGCTGGGATATGTAGTTCCACAACAGCTGAAGGGCTGCTTAATGCCCAACCCTGTCTTTCGGGGGCGGCCCTCTTGGCAAAAAGATCATGGGGACGGTCACACAGTGAAGCGTAAAAAGATATAAATGGGGGGAATTCAATTCAGTGCGATGATGAATAGCCGCTGGAGGGAGCTCCTGCAACTATTCAATGCGCTGTGTGCCTTGTCGGGAAGCAGGTAAGTCAGGGAATGACGGTTCTCGCGACTTAACCTGGTTGTGAAGGCGCTGTAACTGACATTCTCCAACTAAAGTGCCGGGCGCGCTAAGCTGGCAAACAACTGCGAGACCGGCAATTTTGTCTGATTTCTCCTCGCATCCCCAGAGGGGTGCAAGAAGAAATCCTGTGCCCGCCCAAACAGCTCTGTCGAAGCCGGATAATTGGCTGAGACAGAATCTGTTAAAATTAAAATCTGCACAACGCCATTTTGCGAATGGCAACAAGACGCCATTTTGCGAATGGCCGCCCAACGCCATGTTAGCGAATCTCATACAATATCCGTACATACGGCAATGCTATTATTTAGCGTCGTGCGATTCCCATGCAATAGAACAATGTTAAGTCCTCATTATATAAATACATACATTTACTAAAACATATATGGACAATCCTGCAAAACACGTACCATGGTGTACTTCACAAATACGTAGACGCACAACGCTAACTAGCGTCTTTTCTTAATATCCTTACACTTACACATTGCACACTTACATAAAAAGGTTCCCTAGCATTATGGTTAATATTCAAGGTTTTATTCATTATTAAGTATGTAATAAAGCGACTGTATTTAAGATCTCAGGTTTAGTACATGATAAGCAGACCGTGTTTGGTGCTATTCTAAACCACTGTTTATTTGCAGATCTCCGGATCCATCGACAGGGAGATTGCAACATGTGTCTGCAAATTATGGATCATAGAGTTAGGCATTGAAATGTACTCTGTAATGTGATGTTTATTAGCCAGTTTAGACTTGTTCTTCGGTGGGAAAATAGACACAAAGAGCTGTTGGAGGCCGGACTATTACGATACAGTTCATAGGTCAGTTTATATTGTAACAGAAGAACCAATGGGATTATGCCAACTTGTTCTATTGTATTGCCTATCTCTGTAAGAGTACATAAGCAAGCCCTCTGAATCTGATAGTCATCTTTCTTTGCTGTTGACTGAGGTTTCATTGTTGATGCTGGGAATCTGGATCCAGAGCGCATGCGTATGTTTTTCGACTGTACCTTGTGATTGTATAATTTGTTTGCGCTAATTGTATTTAGATCACAGCGTGTAACTCTGCTTTTTGGTGAATAATATCTTTTTGTGCTTTGGAACCACTATCCAAGTCTGGAAAGCAATTATTTCTTGTGCGAATTATAACGCTAAATAGCGACATTTAAGGTGTATAAATCATTAGGAATTCATAGCTCGTTGAATTGAATAGCTGCGGGAGCTCCCTCCTGCAGCTATTCTCCATCGCGCTGAATTGAATTCCCCCCAATGAGAGGAATTATTAACCATGCACAGCTATGAGGGTGGAATACATTATACAGAATAAGCTTAAAATAAGAAGGCCGGAGTGCTAAATATCCCTGATCTTCTTTTCAAACGTAATTGGCTAGATCAGTGGATCAAGATCAAGTAATTGGCTAGATCAAGGCACCCTAACAGTCAAGGTTTTCTAGATATCCATACTTAAGCACAGGTGACTTAATTAGTACCTCAGTCAGTTTGATTATTTCATCTATGCACAAGCATTAATATCTGAACTAGGGGTGAGCGGGTTCGGATTTCTGAAATCCGAGCCCCCCCGATCCGAGTCCGATCCGAGTCAGGCTCGACTTTTCCCGCCTGACTCGGATCTGACATCGAGGCAAAACGTCATCATCCCGCCTTCCGAGTCTCGCGGGTTTTGGATCCTATATAAGGTACCCGCGTCGGCGCCATTTTCTCACTCGGCTGTGGACAGTGAAGAGGGAGGGTGGGAGTTAGTGCTGTGTAGTGTAGTGTAGTGTAGTGCTGCTGTTGTCCACTACTTCAAAGTCCATAGGGGCTGGCTGTGTTGTGCTGTGCTGCTGTTGTTAATAGGGGCTGTGTCCACTACTTCAAAGTCCATAGGGGCTGGCTGGACTGTGTTGTGCAGTCAGTTCCAAAGTCCTGTGCAGTGTCCCAGTCCTAAAGGGGTGCTGTAGTGTTGTCCAGGGGGTGCTCTGTCCATCAGGGGTGCTCCCCCCAAGTGCTAAAAAAATAATATATTTTCTGTGTTTGTGAATTGTGTGCGCAGTAGCCGCACGTGCATCAACAAAGTAGTGCCAAGCGTGCGCCTGTGTCATAAGTAAAGGGCCGGCTGGCTTGACCGTTAAGGGTGCTGTAACCCCCGAAAGTACACTCCAGTCCAAACCAAAAAAAAAATTATTTTCTGTGTTTGTGAATTGTGTGCGCAGTAGCCGCACGTGCATCAACAAAGTAGTGCCAAGCGTGCGCCTGTGTCATAAGTAAAGGGCCGGCTGGCTTGACCGTTAAGGGTGCTGTAACCCCTGAAAGTACACTCCAGTCCAAACCAAAAAAAAAATTATTTTCTGTGTTTGTGAATTGTGTGCGCAGTAGCCGCACGTGCATCAACAAAGTAGTGCCAAGCGTGCGCCTGTGTCATAAGTAAAGGGCCGGCTGGCTTGACCGTTAAAGGGTGCTGTAACCCCCGAAAGTACACTCCAGTCCAAACCAAAAAAAAATTATTTTCTGTGGTTGTGAATTGTGTGCGCAGTAGCCGCACGTGCATCAACAAAGTAGTGCCAAGCGTGCGCCTGTGTCATAAGTAAAGGGCCGGCTGGCTTGACCGTTAAGGGTGCTGTAACCCCCGAAAGTACACTCCAGTCCAAACCTAAAAAAAAATTATTTTCTGTGTTTGTGAATTGTGTGCGCAGTAGCCGCACGTGCATCAACAAAGTAGTGCCAAGCGTGCGCCTGTGTCATAAGTAAAGGGCCGGCTGGCTTGACCGTTAAAGGGTGCTGTAACCCCCGAAAGTACACTCCAGTCCAAACCAAAAAAAAATTATTTTCTGTGTTTGTGAATTGTGTGCGCAGTAGCCGCACGTGCATCAACAAAGTAGTGCCAAGCGTGCGCCTGTGTCATAAGTAAAGGGCCGGCTGGCTTGACCGTTAAAGGGTGCTGTAACCCCTGAAAGTACACTCCAGTCCAAACCAAAAAAAAATTATTTTCTGTGTTTGTGAATTGTGTGCGCAGTAGCCGCACGTGCATCAACAAAGTAGTGCCAAGCGTGCGCCTGTGTCATAAGTAAAGGGCCGGCTGGCTTGACCGTTAAGGGTGCTGTAACTCCCGAAAGTACACTCCAGTCCAAACCAAAAAAAAAATTATTTTCTGTGTTTGTGAATTGTGTGCGCAGTAGCCGCACGTGCATCAACAAAGTAGTGCCAAGCGTGCGCCTGTGTCATAAGTAAAGGGCCGGCTGGCTTGACCGTTAAGGGTGCTGTAACCCCCGAAAGTACACTCCAGTCCAAACCTAAAAAAAAATTATTTTCTGTGTTTGTGAATTGTGTGCGCAGTAGCCGCACGTGCATCAACAAAGTAGTGCCAAGCGTGCGCCTGTGTCATAAGTAAAGGGCCGGCTGGCTTGACCGTTAAAGGGTGCTGTAACCCCCGAAAGTACACTCCAGTCCAAACCAAAAAAAAATTATTTTCTGTGTTTGTGAATTGTGTGCGCAGTAGCCGCACGTGCATCAACAAAGTAGTGCCAAGCGTGCGCCTGTGTCATAAGTAAAGGGCCGGCTGGCTTGACCGTTAAAGGGTGCTGTAACCCCTGAAAGTACACTCCAGTCCAAACCAAAAAAAAATTATTTTCTGTGTTTGTGAATTGTGTGCGCAGTAGCCGCACGTGCATCAACAAAGTAGTGCCAAGCGTGCGCCTGTGTCATAAGTAAAGGGCCGGCTGGCTTGACCGTTAAGGGTGCTGTAACCCCCGAAAGTACACTCCAGTCCAAACCTAAAAAAAAATTATTTTCTGTGTTTGTGAATTGTGTGCGCAGTAGCCGCACGTGCATCAACAAAGTAGTGCCAAGCGTGCGCCTGTGTCATAAGTAAAGGGCCGGCTGGCTTGACCGTTAAAGGGTGCTGTAACCCCCGAAAGTACACTCCAGTCCAAACCAAAAAAAAATTATTTTCTGTGTTTGTGAATTGTGTGCGCAGTAGCCGCACGTGCATCAACAAAGTAGTGCCAAGAGTGCGCCTGTGTCATAAGTAAAGGGCCGGCTGGCTTGACCGTTAAAGGGTGCTGTAACCCACAAAGTACACTCCAGTCCGAACCAAAAAAAAATTTATTTTCTGTGTTTAGCCGCACGTATATATCAAATCGATATAACATAAATGGAGGACCAAACTTTCTCCGATAAAAATAAAATAGAGAAAGATCAAGAACCACTTCCTCCTAGTGCTGAAGCTGCTGCCACTAGTCATGACATAGACGATAACATGCCATCAACGTCGTCTGCCAAGGCCGATGCCCAATGTCATAGTAGAGGGCACATACAATCCCAAATGGCAAAGTTCAGGAAAATGACCTTGAAAAAGACATTTAAATCAGCTGAAGAGAAACGTAAACTTGCCAATATGCCATTTACGACACGGAGTGGCAAGGAACGGCTAAGGTCGATCCCTAGTATGTTCATGACTAGTGGTTCAGCTTCACATGACGATGGAAGCACTCCTCCCACTAAAAAAATCAAAAGAGTTAAGCTGGCAAAAGCACAGCGAAGAACTGTGCTTTCTAAGAAGATATCACAAATCCCCAAAGAGAGTCCAAGTGTGGTGGTGGTTGCGATGCCTGACCTTCCCAGCACTGGACGGGAAGAGGTGGCTCTTTCCACCATTTGCACGCCCCCTGCAAGTGCTGAAAGGAGCACCCACAGTCCACTTGCTGATATGCAAATTGAAGATGTCACTGTTGAAGTACAACAGGATGAGGATACTGGTGTAGCTGGCGCTGAGGAGGAAGTTGGCGAGGAGGATTCTGATGGTGATGTGGTTTGTTTAAATCAGGCTCCGGGGGAGACAGTTGTTGTCCGTGGGATGAAAAAGCCCATCACGGTCATGCCTGGGCAGAAGACCAAACATTCCACCTCTTTGGTCTGGCAATATTTCTATCCAAATCCGGACAACAACTGTCTTGCCATATGTACCATATGTAAAGGTGAAATAAGTAGGGGTAGGGACGTCAACCACCTAGGAACATCCTCCCTTATACGGCACCTGCAGCGCGTTCATAAAAAGTTACTGTCAAGTTCAGAAACTTTGGCTCAGACCGTAAGCAGTCCAGGGACACCTAAATCCCGTTGTCCTGTTGTATCCAAGCGCCTGCAAACCACACCGTCAACTCCCTCCTCGTCAATTTCCTCCTTAGTCAGGATCGGAAGTAGTCCTGCAGGCCATATCACTGGCATGACTGACTCTCCTATCCGGGATTCCTCCGGAGGATCCTGCATTGCTACGCCTACTGCTGCCGCTGCTGCTGTTGCTGCTGCTGCTGGGAGTCGTTCATCATCCCAGAGAGGAAGTAGGAACACCACTACTTTTACTAAACAATTGACCCTCCAACAGTCCTTAGCGAGGAGGATGAAGTACGACAGCAGTCATCCTGAAGCAAAACGTATAACTGAGGCCTTGACTGCTATGTTGGTGTTAGACGTGCGTCCGGTATCCGCCATTAGTGCAGTGGGATTTAGACAATTGATGGAGGTAGTGTGTCCCCGGTTCCAAATCCCGTCTAGATTCCACTTCACTAGGCAGGCGATACCGAGACTGTACAGAAACGTCAGAAAAAGTGTCCTCAGTGTCCTGAAAAATGCCGTTGTACACAATGTCCACTTAACCACGGACATGTGGACAAGTGGAACAGGGCAGACTAAGGACTATATGACTGTGACAGCCCACTGGGTAGATGTATCACCTTACGCAGCAACAGCAGCAGCGTCACCAGTAGCAGCATCTCAGAAACGCCAGCTCGTTACAAGGCAGGCTACGCTGTGTATCACCGGTTTCAGTAAGAGGCACACCGCCGACAACCTCTTAGAGAAACTGAGGGAAATCATCGCCCAGTGGCTTACCCCACTTAGACTCTCCTGGGGATTTGTGATATCTGACAACGCCACCAATATTGTGCGGGCATTACATCTGGGCAAATTCCAGCACGTCCCATGTTTTGCTCACACAATAAACTTGGTGGTGCAGAATTTTCTGAAAAGCGACAGGGGCGTGCAGGAGACGCTTTGGGTGGCCCGAAAAATTTCTGGCCACTTTCGCCATTCAGCGACTGCGTGCCGAAGACTGGAGCGCCAGCAAACACTCTTGAACCTGCCCCGCCATCACCTGAAGCAAGAGGTTGTGACGCGGTGGAACTCAACCCTCTATATGCTTCAGAGGATGGAGGAGCAGCAAAAGGCCATACAAGCCTATACATCCACCTATGACATAGGCAAAGGAGGGGGTATGCACCTGACTCAAGCGCAGTGGAGAATGATTTCCGTGTTGTGCAAGGTTCTTCAGCCCTTCGAACTTGCCACACGTGAAGTCAGTTCAGACACTGCCAGCTTGAGTCAGGTCATTCCCCTCATCAGGCTTTTGCAGAAGCAGCTGGAGAAAGTGAAGGAGGAGCTAAGACGGAGCGATTCCGCTCGGCATGTGGGACTTGTGGATGAAGCCCTTCATTCGCTTTGCCAGGATTCCAGGGTGGTCAATCTGTTGAAATCAGACCACTACATTTTGGCCACCGTGCTCGATCCTAGGTTTAAAGCCTATGTGGTGTCTCTCTTTCCGGCCGACACAAGCCTGCAGAGGTGCAAAGACCTGCTGGTGAACACACTGTCAGCTGAAGCGGAACGTGACACGTCAACGGCTCCTTCTTCATTTTCTCCCGCAACTGGGGCTGCCAGGAAAAAACTTAGGTATCCTAAGCAACCCGCTGGCGGTGATGCAGGGCAGGCAGGACCAAGTTTGGACATCTGGTCCGGACTGAAGGACCTGGCAACAATTTCTGACATGTCTACTGTCACTGCATATGATACTGTCACCATTGACAGAATGGTGGAGGATTACATCGGTGACAGCATCCAAGTAGGCATGTCAGACAGTCCATACCTGTACTGGCAGGAAAAAGAGGCAATTTGGAGGCCCCTGTACAAACTGGCTCTATTTTACCTGAGTTGCCCCCCCTCCAGTGTGTACTCCGAAAGAGTGTTTAGTGCAGCCGGGAACCTTGTCAGCGAAAGGCGTAGGAGGTTGCTTCCACAGAATGTGGAGAAGATGATGTTCATCAAAATGAATTATCAGCTCTTCCAGGGAGACCAGCCTCCAGAAGGTACAGAGGGACCTGTGGTGGTGGATTCAAGTGGGGACGAGTTAATACTTTGTGAGGATGAGGATGTACACACTGAAGAGGGTGAGGAATCGGTGGATGAGGAGGATGAGGATGACATCTTGCCTCCGTAGAGCCAGTTTGTGCAGGGACACATTAATTGCCAGCTTGTTTTGTGGGGGCCCAAACGAACCAATCATTTCAGCCACAGTTGTGTGGCAGACCCTGGCGCTGAAATGATTGATTTGTTAAAGTGTGCATGTCCTGTTTATACAACATAAGGGTGGGTGGGAGGGCCCAAGGACAATTCCATCTTGCACCTCTTTTTTTCTTTGCATTATGTACAGTTTGGGGCCTAGTTTTTCTAACTGCCATCCTGCCTGCCACTGCAGTGTCACTCCTAGATGGGTCACGTGTTTGTGCCGCCCACTCGTGTCGCTTAGCATAGTCATCCAGCTACCTCGGTGCAACCTTTTGGACATAAAAACACTATTGTGAGGTGTGAGGTGTTCAGAATAGACTGGAAATGAGTGGAAATTAAGGTTATTGAGGTTAATAATAGCATAGGAGCAGAAAAACCTACAAATTCTGTGATTTTAGCTGTTTTTATGCTTTTTTTCAAAAAAATACAGATCCAAAACACAAAACCCAGAACCCAAAACACGGAAGGGTGGTTTTGGCAAAACCAATCCAGATCCAAAACACGAAGAAAGATCCAGATCCAAAACCAAAACACAAAACACGAAAAGTGGCCGGTGCACACCCCTAATCTGAACTGTTAAGGTGCCTTGAGGACTGAGATGTTCTAAAGCTGGGTACACCCTAAACGATGTGAGTACCCAGGGATCTGACATCGCCTGATAAGTCGGCCCCTGCCGCATCTCGCTGACTATGCAGCTGACTATTTTGAGGATTTGTCATTCCGATCCGTCGGAATCGGGCAAATCGCTCAAAATATCATCTAGTGTGTACTCTACATAAGCCTTGGAGGGAGAGAAAGTGGATGGAGATAAAGTACCAACAAATTGGCTCCTAACTATCTCCATTCTCCCCCTCCCTCTCCTTTACCCCATTATGTTTAAGTTAACTATAAAGTGCTGTAGAAGTGTGTTAGTTAAATAGAATGTGAGGTAGAAGTGTTTCATTAAATAGAAAGTGCTGTCACGGGCTGGAAAGACTGGATTCACACTGAGTTTAGACACCCAGGGCTATATTTACTGAAGTACAGGTTTTTAAGAGGATATGTTGCCCACAGCAACCAGTCAGATTCTAACTATTATCTTCTTTCTTTTTTTAAATTCAGTAAAAAAACAAGTACACCTATATTGACTCAATTACAAATTATGCCTGATACAGAATCATTAAGCTGGCCACACACTAGACCAACTTTCATCCAACTAATTGGCCGGTTTGAATGAAAATCTGGTGACGTATGGGAGTAAATTATGCCCTTTACCTTGGACTCCCAAGAAAAGGATTGCTCCACTTGTGGATGGTACAAAACGCAGCTGCCAGGCTATTAACCAACCAGCCACAACACCCATTCTCTACTCCCTTTACTGGCTGTTTGTCAGATGGCGAATTGCTTTCAAGATTGGCTTACTAACTTACAAAGCCCTAATGACCATGGCCCAAGGTATCAAAGCAGCTTCTGATTCCTTTCCGTCTCACTCTTACTGCGATCCGTTGACAAAGGACAATTAACAGTGCCTAGAATCTCCTGGAATTTGTCTGGCGGTCGAGCTTTCCGTTTTGTGGCTCCAACCTTATGTAACTCCCTTACCCGTACAGTTCGAGAGGCCTCCACTCTAGAATCCTTCAAAAATAGACTCAAGACTTACCTCTTAACCCAAGCATTTCACTAATGTCCCTTGTTTAAGCTTATTTTGTACTGTAAAGGCAAATGTAAAGCCCTTTGAGTCCTTTAGGAGAAATGCACTATATAAATAAAATTATTATTATTTTTATGTATCAGCGATTTGCTCCTAAATGCCAGAAAACAGATGAAAATGGTCGTTCAGACAAGTTTGTTAAATGTTTGATCTAAACAATTTGTTAAAACAGTTTTTTCCATTTTTCGGCGTTTAGGAGCAAATTGCTGATTTGTCATTTGCTTTCATACCTTACCAGATTTTCATTCCAACCAATCAACTAGTTGGATGTAAGTTGGTCTAGTGTGTGGCCAGCTTTAGAGATCAAAAGCACGTAACAGATTAAGCATACTGTTCAGGAACAGGACAAATTACATAGTCATTGACTCACAGAATAATCAATATTATCTGTTATGGCATAATTCCCAATAGAGAACTTAAAATAAACACCCAACAGCAAATAATAATGGCAGACATAGTAAAGCATACGATATGCAAAAATAATCATGCAATAAATATAGTTAGACAAATAACCAATATAGCAGGATATAGAGAGCACCTCACAGTATAAGAGCCCACAGGCGCCATATGAGCTTGCATACCAAATATGAAATATAAATGACCAGTACTAGAGGCCTATAAAAGTACAATAGTACCTCACATCTTAAGCCTGATATAGAATAATTGCAAAATAGTACTAAATACAATTAACAAATTCTAATAATCTGCCAATAAACAAAACCCTCCAAAACAAACCGCACTATAACCTCCCACCATGTATGGCCTAACACCAACCCGGTCGTTCTTTGATCCCAGTTCCCCCTTACCAACTAAACCGTATCCTAACCTATAAACCTCCCTCCACCCATTCACAAAGTATAGTAAAACACATAACTAACAAGGACAATATATTGTTGACCTTAGCTAGGCTAGACTAAACCCATACCTTCTGCATTATAAGGATAAAACCTTTTCCACAGACATACTATAAAGATAAAACATTCTTCACAGACAAAGTTTAGCAACACACAGTAATGTATATACTAGGATATTATAAATAACGAGAAAATATTGAAACATGAAGGCAAAATGAGGGGCACCAAATTATTAATCTGGCCAAGCCTCAGCAGGCAGTGAAAGTAAAGGCATAGTTCTATCCCCATTCGCCCAAAGACGCAGAAAAAAGTACTTGAAATACTTTAATGATGTATCCTGAAGACATCATCCTCCCAAGGGCACACAGAGAAAAATATGAAAAACTTGAATGGCAAAGCCTGGAGCCTTAATCCCTCCACTAGAAATGTAGAACAACTCTTTGGAAAATAGACAGTGGATTCCGAATGCCTAGGGTTTGAAAGGATATCCAACATAGGAGTAGACATTTCCCTAGGTGAGGATAATCCCCAAAATTGTTCTTTCTTATTAGACATGCAGAGTGTAACCTCATCACTTGGGGACACAGCCATCACGTCTCCAAGTTTAGGGAGAAAACTCTGTGTGGAGGCAGCAATGGCTTGAAGAATCAGCTGCAGGGAACTGGCCATATGTAAGGCAATCGGCCACGAGTATCGGCAGTTACTATAAGCAGGTACAGACAAAATGGTGGTGGCTAGCACACCACCTATGTTCACCAGCAACAGCTATATGCTGCAGCCACTGTTAGGACCCGTTGTTATGTGGAGCTGAATCCCACCACCATGTGCACTTAAAATAAAATGGCTGCCAACTGTCCAATCTGTATACCGGAGACAGAACCAGGGACAGGTTTCCTTACGGTGCAGCAGGAGACCAGAGGCACCAACAACAGGGAGAGACCCGCAGAGTAATGATCAGCAGTGGCAGAATCAACATGTCAGCAAGACAATCGGCGTCGCTGCTTCAGGTAAGGAGCAGTCCAAAAATGGCGGCCGCTATCTTCAGCACCCCGTCGCAAGGTAGCGGAGAATAGAGAGCGGGCAAGCTGCCGGCGGCAGAGGGACTGGAGCACCAGGAGCCGGCGGCCGTGTAGCGGTAGTAAACCAACAGATAGGTATTCTTTTGAGAAGCAGCAGTTAGGGGTAGGCATGGAGGAAACGGCCACCTCAATTCGCCGGGAAATATTGCCTTAAAGTAACCAGCAGGAGCCAGCTCGACACCCCGATTGTGAAGCAAGTATATCCGGGAAAACAGGAATTTTTTCAGGATTTGTGCGGGAGAGCTGAAGAAAAGCTGCTTACCTCCAGCTACTCCAGGCCACCCTAGCTATTATCTTCTAGAAGGTGCTAGATAAATGATAGGTAGAACCTGGTTGCTATGGATAACCTTTCCACTTCTTACTTTAGTAAATATACCCCCCCCCCCCAGTATTTGTGGCATCTACAATTTTGCAGGCAGAAGTGATGATCCGCAATGACTGGTGGGCACACGTGCCTTCTCGTGACAGGGGTGCAGAATCCCGCCCACTAATGTAACCACCACTGGAGGAGCGCTTTGTAATTTTTTTTTTCATTTGTATTTGATTACTAGCTTTATTTTTCTTGGTTCTTGTAAAATCTGGTTGCCAGGACTAAAATCGTAGTTGCCAAGGCAACCTGGAGCTCGGGATTTGTCAAACCCTAATCTAGAAGGTAAACTCTGAGAAGTGATGCCAAAGCGCTTGTTCTGATGTGATTTATGGGCGACGGGCAGTGAACAGAAAACATATACATGCGGTAGCCTCATTTTGTACATTTTAATACTCACCTCTATGGTGCTGCAAACTAAAATACACAATGTAGGATGCTGTCGCCGATGTTCAAATGTTGTCATTACAGCACATTTCAGTAATTGAATTGATCATCATATGTATGAATAAGACCAAAACTTCAGGCTGATTACAGTTGGTCAGGAAGAGTTCTATCTAGAGTTGCTGATGCAGGCTTTGCAATCTTTGCAGCATTGGTTCCCTAACGGAAACAGGAAAAGTTAGTCTACCAAGTAAATTGAACCCTAATCATTGGTTTTTGCTGAAATCTTCCTTCATATGTAGCAATGAGACTGAAATGGAAACCCCATTTAGATGTTATGATTTTCTCTCCTAGACTTTAATATATCTTCCTCAGGGACATAGGTGTTACACCCTGGAAAACCGCTAGTTTGACATTTGAATTAACATTTATTCTTGATGGTGCCAGCAGTTTTTTTTTTTTTTTTGGCTTTCTATTATAGTAGTTTGAGAACATCCCTATGAGGAGAACAAGGTTCTATGGGGGCGATGTACTAAACCTTGGAGAGACCTAAAGTACCAGCCAATCTGCTCCTAACTCACTTTACAACAGGACTGGGGAACCTCAGTCCCAGGGGGCCGTACAAGGGCCGCGGAATCATTTGGTCTGGCCCTCTGAGCTTTTTTCTGCTAGCCTCATCTGGCTAGCAGGGTGCCTAGAATGGCACCCTGCAGCCAGAATCTATGCAGCCTGGAGCGTCTTTAAGATGCTTCAGACAGTCACACCACGGCCCCTACAGCTCCCCAGAGCATCCTCTGGATGCTCCTGGCATTGCTGTAATCACCGGCGATTGTGGCCCCGCCCCATGTGACGTTACCCGGAGGGGGCGTGGTCTGCATCAGGCCTGCGAATGTTACATATTTCAAAGTGGCCCTCAGCAGAGAAAAGGTTCCCCACCCCTGATTTACAGGCTGTTTGAAAAATTACAGTTAGAAGCTGATTGGTTGGTACTTTATCTCTCTCCAAGGTTTAGTACATCTAACCCTATGTGCCATATTTATCAAAAGTTGGTCTGGCTGATACTAGCTATGTGAAACAGCATAGAATATCTAGTTCAAACATTTTTTTGTTGTTTTTTTTGCAGTGGGGAAACTTATTTCAGCTAAAGTGTGTCAAGCTAATGGATATTCTTAAAAGGATTAGTATTGTACATGTATACTTTTCAGCTTGGTATTTGAAAGCAAAATTAATACTCTTATGGGAAGTCTTAAAAGGTTGTCTATGGCGTGATGTGTTGAACCTCCTTCCTGTAATGCTTATTTGTCTGCATGTGTAAGAAGGGCTTAATGCCGCAATAAAGTTCTTTGCATGTTTAAACAATTCACTTGAAATAAATGGGCCATAAATTGACAGCCCTTGGGTAAGTGGTGTTTGTAAAGCTTACTAGATTGTATACTTAAATGTTGCAGAAAATGTGCTATCGAATGTGGACATTCTACATATGTTCTGTAATATCCATGTGTTCTGTAATATCCAAGCATGCATCTTTTTGCAATTATGGAGTGCCTAGTTAAGCCTAGTTAAGGTGCGTACACAATGTACGATTAAAATGAACGATAACTATATCTATCGTATCGTGCATTTTTCGGTGCAACCACCGACCCTGCGATGCTCAGGAACGTATGGACGATAAAGATATCGACCATGCATGCAGGCCAACCTGGTCGATATCGACCAGGTTACTCTAAGGACCTGCGTCGCTAGCAGTCGTTGGTGGTGTACTGGATGATCGATATCGATCATCCAGCAAACCCGGGAGATCGTTCAACGATATCGATATCATTGACGATCGTCCCGTGTGTATGCACCATTATTGCTGAGGCAAGAGCCATGATAATGCTGTGCTCTGGAAACCTGTGGCATATGTGTACAACAAGCAAGTCCTTTCAAATAGATGCAGAAGTGAGCTGTTCATGCTGGTTCTGCTCCCTCCATAAATTGACGTTACTAGGGTAGTATGAAATTGAATTGACGTCACTGTGATTGCTTTTAAAGTAAGTCAATGGTGTTGGACATCACCAGATTAAGTGAAGCAGCACTAAGATAGAATTCCCATGACAGAAGTATTCATTGTTCATTGAAGGTCATGAGCTTATGTTTTGCCTTCAGCTGTTGGGCTCACTAGTGCAGCTAGACAGGGGGCACTCAGTTTGTCGACACCAGAGTATCGACCATTATGATGTAGACATGGTTGAAACCTCAGTATATACAATTTCGCCACTGTCAAAATGTCACTATTAGGGTAATGGTTAGGGATAGACTTACCTGAAGAGTACAGTGTTGACATTCTCATGTCGACCAAATATAATGGGAGGGAATTCAATTGTTTTTGCCCACATGCTCCTGAGGTGGTGAGCAGAAATCTGTGAAGAGTCTGCCTTTTGGGTGCCCAAGCTATTGTTTGGGCACACGAACGAGGACTTTGCACAGTTGTAGCCAGTTTACGTGACTAAACTTGGTACTTTTGGGCGTGGTATATGTGAAAAGCCATGGGCACCCGAAACAATTGAATATCATCCCCTTTAGATGGGAGATTGGGCGTGGAAGAACAATTGAATTCTCCCCCCCCACTGAACCCAACTAACCTCTGTTTGCCCACGCTCTGCCAGGCTGGCTTTTTAAAACTGGGTATACACTAAACGGCGTGTATCCTGCGATCCAATGATGCGCCAACATATCGGATGGCTGGAACACATTAAATGATCCGATGCCTGATATGTCGGACCCTGCCGCATCCCGCTGTATGTGGTGTCGGCCACGTAGTCAGGTTGAGCTGCATGTAGGGACGACCTGACGATGCGGCTGACGACCCCACAGGAGCGGCCATGGCCCGACATAATGGGTACACTCTAGACGATTTTGAGGATTTGTCCTTCCGATCCGTCGGAATCGGACAAATCGCTCAAAAAATCGTCTAGTGTGTACCCAGTTTAAGATTACTGCCAAGTTAATCTTTCTGTAGGTGTAAGTGCTGTTTTGGGTCCACTGAGAGCAAAGACCGTTTTACTTTTAGATTTAAATTATATGTACACAAACAGGAGGTAGAAGAATACTAATATAGCATACATTACTGCAAGTCTATTAATTAACTTTGGTTAATGGATGCTTTTAAGCTCCTCCCTTTAAAAGATACCCATAGTATACTGCATAGAGTAAACCTGTTCCTACTCAATGGGCTCAACTGCAGTTGTCTGTGCTTGAATGACCACACTGACAGTTGGACAAAGCCTCCAATTGTTATATACCTCTCTTCGTATATCTGAGAACAATTTTGCTCCTTTCTTTACATATTGAACTTTCTCTATTATGTAGTAACATTAGAAAGCCGTTTTGTCTTGTTTTCTGTCTAACAAATTCCATGTGGACTGCAATGGAGCATTCGTAGGGTTTTTAGATAAGGAAATGTTTGCCAACAGCCGCAGGGGCTAGATTACAAAATGACTTTATACAATTACCTCACTTGAGATTAATGCATGGTGCTTTTTACTAAAGGAATTATACTTTAATCTGATTATAACCTTGCCCTGTAATCTGTTTAATAGTTTTGTGGCATTAAAGAAGTATGCTGAATGTTAAACCTAAAGTGGAGGTATTGCTTACTAGGCAGGCCTAATACTGATAGCACGTATTTTAGTCTTAATTACTGTGTAACATTTTTAGATAAAAGTATAGTCTGGGTTTGTTTTGTTTCATAATATCAGATCATCGTATACATATGAAATGAATTGCACTAACCCACTTGTAAATGAGGGTAATTCAAGAAGACCCCTCACTCACTTGTCACAAGCACCGATGTTTTGGAACGGTTATTTCAACGTTGCCTCCATCATTTGCTTATGTCCTGCCCTTTCCCTGATTGTATTATCTGCTCAATAGCTATTTACAGCTTGTGTTTTACTGGCTACAGTATTTTACAATCATTTTAATGGAGCTGCATATCAGAAGCTATTATCAGCTAGTTAGCAGTCTGATAGACACGCATATGTTTTAGTAGTATCAAATATGTAATGTTTTATGTCACTGAATTCTGTAGAATTGCCCTTTTAGGACACCAGATAAAGCTTTTTTTACTCTAGCACAGGCCTGACCAACCTGTGGCTCTCCAGTTATGAAACTAAGAGGGGTATTCAATATGAAAGGTTAACTTCCCTGGCGAAGTTAACGTTTCATATCGGAGTTTTTTTTCTGCGTAAAGGTATGGTGCGCGCTCCCGTTTATCCCCATATTCAATATCAAATTAACGAAAATGGGAAACTCCGAAGTTGGATTTGCATAAAGTTACGAATTTTTCCTTAAAATAATTGTAAGACCCCCCTAAAGTTGTAAAAACATGGGGGAACACTATGGATACCCCCGTTTTAGCCTTTAATTGAAAGTCGGGGATTTAAATAGCCGCAGCAGGTGCTTTTTTTCCCGACATTGAAGAAGTGATGCAGAAGAGCACTTAGGTGATTTTTTTTCGTTTTTTTTAAGTGGTCCCATCAAATTTGGGGTACATGAAAATGGGTACTAGCATATTTTTAAGTCCCTAAAGTCAGTTTTTAAAAATTCTGCATTTGTGCACCTGCCGCTATAATTCTATTCTAGAAAACACCTGCCGCATACTTGCAGAATAGCCCTGAACCTATTTCCCTGTTTAACAATTTTTTCCCTTTTTTTTTTTTGCACCCCAATTTTTAAATTTTTTGGGGTGTCCCTATGTTTTTTTTAAACTTTATTTGACAGTTCTTTTTTAAATGTCAATCTCAGGGGTGCATGCTATTTTTTTTTTAAGCCTGCACCCCTAAACCCCAATTCTGCCCTTTTTTTCGACACCTATTCAATGGTGAAAAGTTATCCCCGTTTTTTATCAAAGACTTTTCAAAACTGCGATAAGTCTTTGAAATTGAATACGGTGTAAAACTAAAACATGTGATATTAACGCAAAAAACGATGTTATTGCACCCATATTGAATACCCCTATAAAAGTCCCAGCGTGCCTTCCTAGCTGATAAGTGGTATGCTGAGACTTGTAGTTTCACAACAGTTGGAGAGCCACAGCTTGGCCAGGCATGTGCCAGCACATTAGGGGGGGAAAAAAAAAGCTAAAATCCAACTCCAAAGACCGGAATGTAAAATAACCTAGTCCTCCGTCACTGGCGAACATCCCGCAATTTTCTACTGCGCATATATCCGCCCGTTATGGTAAGCTCAACATCACTAATTTTGTGGTACACCTCCTATGGGATGTGAGGCAAAACGAGCGATAATCCGTAATAGCTCCTCATGGCTAAAGGGGGGTATCCACTAGACGATAAAGTTGAACGATAATGATAAAATTGTTCGATAATCGTTTGATCGTTCAAACATCGTTTGAACATCGTTTGCAAATCGTGCAGTAATTGTTTCTAACGATGTACGATGCGCGCTACCGCTGGTCATTTGATCGTCTCCTCCATCGACTGAACATGCAGGTCAATTTCACTTGATTGCTTAAAAATCGTTTACACATCGTTTACACATCGTTCACGCTGAACGATCAAACGATGAACCACTGTCTGCCCACTATAGCTGAAAGCTCTCAATCACAGATTAAAACAACATAGTTTATTGTTAGATCTTTTGCAAATCGTTTGCAAATCTTTTGCAAATTGTTCAGAGTGGAAGATCATATTTCAAGGGAAAATCGTTTAGAGGTTGGACAGGGATAAAATCGTCTAGTGGATGCCCCCCATTAGCCACTAATTGAATCTCTCAAAGTATAAAAGAAGAGTTTACAGTTAACTCCTATTGTGTCTTCTGAGCATTTTGCATATATGTCATTAACCTTAGAAGCTTTGGAAAGTGCACCAGTAAAGGGCACATCTCAGACGTTTGTGATACCATGCAGTAGCAGTTATTGGCTGTGTTTTACGAATGCCTGAAACTCTGCTCCCAAGCTGCAGGTGCAAGAACATCCATAGTGATTGTTCCACACCAACCCAGGGAGACTGCAGTTATCTCAGACACAGTGGAACATGGAAGTGGCATCTTCTTTCCTTATTAATACACTAGCTGTTGCCCACGGATTCACCTGCGATGAAATCTCTTCTATTTGATGTGTTCTACTTGTATTGCTTTGCATAGGGGCCATATTGCAGGAGTGGCCCACATGACCAGCAGCGCCATAAAGACTGATGGCAGCAGCGCCATCGCTCACCACTCGCACCATGTCACTGTGCCCTGTGCACAGACTGCTATATAGTCTATCCTATACAAGTGAAATTTGGCTTAAAGCCCTCTCCTCCCACCTCTTACCGGCCACACACACGATGCCACACCAATTGATGATGTCAATAAATGTTGTTTTTGTTAGTACTCAACTTTAACTTGGTACAAACAGACACAACGTTCTAATAATATTAGTAGATTATATATTGTGTGATTTTGTTCTCTGGACTTAACTCATCTGTTTGTTTCTTAATATGAGATTAACTATAGCTGGCTCTGATAAAGAGAATTTTCTTTTCTAGATGTAGCTTTTTGCAAAGATTACTATAGGGGAGGTAATGGTAACTTCTTGCGAGAACATTTTTACTTCTTGTAAAATCTCAGTATTGGTATCTTGTACACTACATCTACATTATGATTTCTGCTATTCTGCAACATGTATTCTACTTACACGTCAGCTTTCTGCCATTCTGCTGAGTAAGGATGCTGCATTTTGGACATAGCATGTTAAGCCCTGCGTGGGTACTTGGACAGAGACCTAAAAACTGCTGGCTCCAATGCTTACTGGCCTTTTACAGTAAGGTTGATAGATAACAGCCATATTTCTGTAATGATTGAAGTCTTATGTACTACTGCAAATTCACATTTCAGATTACTCACTCTGAACCGCAGACTTGTATATACCTAATGTAAATTGCTTCGAAAAAAAAAAAAAGTGCTAGCATGTAGAAGTAGAACCTTTATCTGCAAGCAGTCTTCAGTTGTCCTATCTTAACCCCTTGTTCTATTGTACTGTGTTTACTAAAGTGACCGTCCCAAGTATGGTGAAATGTGTTTGTACCCACGGTGCCATTAACCTGGGCTCCAGGGGCTTTTGGGGAAGGTGGGTTGGGGTGAAGAGCTCAATCATAAGTGGGAAGTCGATTCTCTTGTTTGTGAGAAGCTTTTTATATTATTAGAAATGTGCTTTCTTGCAGTGGGTGCCAGATTATGTAACTCACTAAAAGCACACATCTGTGCCCTACCATGCAGCAAAGTATGCCGCATGTAATTTGCCCTCCCCACCCTTTGTAACATGTATTCAAATATTTTACAAGAAAACCGATGCACCTAACCTGTACTTGGTAAGGGACACCCACAATCTGCCTTACTGCCAACAAATGCCAGCATCTTGCCTGCACAAATGTACACCCTTCAATGATATAGGACCTTTGCACAAACATGAGGTTTACAGAATTGCACTTTCTCTCTGTCTCTCTCTCTCATAGCCGGATTAGGCCCATGTCTAGATTTTCTTTTTAATGCCACAAATAGGCAGTGGGGGAGCAGTGCTATGCTGCAGAACTTTAGAGATATCACAGTGTCGAAGCCGGATGATTGGCTGAGGCAGAATCTGTTTACAATCGGAATCTGCAAGACGCCATTTTGCGACTGATCTCCCAGCGCCATTTTAAGTTACAGCTCACGAACTAAGTACAGATGGCAATGTTTTTGGTAATCCTTTTAGAAGCCATGACAAGCCCATTCTGGGGACAACCTTGCATAGAAAAATACCAAAACAAACACAGTATCAGTTAGTAACTCCAAAAACAGCTTCCTGAGAAAAGTAATTAGAAAAAAAACAATACACCAGGAACTGTGCGTGTTTTTGCATGTAAATTAAGAACCCTGACATGTAGGCAGGTATAGCTATGGCAATTGAAATATAACCCAGACAATGATCTGCACAATTGAATTTGTAAATAGGCAGAAGAAAACCTTTAGTTTCACGGTCAGACAGGCTGGCACCAGCACACAGCTGGGGGTCTCCACCCTGTTTGGGTGTGAAACTCATTACTAATAACACATTGCATTGCAGTTTAAAAATGTTAGTAAGGGATGATATATGTATGTATATGTGTGTGTGTGTATGTATGTATGTGTATATATATATATATGTGTGTGTGTGTGTGTATATGTATGTATAAATAAACGCACCACGTATATTAGCAGCTTTAAGCAACATTCTCTTACACATACACAAATTACACGAAAGGTTCCCTAATAAAGTGTAATATTCAAGGTTTACTTAAGTGATTATTACTGTTGTGAAATAAAGATTATTTGATATCTAAGGTTTATCACATAAGCCAACCATGTTTGGTAGTGTACTGATCTACTCTGCCTCAACAGCTTTCCGGTGTCATCGGTGAGAAGATCGCAACATGCATTCTCAACTTATGGACTGTAGAGAGTTAAAACGCCAAAATGTACTTTGTAATGTTAGCAGTTGCATGCAGGGGGAATAGAGGAGACAATAGGCTGTCGGAGGCTGACCTGTGTCCATTTGAATCAACCTGTTAAATATCCTGTAACAGATTTGCTTATCACTGTAAGGGTATAAATGTGCTTACAGACTCCAATCTGGAGTCTTCATGCTGATGCTGTTGATGGAGGTTTCTTATGGATGCCGGCAACTGGTCCCAGTGCGCGTGCGTATGTACAACTGTACCTTGGGTCTGTATAATTTCTTTGCGCTAAATTGTCTTTAGATCACAGCGTGTAACCTACTGTTTTTATGTTGAATAATATACTTTGTGCTTTGGAAACACATTTTCAAGGTCTGAAGGCTTTTATTTTACTGTATGACTGCGTATGCAAATTGCGTCAATTTTAGAAGGTATAGGCAGGTTTTAGAAGGTATAGGAAGAATTGTACCAGAAGTTTAATACCGTTATAACAATAGCTGCACACAGTTCAGCGCACTTTGGGCCTGATTCAGAGATTTACGTTCATCATCTGATGAATGTACATCCCCAATGGTTGGGGGGTTCTGCAGGACCCGTTCTGTGCATGTGCAGAACGGGTTATGCGATTATGCTTGCAGACTTCTCCCCCAGCTGCAGCATGATTGACATGCTGTGGCGTTTGGTGGTGGGGAGTGGGGGCATGGCTGGTCACTGTTCCTGGAAACTGGGCATGGTTGCAATGATGATCCCAGCCTGCGACAACTGTCGGAGTGCTGAGATCGCAAATGCAGCAAGGAGGTGTCTGACACCACCTTCTGCATTGGTATCTGAGATGGATGGAATTGCACAACTGCTTGTGTGCGGATCTGCAATTCCGTCCAAGGGTGAGCAAAAGAGCAAGGGTGGTTATATTATTACTTGGATGGAGGGTCTTGTATGTACTATTTCTTTCCCAAACTTGGTGCCGGGCACCTGCAGGGGTGCCACAGGTTGGGAGGCTCAGGACCTAATCAAATTATTTATGGTCAATGGGATTGGCAGCCACCAGCACTACTTTTGCCTATCATAAAATATTTGGACAACAGAAGCACAGCCCTGCCCCCGCATACCTGACCCTAGTAATGACAAGTAAGCACAAGTTATTAAAGTAATATTTTTTTTTACAATTCTCAGTAAGAAACTTTTGGCCTCGGATCGCCGTAAGAAAATGCAGATATATTCTAGGGCAGCAGTTCTCAAACTGTGGGTCGCAGCCATCTCAGCTTAGGGTCACAACTTACATGGGTTTCAGGGTGATGACTCCTCGGATCTCTCAGCCAGTTATCCGAGGAGTCTGAAACCAGTTGAACTGTCTGTTACTTCAGACTCCTCGGATCATTGGCTGAGAGATCGGAGGAGTTATCAGGCAGCTCCGCCCCCACCCCAGCGCTCAGCGTCTCCTACCCTCCATCCCATCAGCAGTCAGCAGCTCCGCACCCACCCCAGTGTTCAGCATATTCCTGCCCGTCAGCAGCCCTGCCCCCATCCCGGTGCTCAGCATCTCCTGCTTTGCCTTCCAGCAGCCCCGACCCCACCTTGGTGCTCAGCGTCTCCTGCCCGGCAGCAGCAGAAGCTGACACACAGGCAGCTGCACCCAGCACCAGCAGTGGACAAACTCAGAGGGAGCCAGCTGCCAGCCTATCTCTTAAAGTCAGATGTTCTTAAGCAAGTGCAGCCTTGGGGGTGAAAGGGAAGGAGCACCGAGGCTGCCAGGATGGGGGCGACAGATTGTGCGATGATTGTTGTGGAGGGAGAAGAAACCGCAGCAGGGCAGCATGAGGAGGAAGGAGAGGAGCACTGTGTGGCATTTGGAGCGGGAGCAAGAAAAACCCACATTTTTTACACACCCACTGGTGGTTCTTCTCACCTATTGCCACCACTCTTTCATCCAGTGCCACCCTCTGAATCTGTCACCCTCTGCCTCTCTGTCACCCACTGCCATCTATGTCACCCTTTGCCTCCGACTGCCTCCCTAGTCATTCACTGTCTATCCGGTCACCCCCTGCCACTCCCTGTCACACACTGCCTCCCCCCGTCTCCACCTGCTTCCCCCTGTCACCCACTGCCTCCCCAGTCATCCTCTGCCTCTCCCTGTCATCCTCTGCTTCTCCCTGTTACTGCCTCCTACGTCACCTTTTGCCTTCCAGTCATCTACTGTCTTCCCAGTCACTTCCTGCCTCTCCTTGCAGGGACAGGGCTTTGAAAGGACCTCGACCCTGCAATGTGCGAGAAATTAAGTGATCCCATTAGCGCTCACTTCACTTCTGTTTTGTGCTCCCTCAGTGCTACTGTGCATGTATGGTCTGCATGCATGTGTGGCGGCCGTTCTGCAGTAACTTGCTGGGGTCCTGTAATAATTTTTATTGCTAGACTGGGTCCCAGAGCAAAAAAGTTTGAGAACCCCTGTTCTAGGGATTCAAGAACGTTTGGGAAACGCTGCCCTATAGTGTGTGTATGTATGTGTATATGTAAAATATATATATAAAAAATGTTTACACCGTCTTGTCTTATGTAATAGATGTAGATATTAAGAGATGTATACGCTAGTTTTCCTTTTGCAGGAATTGTCCCTGCTTCTACAAAGAAGTTACTCATTTAGTTTGCATTTTTACCTTGCCTGCCGTGTGTGGAGTAACAAAGTGGGCTGGTCACAAATCGCCACGTTTGGTTATCATAATGTGGACATAGGAATTGTGAAATTTAATTTAGCTATAATGAAATCATGTGCTGAAATGCGTCCTACTCCCAAGCCTCGCCGTGTGGACTACACCACCCAATTCAGTCCTAGAAAGAAAGGTTAACCTGTTTTATGAGAGAGTTGCAGCTTGTGTGTGTGGTTTTTTTTTTTTTTTAGTTCATGCATGATAGACAATGAAAGCTAAAGGTAATATAGTACAGATCTGCAGAGTTGGTTAATACCCTCAATGACACTGTCACACCTTTGCAACATGTCCTGTGCTGTTTCTTACTCCTGCTGACTTGAAGCAAACGTACGAACAGCACAAAATTAATGTATGGCCTCATCAAATCACACTTACAGTAATGCGTTATTTTAAACCATTGTTGAGTGCTCTGTATTGAGACAAAACGTGTACAAATGTGAAGGTTCTCTGTATTGAGACAAAACGTGTACAAATGTGAAGGTTCTCTGTATTGAGACAAAACGTGTACAAATGTGAAGGTGAATAATCCAATCTTACTGAGGATTTCAGAGGCAAAATATAAGTTTACAGATATTCGGCAATGTGACCAGCTAAATATGACACTAGCCAGGGAGGAATCTTAGTGATTGATTCTGGTGCAAGGGGTCAAATTGTCTTGCCCCCCCAGGTATTGACTCATTGTGTAAATGCACATTCCAGTAGCTGATATGATTGTGAGACATGTATGAATATTGGAAACACATTGGTAGTTGTGATTGACTCACCCTTTCCGGAAACACACCTACAATATATAGAATCTTGTATCAGAAGTACAAATTGCTAAAGTATCTGATATTCTACTGTAGTGTCTAAGACCTGCTGTTTAACATTTACTTTTATTTTTCTTTCTTCTATTCCCATAAAAGCGAAGAATGTGGTGGTATTTTTTTAGAATATTTTTTTTTTTCTTGTGTGATCTGAATGAAGCCATACAAAATGTTTAATTTGATTTTTTTTTAGTGATCCGAATGAATGTATTCTTCCTTAAGGTGTGTATCCGCTTGCCGACTGAGGAACGATTACGACATCGTAATCGTTCAGTCGTTGCTCATCCTGTAGGTGCCCACACTGAACGATATGTCATTTAGTGCAGGCACCCTCCCTCATCCCCGAACGTGGCCCTTCTGTCGTTATTGGCAGATTGACCGGCATGTTCAGGTGGTGATTGATGTCATTTCGACATTTTCATGCCTGATTAATGATGTAGTTATCCTTCAAGTGCTCATTTTAATCAGTAAATGGATACGTGGCTTCAAAGATATCTCGTTATTGGACCTTCCTGAGTGATATCCTTTTTTTGAATGCCATGTTTTCCTTACTTATTCCTAGTCCCCTTCCACGCATGTGTCACTCATTTCAAAAAACACCAATTGAGAATCCATTATAAGGAAATTCACTAATCATGTTGTCCATTTATTTTTATAATGAACGTCTGATTTTGTCATTTGTTCTCTTGGATTTAGGCATAGTGATGATAAAATAAAGCAAAGGCACAAGAATTTCCAACAGCTAAGGGTCCTTTTACTAATGTATGTATTTGGGTTTGATTGGCTCTGTGGCTTCAATGCAAATATTAAATGAACTGTTAATGCACTGTTAGTAGATTACCCATTTCTCTTCTAAATGAAAGTGTAGGTCTATGTTCTCTGATATCAGCTGAGCAAGTTGCTGGGAATGTTCTGGCTATGAATGGGTTTAATACTGTTTGCATTCCTAATTCTGTCTGTCTACTAGTCCTGGGTGGCTGAATACTTGACATTCTTACTGGAAACGATCCCCCGGCTAGGCTATCTTCTTACTGTAATCTTTGTGAAGATGGTGGTGTGTGTATGCGGAATGCGGGGTAGCCAGTCAGCATCACAGCAGCCCTCCTCCCCACTCTGCTACCAGCCTGTGTCAGGTCTGCAGATCATGTTACTGATTACCATGAATTTGCTTTCATCCACCTGTACCAGGTTGTTGTAGGCAGGGGTCACTGCTCTTTCCAACCCCCTTCAGGGCCATAAAACACTACATTGTAATGTGCAAGTCACCCTTTGAATGAGACCTGTCTAGTTAATGAATTTAGCTTTTTAGCACGTACAGCAAAGATACATATTACAGCTGTCATATGAGTTCATTCTGTAATTAGGCTTTCACTGGTGATTACCTAACATAGCGGCCATTGGCTTAAGCAGTGCTTCACAAACTTTTTTGACTCATGGCGCCCTAGAGTATCAGCATTCTTATCACGGCACCCCTAAGCCAAAAGTTTGTTATTGAGAAATTTAGAAAAAAATGTAGTAAAGTGAAGTAAATTGTGCTGACCTGTCATCCTTAGGTTTGGTTATACTGTATACAGTAGTGGAGGACAGGTTTGTGCTTCTGTTTGCCCACATATTTACATTACATTGACCATAAAGAATTTGATTTGGTGCTGGACCACTAACCTGAGTCACCCCTGCAAGTGTCCCGAGGCAACCCAGGGTGCCCTGGTGCACAGTTTGGGAACCACTGGGCTAATGTCTTCTGCTGCAGTGCAGATAAATATAAAAAATGTTTTTGGAATGATTTTCTATTCAAGTATTTAATGCTACAAAAGTGAATGTGTCCTAAATCTGACCGTACTCATTGTGGCAGACTTAGCAGGTCTAAAGAAAAAACAAAACATATGCCTAGAATTTGGGATTTATGGGTGTGGCATCAATAAATATGGGTGTGGTATGTGCATTTCAGGGCATGGCCAGAGAAGACTCTAAATACAAGGACAGTTTTGTCCTGTGTCTCCCCCCATCTAATGAGTAGTATTAGGAGGACTGGGTTAAGTAGTATACACTTGTATGCTTTACATCCACTCCATATTGCTTAGCACTTCTGAAGAGCTAGGACACCACTTTATTGCCGTACACAGTGGAGGCACCAGTCTCTGTGCGACAGTGGAATACCTCTCAAACACTCTTCCCTGGTGAACAGGACCAATGTCACAATCGCTGAAAGTACCCTCAGATTTGGGCTTTTCCACCAAAATTGGTACGATATGGGCTAGTCATGTCAAGTGCTTTCACTCCCCTCATTGGTTGTCTCCCTCTACTGGATTTCGACAGAAGTACAACCTCAATTACCACCCACTTTCTGAGTGAAGTGGGTGGTCCTTCATGCAATTTCCATTGAATCTTATCATTGATACTATGTATTTAATGAATATAGGGTCATATTCAATTCTAGGTGAAAGTCCCCTACTTTTCGCATGCAAAATGTATTGCGCGCTAGCCCAATTTTCCACGTATTCAATTAGAGATCGGCGGAAACGGGACCCTGCAAAACATGCGAAAAGTACTGTCAGTTTTGGGGAAATCAGGCTGACACCCCCCAAAAGATGCACTGACATTGGGGATCACTAGATATCCCTGAATAGCCCTGCTGAAGGTATTTGGGGTACTTAAATGCTCTCAATAGCTATTTAGCGTCTTTGCATAAGTGGTGAAGAATAGCATTTAGCAGTTTTTTTTGTTGAACATAAGTAGTCCCAGAAAATTTGGGGTACCTGAAAATGGGTGCAAGCATATTTTGTAGTTGCTAAAGTGAAGTTTTAGATATTGTAAAATAACCACCAGCTGCAAGCACCTGCAAACCTAAAAACACCTGGGGCATACTTGGGGACCCCCCTGGAGTCTATTTCGTTAGTCTTTATTTTTGTACCCCAAAATGAAAGTACTTTTTCGGGGTGATCTAAAGAATTTTTAAACTTTTTTTTTTTTAACGCAGATTACCTTTTGGAGGCTTGTCCCAAGGGAAACTTTTCGGAAGGTGAAAAGACGTCACTCACGATACTTTTCCGCAGAAATTGACACTTCGCACCTAATTGAATACGGCCCATAGTTTAGAACTGGTAGTTATTTTATTATTTATGCTAGAGTCAAATGAGTTGGGGGGGGGGGGGGGGGCCATATTGTAGCTCAAGTGACACTAACCTATATTCTATTATGCGTGTATGATATTTGCCATTGACTAGCCCTGTGCTATGCTGAGATGAATGGTTTTTGTTCGGTCATTGCTCCCTTGCAGTATGTATGTATGTATGTTTACTTCAGTCATTCCTTGTGTTGACTACATCTTAATGATTGACCAGAGGATTCGGGGGAATACTTATTACAACCCTTGTCTGAGTAATCACCTGTTACAATTTTCTTTCCTTTCTTCTTGCAATATACAGAGATATGTTATCCATATAGAATAACTTTTTGCATACTTTAGAACAGATAAAGGTAGATATGGAGACCTTTTTACCTGCAATGTATGTTATACATTTTATTGGTCCATAAACACATTTTATGGAAGTTGTTGAAGAGAACCTATTCCTTATGATGCTGTAAATGGCAAAAATCATTCCAGTTAATGCTCTTCTGTTATCTAGGAACTACTGTCTTAGATGAGGCACAAAATGCAGATGTCTTATTGCATTTATAGGCATGTTTTATCAATAGCTTCAAGCACCGGTCATTTGCTTAGTAGTGTTTTCTAAATATTTCAGTCACTTGT
Source organism: Taudactylus pleione (assembly GCA_031769625.1). NCBI lineage: Eukaryota > Metazoa > Chordata > Amphibia > Anura > Myobatrachidae > Taudactylus > Taudactylus pleione. Next base: position 6,380,117 of record JAUIMM010000725.1, read on the forward strand.
CAATCGGACATGAAAAGGTTTGTAATGCCTTGCATGTACCACCAAATAGGAAGCTTATGTGGCCAGTTCTACACAGGATTGCAACTATCTTGCATCACTGTGTACAGTAGTGGTTTACAGGAACTTTCATATGACAGGCTGGGTACATCGGTGCAGATAGCAAATGTGTTATGTGACAGCCAAATGGATGGGGACTCCTAGCTTGGTCAGGGAATGTAAGAAGTGATTCACCTGGTGGCAGTGTGAAGCAGGAGGAGAGACACACACACTTATGTATAGGAAACTCTGCAGTGGATGACTGGGGCACAGAATGTTTTGGGGGCTTTGGCTGTGTAGAATACATTTTAGTTGCTTTTCTAGCACTCCTGCCATCAGCTGAGTCTACAATGTTAGAACATTTTTTTTTAAGTGACCTATGTCATCAGTGTAACTCTTAATTACATTTTCTGGCACACCCCTGAGGTTTTTTATTTTTACGGGGTCCCAACAAACAAGCCTATGTCATTTGGGTGCCCCATGTTTTTTTGCAACCACTATGTATCGCCTTTGCTTTCTCTGCAATGAGGGACCTCTGAAGAAATTGAGCCTCCCTAGGCAGACAGTGTCTTGAGCCAGTATTCAGTATGCATATAAAAGAACACCTGGTACGGTACCCACCGGTTTGGGTAGGAATAATATTTCAACTTCATTCAAGATAATACATAGCAATGTATGTGGGATAAGGCAAAATTTAAACTTCCCTAAACAAACATCCTGGAGAGACATCCTCTTATGTCTCTCCCTCTGCATCTCTACAGTACCACCTCCCTTGCTACTCATCAGTACCATTCCCCTTCATCTCACTAGCTTAATCCCCCGTGTCTCACCAGCTTCATCCCTCCCTGTCTCACCAGCTTCCCCCCCCTCCATCTCTCCAACGCCATCCCCCCGTCTCTTCAGACCATCTTCCTGTGTTTCACAAGCATAAGCCCCCCCCCCTGCATCTCACCAGTGCCATTCTCATGTCTTCACTCCAACACCATCACCCTGTCTCTTCAGCTTACCCCCTTGTGTCCCTATAGCACAGTGATTCCCAACTTCGGTCCTCAAGGCACACTAACAGTCCTGGTTTTATTATTATCCAGGATTGTGCACAGGGTCTCATTCAGACCCGCTCGCGAGCGCAGGACGCTCGCAAGCGGGTCGATGGTACCCAAATGCGCATGCGCACGATGGAGGGAGCTCCGTCGTGCGTATGCGCGAGACCCGGATAGCGACAGCCAAGCTGTCGCTCCGGGTCTCGCACCAAAGGGGGCGTGCTGTCGATGGTGATTGACAGCACGTCCCCTTTGGTGGGCGTGCCGGGGGTGTGGCTGCCAGACGGAGGCGTTCCCATGGGAACGCCTGCCGTCTGGGGCCGGCCCCACTGACATCACTAGTGATATCAGTGGGAGTGATTTTGGCTCTGATAGAGCCAAAATCACTCCAGGGCTTGCGGCAGCGAGACCCTACCGCAGGTCTCGTCGCAAGCCCAAGGGTCGCGATGGTCTTGACCATCGCGACCATCATCATGGACGCTCGCATAAGCTGTGGGTGGTAACCCACAGCTATGCGAGCGTCCAGAAGGCCGCTCCAAATTTAAATAGGACGGCCCTGATTCAGAGCGAGCGCTCTGGTCAGAGCGTCCGGCTCTGAATCAGGGCCATAGATTGTTAAATCAATATAACTGAGGTACAAATTAAGTCACTTGTGCTCAAGTATGGCTATCCCTAAAACCTGGACTGTTAATGTGCCTTGAGGATTGTGGTTGGGAACCCCTGCTCTAGCAACTCCCTGCTTCTTTCTGTCCATGTGTCTGTTCTCCCACCAGCAGCTTATAACCCCCCTCCCCCCTCCCAGGTCCCTCTAGCAGCAGCTCTCCTTCGTGCCTGCCCTGGCCCCTGGTACTCTTTGCGGCCCCTGAGTGCACTATGCAGCAGTGGTGACAGCAGGAGGAACCGGGACGCATGCCCACAAAGTGAGTGACAGGAGGGGCAGGCGGAGGAGGAGCATGGAGCAGGAAACCGAGGAGGGGGAGGCAGCTGCGGCCAAACAGAGTGGCTCTCTGTCTGTATGACTTCTGTGCAGGGACGTGGTGGAGATGGAACTAGTTCCGGTGAAAATTCAAGGTGATGGAACCCAGTTCCTGCTCACTTTAACCCCTGGGCAGAACCTATTATTTACGTTACCTACAGAATCGTTGTAAAATAAAGTTAACGTTCCCTGTTTTTTATATAAATTAGACTATTTCTCTACTTCACCTGCTACCTTATTGCAAGATGCCATATTGTAACACCAACTTTTATTTGTATTTCAGAGATGTGTGGTTCTGCGGTTCCTGAAGTTTCTCCCAAACAGAAGTCTGGTAAGAAACCTTTTACTCTTAGATATATAGCTCTTTGACTCGTGTGACAGAATAAGCTCGGAAAGTTTTTGGTCTGAATTGGACAATAGAGCAATTCAAGAAATCTGTTTTGGTTGGTTGGTAACTATTCTGCTTTTCTGAGGCTTACAAGAGATTTATGTAGTAAAAGTGGGGACATTTATGCCCAATGGCAGCTTTACTCTGCATTCATTTATCTACTATACCGTAGATTACAGCATAAAATAGGTATTTCATTTAGTCCAGAGTTGTTATTCCCTTAACACGACAGGGATAAGAGACTAAATGGGCACTACATGTGACAACTGGAGGAGAGATGGGCAGGAGAGAGAACTGATGGGAGACCCATGTGACAGCAAGGGGTGATGGGCTGGGATGCCATGTGACGGGTGTGTTTGGTAAGTCAGTAAAGTGTTTTGCATACTAGCAGATTGTAGCAGGAGAAGGAAAATGGAACCTCTATTGGAAAATGTTGTCAGTGTGCCATGACATGTTGATACTACTGCAGAGTTTTCATATAAACTGCAATGACTTGAGAACCTGTAAATGTATAGTGTTGGCAAAAATGTGGACATTCACCGTCAATCTCTATGTATTGCTGAATCTTGGAGTTAAACTTTTACGGTTTCTCCTTTACCAATAACAGTCGTGAATTAACATGTGCAAAATGTCTTATTGATGTTGGTACCCTGCAAAGGTTGCATTAACATCTTTTAACTCCAAAGATTCAGTATGACCCTTTCCAACCTATCAGGGTGTTCTGCCTTCTGTCAGCAACATATGATTGTCTGCAGACCTGAACATAAGGAGAACTGACTGCAACAAAAGCAGGGGAAGCTTATACAAATCTATCTAAACACTTCCAGCTTGGAATTTCCAGTGTTAGAACCAAGTGAAACTTCTGATGTCAAGGCAAGATGTGAAAGATACAGGATAGCATTGATAAAACTGCAAAACACCCCCGCTTAGCCCTGCAAAGGACCAACAGAAAGGTTTAACATACTGAAGTAATGATTGTACACAGTACAGAGTAAAGGCCCCCATGCATCAGCGACTGATCGAGGAGTTTCACAGATTTGCCGGTTACGTTCAAAATATGATCGTGATTTGCAAATCTGTGTAAATTAACATGGTGGATTTCACCGATCCTGCGACTGATCGTGGAGCATCTATGGCCGTCGGTCGGCATTTCCAATCCGCCATAGATCTATGGGGGCCTTTACTTAAAACTGAGCCGCCTGTAGGAACTGTCAGAATTAGACCATTCCTACTACCACTTTCTAATAGTCAACGTAGTCAGAAACTTTTTTTTTTTTAGGAAACAAAGGGCTCTGGACTGATGAAACATAAGTGATACATTTTAACAAAAGGGAAAAAAATATACCATGGCAATAGTTAAGCATTGGGATGGATTTGTTATGCATTTGGGTGGCAGCCAGTGGCTAAATTTTAGCGTTTACTGGACCAGTGTTTCTCATCTCCAGCCCCCTCCACGCACCTTGTTTTCAGGATTTCTTTAATCATGCACAGGTGACTTAGAATAATTGACTGTATCGGTAACTACAATTATAATCTGTTTCCATAGACCAAAATACTGACCACACGAGCTGTTGGGGGTGAGGACTGGAATTGGGAAACAGTGTCCTAGAAGCTAATGTCCCAGACTGAGTTGGTAAAGAATTGCAAAATGAAAAGTTTGGCTAAGTTGACAACAACACAAAAACTATGTAATCAACCATATATTACTGCAAACCGCTGGACAGATCTAATGAGAAAAAATAATTAACATTATACATTAACATGTACACTTTGATATGAGTAAATCTCTAATAGCAGCCTTATGGCACTTTAATGTAAAGTACACCTAAATGTAATGCTGTCCATCCACTAGGCGATTAAATTGAACGAAAATGACGTCGTTATCGTTCAATCGTTCAACAATCGTTTTGTTAACTAAAATGTCTAAAACAACCAGCGATGCGCGTGCCCGCTGGTCGTTAAGACATCTGTCATCATGCAAACAAGCTGGTCAACCTGACTATAACGTCCGGTTCGGCATGTTTGCAGATGATTGATGAGCCTGCACTGAACGACTGCTCATTCAGAGTAGGGACATCACAGACTGACAAACGACTGCACGATTACAATGTCGTAATCGTGCAGTCGTTTTCAGCTTGTCTAGTGGATGGGCAGCTTAAACAATTAGAAGGTGGAAAGAATGCATATATTAAAGATGGTATGATGAACTATGTTCTTAAGCATAAAATAACTTTTTAATAGACCATATCTTATATTGTAGTGATTTACTTGTCCTTCAAGCCATAGTACAAGTTCAAAGATATTTCTTGGAAGTCGACTCTGTCTTTGCACTGTTGAGGACATGTAAGTAATGAATAGCTTCCTCTTGCAGGCACTCTCCTCAGATACTGGCTCTGCACACTTGCAGAGTAAACATTGCAAATACACAGAGTCTGTGTCAGAGGTTGTCAGAGAATGTGCCTGAGTTCATTAAAAAACACAAAATTATTTTCAGAGATGTTGCTGCCTACTGAATAACTAAGATAATACAGGATAGATAGATAGATGGCACCAACTAACTTTATAGGTTAATCAGTCAGATTTAGCTTACTGGTACTATTTGCAATCTGTGACTGGGTAATTTTAAAGAAATTTGTTTTTATTTCTAAAATACTGTGTGCCCAGTGTCATTTACATTCTAGTGTACGATAACCGTGCAGTACTTTTTCTTCTAACTACCTATATTCTCGTTCTGTGTAACACTGCTTTGCCGAGAGGTCTGGGAAATGTAAACATAGTATGAAGACTACAGAGTGTGAGCATGAGAGCAGTGCCCGTGCACGTCTCGTCGTTGCTACATAGTGCGGGATGCTTTCTCCTGTGAGCAAAGACTTCTCCTGCACAACTCCCCTTCATGGCACTCTGCCCAGCCCGATCAGTCTGCTCAACTAGAAGACAGTCCCTGCAGACATATTTAGTCAGACACCTGTACCTCCTAACTATCCTGATTTTCAGTGGAACAGTCCCCGTTTTAGAGGTTTGTCCTACCATCCTGCAATCAGTTCATTCATATCAATTTGTTAGAGGTTGGGAGGTTTTTACTCTGCCACATGCAATGGAGGCACGTGCCCGCCACCTCACTTCTTCACCATGTCTGCATCATTTTAGGCATTGAGTTACTAACATATGATTGGCTGATTAAATATTTGCATTAAGGAGCAGGTACACTGGTGTACTTAATAAAGTGGCCACCAAGTGTATATTAACCTCCTCTAGCATCATAATGTGGTAGTGAGGAGATCAGTCAGAAAAGTGTGTAAATAATTACACGCACATGTCCATATATATTTGGACACTGACAGAGTTTTCATGATTTTGGCCCTGCATGCCACTACAATGGATTTAAAATTAAACAATGGCTATTGAAGTGTAGATTTTTAGCTCAAATTCAGGGGCTTGAACAAAATTATTGTATGAAACGTTTAGGAACTGCAACCATTTTTATACACAGTCTGCTATTTTCAGGGGCTCAAATGTATTTTCACTAATGTTAAACCATGGATAAAATATTCATTTTTAATACTTTGTTGAGAATCCTTTGCAGGCAATGACTCCCTTAAGTCTGGAACCCATAATGTTGTATTTCCTCCGTTGTACTGCTTTGCCAGACCTTTACTTCAGCTGTCTTTAGTTCTTGATTGTTTGTGGGTCTGTCTTTAGTTTTGTCTTCAGCAAATTAAATGCATGCTTGATCGGGTTAGGATCAATTGATCGACTCTGCTGCTGCAGAATATCCCCTTATTACATTAAACTCCTGGGTTGCTTTTACCGTATGTTTTGGGTTATTGTCCTGTAAAGTGTCGTCCAATCAACTATGCTGAGTCTGAGCAGACAGTATACCCCTATAAATTTCAGATTTCATCCTGCTGCTTCTGTCCTGTCACCTCGGTAACCCAGTGCCATTGAAAGCCAAGTATGCTTATGTCATCACATTGCCTCCCAGATGATGTGGTATGATTCAGATCATGAGCCATTCCAAGCCTTCTCCATATCATTTTTTATTTTTTTTTCTTCTTATCATTCTGGTACAAGTTGATCTTCGTTTCTTCTGTCCAAATAATGCAGTTCCAGAACTGGGATGACTTTTTTTTTTTTTTTGGATATTTTTTTTTGGCAAAGTCTAATCTGATCTTTATAATCTGGAGGTTTATGAATCGTTACACCTTGAGGTGAACCCTCTGTATTTCCTCTGGTGAAGTCTTCTCTTTAGGGTAGACTCGGATAATGATATGCCTACCACTGGAGAGTGTTCTTCACGTGGCTGTATGTTGTGAAGGGGTTTTTCTTTAACATGGAACGGATCTTGCGATCCTCCACCACTGTTGTCTTCCATGGACATCCATGCCTTTTGTGTTGCCCAGCTCACCAGTGTTTAGTTTTTTTCTCAGAACCAAACTGTTGGTTTGGCCACTCCTAAGGTTCACAATATATCTCTGACGGATTATTTTTGTTTTTGCAGCATAAGGATGCCCTGTGTCACTGGTATTGAGAGCATGTTGTGGGTTCACTGCAACAGCTTCCAAATACAGATGCCACACTTGGAATCAACTCCAGACCTTTCGTCTGCTTAATTGATAAAGGAATAGCCCACACCTGTTCATGAAACAGCTGGAGTCAATTGTTCGTTTAATATGTAGCCCCCTCTTTCAAGGGACCTAATGTAAACAGCTGTAATTCCTAACCCCTTTTTTCCAATTTGGATATGAATATGCTGAAACTAAAGCTTAGGGCCGGTTTCAATTAGGGACAATAATATTGGCTAAATTTTACAGATTTTTATTTATTTATTTTTTTTCTCTTACTGATATCGCACCCGCGATAATAGGTAGACTGAAACAGGAAAGTTTTCTCCATCTCAGACCAGGAGGAAAAGATAGGCAAAATCCCTATTTTTGCCTAAAATGTAGGAATTTCTTTCAGAACCCTTTGGACACCCTCCCTAATGATAAATTACCCCAAAATGTTTTCATAAGTTGCGTACTTTGACAAAACTCGACTGCGCAAATTTTATGTGAAAAAAAAAAAAATACAAAATTGTTGAAAATGATGGAAAGCTATTTTTTTTTCCAGGAAATTACTGCTCCACGTACATTGGGGGTACATTAAAATGGGTGCAAATATACTTTTATGTCGTAAAAACAAATTTTTAAAAACTGCCTGCTGTGGCCACGTGCAATGTTTAAAACGGTTGACGCTCTATACAGCCCCCGAAAAATCAGACCCAATACATTTAAAACCATTTTCAACCCTTTTTTTTTTTCTGGGGGGGTGGTAATTTATCATTAGGTGGGGTGTCCAAAGGGTTCTGAAAGCCCAACATTTTTAGGCAAAAATAGTGATTTTGCATTTTTTTTTTTTTTTTTCTCCTGGTAGGTGAAAGGTTTTCTTCATCTCCGTTTTTTTGCCGAAAGACGGACGATTTTGCCGCTAATTGAATATGGCCCTTAGTTTTAAAGTGCAGACTAACTTGAATGTTTTTTGGTAAACAGCTAAATTATCAATAAGTGTCAGTGTCCATATGGACCTTTTACTATATGTGTGCATATATGTTTATCTATAAATTATACACTATATTGTATTAAATGTTGCAGTGCTTTCTGAAACCTATTACCTGGGCTTGATATGTACTTTTTTTTTTTTTTTTGGTTTTACATTTCATGCTCAAATAGTGTTTCATTTGTTTATTTTAGGAGACTTCCAGAAATAAAATTATTGACTGTGGAAAATCTTTTTAAAACTTGAGTCCCTAGCAGGAACATCTGATCTGTGGAATGTGTCACAGGCATCGTCAGATTGATGTAATATATTGTATGCAAATTCTGACTCGGCATTTTTTTCTCCCACCTAAAAAAAAAAAAAATTTCTTACCAAATATTTTTTTTTTTCTTTGCTTTCAGACGGCAGAAGAAGTCTATCAGCACCTGCACAACATTCTATACTTTGGGAAACACATCATGAAGCAGTTTTTGGGTGAAAACTATGTTCACCATGGGGTAAGTAAACCAGAGGAGGAGTAATATATATGTTTATTGCATTGACAGGCCTGTAGGGCTCTTCCTGGATGATCTGAGTGACCGGATCCATGTCCAGTTTGGCCACACAGACAGGTGGCCAAATTGGGTGAGATCCATATGTCACAGGCTGAGCAATTGCTTGGATCCGGCATCATTGAGACCTGTTCATTCAGAAGATGACGGCATGCTGGAGCGTTCAGAAAATGAACAGCCTTTGTGTGTAGATTGTTGTATATGGTCTGCAAATGCTGCAATGTCAGCACAGTTATCTGACCGAATACTTTGTGGCCAGCTTAAAACTTCCAGTACAGAAAGTGATCACTATGGGCCTGATACAGATATGATGCAATAAGGAGTCACAGCCATTTGTATCTGCCTCTCATTAACAATATAGAGAAGCTGTTTCCTCTAGACTATATGATTACTGTTATTATTGGTTATATCTGTTTGTGTATGAGATAACATGTTAAGCTAATGAGAAACCATCTCTCTATTACTCACGAGAAAGCAGATACAAATGATTAGAGCCCTGCACGCAGCACTGTAAATCTGCTTTGTATTTTTTTTGTAATCTTTTGTGAACCAGCAAGTGCTTATATGGCCAGCAGCAGGGCCGGTGGGTGTATTTTTCTTTGGCTATATGCACAATTTTATGTGTATGAAGATGCGATCACGATATCTGATTGTTCTCTTTGCTACTAGTTGTCGTAGTCCCTCCCCTTAAGCGCTTGTTCCTCCCCTATACTGCCTGTAAAAGTCACACCTCTTAAAATTTGCCTTTGTCTGACTCTGCGTACCGTGTAGCTTCATGTATACGTCCTCACTGATCTTCTGTACTGTGAGTGTTCCGCCTCACAGATGCTGTAGAAATACATATGATTCACCAATACTTTGTGTGCAGATGTGTTTTTTTTTTTTCTAACTAAGGTATATATTTTATAAGCGTGCTGACCAGTAGAGAATTTTTCTACTTCAGGGTCCATAGGGTATCCACAGGATACCTTGGGGTATAGGTGTGACGTCAGTCATCGGGCACCATAGAGTTAAGCTTTCAGCCTCCCAGGATGCACTAGGGTCCCCCTCCTATAGCCCGCCCCCGAGCCAAGGCATCTCAGTTTCGTTGGTGCCCGGCTCGGAGTCGGATGCACCTGTTTAGAAGGGGGCTAAGGATATCCCCTGAAGTTTTCTACAAGGCAGCTGTGGCTGCACATCTGGAGGTAGAGCATGGACAGTCATTCTTGACGTCCATGCTGTCTTCCCTACACCCCGCCGGTACCAGAACACCGGTACTGATCCGGGGATGCTGGTAGGCATCTGGGGTCACAGCGGTGACCCCAGATGTTTGGGACCATGGCCGGATTGAAGGGGGACAGCAGGTAAGCAGCGGGGTCCCGCGGTGGGTCTCCCTGGAACATGGTCCGGAGTCCCCAGGCAGGGGGCTCCCTGGGGACTGGCTGCAGCGTGGAGCCAGGTTACGGACCTGCGCTTCCACTACCCCCCTGGGACAGCGTACCGCAGCTGAGCGGTAGCGAAGCGGCGTTCCAGGGGTTAATTGCATGCCAGGGGAGCGCGCCTTCCCTGTACACAGCTGGCGCCTCCCCCGCTGCACACAGCCCTCTCTGCACCTGCCGATTGGCCCTGTGGCAGCGCTCCTCCCCCAGGCCGGCCTCCTCTCTGCTCCTCGGTGGCCATCTTTATGGAAGCATGGTGAACGCTGCTGATCGGTGGCATCGTGGTCTGGGTCCCCCGGCATACCTCTCCTCTGTTGGAGAGGCCCTGTGTCTGCGTAGTTGAGGATCAGCGTTGATAGTGCAGGGATTGATTTCTTTGCATTGAATGTGACTGCTGCTAGCGTCTGCTGCCTGTACTTTCACTTTCTACTGTCAGCCTTTTCTCTGTCCCTGCTCTTCTTCTGCTAAAGCCCTTGCGGTGCGGTGATTGCAGGGCGGTTCTCTCACTATACTAACGCGTATCAGTGAGAGGGGTCACATACTTGCCATCATGTCTGAGAGTGATTTTCCTCTCCAGCTTCTGTGTACTACGCGTAAGGTACCTATAGCGGAGGGGGAGGGTAGCGTGGAGGGGCTATGTCGGCAGTGTTTTTTATTGACGCGGCCAATTACTGTCACGGCTCTGGTACAGGAATTGCCCTGGGCTTGTTTCGCTAAAGCGCTTACAACCCTAGTGGGCCAGTTAGCTCCGCAACTTGCGTTCCCTCAGATGGGATTATCCCAGAAGTCAGTGGTGTCGTCACCCATGCAGGGGTTCCCGAGACAACTGATGGTACCCCACAGTCTCCCTATTTCCCCTCCTCAGGTCTCTCAGGAGCCTGGGTGGGTTAATTCTCTGACAAGTTCTGTCCAGCATTTGTCAGACGTGTTACAAGGGGAGTCTATGTTGTGGGCTCACAAGCGGCCGGTGGCGTCTCTGTCCACTCCTTATGAGGATGACGAGGGGACGACTGATGATGGGGAGATTCTGGATCTGTCGGACCAAGAACCTCTCCGTACTAAAGAGTCGGACGCTAAGTCTAAGGTTTATATACCTGGCCGCATTCGTGCAGTCCGCACAGCTTTAGTTATTGAGGATGATGAACCTCCGGTATCAAAATCCAAATATGCCTTTTTCAAAGATGTTAAGGGTGACGCCACAGTGTTTCCTCTTTCGGGTCAATTGGTGGACCACTTAGAGGAAGCGTGGAAACATCCTGGCAGACGGTATCAGCCTCAAAAACGTTTAGCAGTGGCTTATCCGTTTGCAGACAATTATTTTGCTAAGTGGGAATCCCCTCCACAGGTGGATTCTCATGTGACACGCCTGGTCCGAAGTGCCACATTGCCCATGCCCTCCTTAAAGGATGCCACGGACCGTAAGGTGGACATCTGCCTGAAGTCCGTTTATTCCCTTGCGGGGAGGGGGGGGCAGCCAGGCCGGCTATGGCCATTTGTTGGGTAGCCAGAGCTATGGAGTGCTGGGCTGATAGTTTGGAGGCGTCTTTCGAGTCCGACTGTTCGGCTGAAAAGACCGAGTTGATAGGCAAGCTCCAGGATTCGGCCACTTACATTAACGAAGCGGCTTTAGATATCAGTACCCTGACTTCTCGGGTTTCTTCGGCAGCTGTGGCGGCTTGTCGCACCTTATGGTTGCGATCTTGGAAGGCGGACGCTGATTCCAAAAAGGGTTTGGAAGCTTTGACTTTTAATGGAGAAGTCCTATTTGGTCCGGATCTGGACAAAATTGTAGCCACGCTGGCAGCAGCCAAATCGGCATGTCTCCCGTCTGCTGCAGTTCCTTCCAGTTCAGGTACGTCGTCCTTTTGGCCATACAGGGCCCAGGGTAGGCCTAAAGCACAGTCCTTTCCCCGACAGGCTGGCCCCAAGAAATCGGCCAAGCCCCGGAAGCAGGCCTGGAGTACCAGACGTCCGGCCCCTAAGTCCGATGACAAACCTGCGGCCTGACTGTCTGGGCCTCCCTTTGGGGGATCCCAAAGTGGGAGGCCGCCTGCTACGGTTCGCCCAGTGTTGGTCGGTAACCACGACAGACAGTTGGGTTCTCGAGGTGGTTTCTCACGGGTATGCCCTCTCCTTTCGGCACAGGCCTCCATCCCGATTCTTCACCACGGGTCTTCCATCAAACCGGAACAAAGCCTCAGAACTGCGGAAGGTTTTGCACACTTTGCTCCAGGCTGAGGTTATAGTGTCTGTTCCTTTCTCCCAGAGGGGCCTGGGTTTCTATTCCAATCTGTTTTTGGTGCAGAAACCCAATGGGTCGTACCATCCGATCCTCAACCTCAAAGCACTCAACAAGTCCTTGCGGGTGCCGAGGTTTCGGATGGTGCTGGAACCTGGGGATTACATGGTGTCGTTGGACATACAGGACGCTTACCTGCATGTCCCTATTCTTTCGCGCCATCAACAGTTCCTCGGGTTTGCAATCCGCTACAATCACTTCCAGTTCCAGGCGTTACCTTTTGGCCTGGCAACAGCACCACGTGTGTTCACCAAGGTTATGGCGGTCATGGTGGCTTCCCTGCGGCTGCAGGGAGTCCGCATGTTGCCGTACCTGGACGACCTTCTGTTGGTGGCAGGATCTCCGGAGCTCCTTCTACACCATTTGGATCTGACGATTGTAGTACTGCAACGGCACGGCTGGTTGATAAACTGGCAAAAGTCTACCCTGATCCCGTCTCAGAGGATTCTGCACCTCTGAGCCTTGTTGGACTCCAGTCAGCAGAGGGTCTTTGTGACGGGGGAAAAGATCTCTGCCTTGCAGTTGAGGGTGCGCAGTTGTCTGCAGAGTCGCCGTGTGTCTCTTCACTCGGCAATGAGGTTACTGGGCTCCATGGTGTCCGTATTCGACATGGTGGAATATGCCCAGTTTCACTCCAGACCTCTGCAGCAATTGATCCTGTCCAAATGGAATGGACTGCTTCAGAGTCTCAAGTCCCAGACGATGGTGCTCACTCAGGAGGTTCGCCTGTCCCTTGCCTGGTGGTTGCAGACGACCCATCTCAACAAGGGTCGTCCGTTTTGGGTGGCGAACTGGGTCCTATTGACGACGGACGCCAGTCTTCAGGGCTGGGGAGTGGTCTCGGGTCCACACTTGTTCCAGTGCAGATGGACTCAGGCGGAAAAGGAGCTTCCGATAAACATCTTGGAACTCCGTGCCGTTTTCAATGCTCTCCAGCAGGCCCATCGGGTTCTCCACGGTCATCCCGTGCAGGTCCAGTCGGACAACGCCACCACCGTGGCCTACATAAATCGGCAAGGAGGAACCTGAAGTCGGGCGGCACTCGTAGAGGTGTCCCGCATCCTGATCTGGGTGGAGCGCAATCTCCTGGCCATATCAGCGGTATTCATCCCGGGAGTCCTCAACTGGGAGGCCGACTTTCTCAGTCGCCAGGACGTTCATCCGGGGGAATGGTCTCTGCACCAGGACGTCTTTCAACTTCTGGTGGACAGGTGGGGTCTTCCAGAGATATACCTCATGGTGTCACGGCACAACAACAAGTTGCCGGTGTACGGGTCTCGCACAAGAGACGAAAAGGCGTCTCTGGTGGATGCTCTGTCCGTCCAGTGGACGTTCCGGTTTGCCTATCTCTTTCCTCCGTTTTCCCTTCTTCCACAGGTAATCCGGAAAGTCAAACAGGAAGGAGGGACGCTCCTGTTGATAGCTCTCGCGGCACTGGTTCTCAGACCTTCAGGGTCTGTCCGTAGACATTCCTCTGCGGTTGCCGCTACGACCGGACCTACTGTCACAGGGTCCTTGTCTTCACCCGGACCTGACTCGGCAGTCTTTGACGGCGTGGCTGTTGAGACGGCCATGTTAAGGTCCAGGGGGTTTTCCAGCTCTGTAGTATGCACTATGCTGAGAGCTCGGAAACCGTCTTCTGCAAGAATATACCATCGTGTGTGGCATACGTTCTTCCAGTGGTGTCGACCGAGAGGTTATGCACCTCGGGAGTTCTGTCTGTCTAGAGTACTAGCCTTCCTACAGGCGGGACTAGACCATGGGCTTCGCCTTGCTTCTTTGAAGTTGCAGGTGTCTGCCCTGTCTATCTGGTTCCATAGTAGGATTGCTACAATCCCTGATGTGCGCACATTTTTGCAAGGTGTTCTTAGAATTCAGCCGCCATTTGTTCCACCTGTGGCGCCTTGGGATTTAGCTGTGGTCCTGAGGGCTCTCCAGGGACCGCCTTTTGAACCACTGGGCTCAGTGGATCTTAAATGGCTGACAGCTAAAACAATTTTCCTTCTGACCATCGCTTCAGCCAGATGTGTTTCTGATTTAGGGGCTCTCTCTTGTAGACCCACTTTCTTGATATTTCATGGGAACAGGGCGGTGCTGCGCACTCGTCCTGATTTTCTTCCCAAAGTTGTTTCCCGTTTTGGCAGCTTGGATCCGTATGGCCATTTCAGAAGCTTACCTTCAGGAAGGCCTGCCGGTTCCATCCTCTGTGAGGGCTCATTCCACTAGGTCTGTGGGTCCTTCGTGGGCAGCTCGACCTGGTGCCTCTGCAGTCCAGATCTGCAAGGCTGCCACGTGGTCCTCTGTCCACACCTTTGTGAGGTATTACGCGTTTGACACCTTTGCCTCTCAGGATGCTTCCTTCGGGCGACTGATTCTCCTTTCAGCACAGGAGCGTCCCCACCCTTGAAGGATACTGCTTTGGGACATCCCCAAGGTATCCTGTGGATACCCTATGGACACTGAAGTAGAAAATATGAGATATGGTAAGAACTTACCCTTGTTATCTCTATTTCTACGAAGTCCATAGGGTTCCACAGGACTCCCGCCCTGTCGCACCTGTGCTGCAGATGGGTTTTACTCTGGTCACCGGTTTTTCCGTCTCCCTCTGGTGAGAATGTGATTCTTGTGTGTCCAAATCTTTCTTCTCTCTCTTCCTTCTCCTCCTCCGGCCTATGGCTTGGTACGTAACTGAGATGCCTTGGCTCGGGGGCGGGGTCTAGGAGGGGGACCCTAGTGCATCCTGGGAGGCTGAAAACTTAACTGTATGGTGCCCGATGCCTGATGTCATCAAGTATACCCGAGGTATCCTGTGGAACCCTATGGACTTCGTAGAAATAGAGATAACAAAGGTAAGTTCTTACCATATCATATTATTTACATTTTATTTCCAAATGACCAGCACACTCCATTTAGTAGTGAAGCAAATCTTTATTCGGGTTGGGTACAGGATGCCGGCGCTCGGGATCCAAGCAGTCAGAAACCCGACGTCGACATCCCGACAGGGTTAGGACACCTGCTGGTCTGTATCCTAACCCTCCCCCTCTCTAACCCTCCCTCCCCGGTGCCTGAACTTAACCTTCCCCTAGTGCCTAACGCTAACCCTAAGCCTGCTTCTTACCTTCGGGATGCCAGTGTCCGGATTCTAGCGCCAGAATTCCTGCGTTTGGGATTATGGCCACATCTTTTATTTTATTTAGTCTGATTGGGAGACGCACATTAGATTAAAGATTTTGTTTCTTTACAAGTTGAAGAGTGCTGGTCTTTGGGAACATTATTATTATATATGTAAACTGGAGGAACGATGCTTGAGTGCAGGTATGTACATACTGTACATCACTTTGTGTTTCTGACATAAATAGCACATATTGTAGTGCAAGTCAGACAATGGAAGTAAATATCTGTTTGTGATGTAACCACTGTAAAGGATCAAAGTGTTCAGTTAGCTGAAAGCCAGGCTTAAAGCATCAGATACGATCACACAGACATGTTGCTGTGTGACTGGGCTGATTTGTTTCCTGTTGGCTCACTGGAAGTATTTGTGTGCTGAAACATTCATAAAAGTAATGGGGATTGGTTTGCAGTGTTACAATGTCCCTGTTCAATGACATCATTGTTAGTAGCTTGTATGCTTAGTGTATCCGTGCGTAAACTTTGTAAAGTGATTAAATAAGGGCACATGGAACGGTTACCATTCAACCTTTATCTCAGCATAGTTTATGTCCTATTTAACTTCTATTCAACCATATGTTTTGTTCTATCAAACTGGAATAGTAATTGCTAAATATATTGGATTAATGGTGTATTAGTTTTAGCCACTTAAATATTTTTAATCATATCTGCCAATGTACATTACTGTTCCGTGCCACCTGAAAATTGCTGCTGAACAGTTTCTCGAAGGCTGGCTTTACATACTGTACATTGATACTACTGTGTCTCTGCAGTTCTTATAGATTGGTGCAGTGGTCTTCAGATTGCATGCATAGTATAGGGAGAAGTCCTGATCACCAGGACCTCACAGGTGGTAGTGATGTCACGCCCTTTAGCTGGGAAGAAAAAGCCTGTTTGCACCCCTTTATCACTTATAAATGATTCTATCCCCCAAAATTAAATCTAGATTCTACACTGCATTGTAAAACTAGGTCCATCTTCTGCTCCTAATCTGCAATTAGCTGAATGTCCTTAGACTGGCCATACACCAGAAAATACTTTCCTCCAAACATCCAACTTGTTGGTTGGCTGGAATGAAAATCATCCGGTAATGTATAGGAGCAAATGACAATCAGCTATTTGCTCTCAAACACCAGAAAACACAAAAATCTTGTCTGAACAACAGCTTTTCTAGTGTTTGGGAGCAAATGGCTGATTGTCATTGCTCCCATGCATTACCGGATTTTCATTCCAACCAACTAGTTGGGTGATTGGAGGAAAGTTGGTCTGGTGTATGGTCAGCTTTACACTGTCCAATCCACTCATCAGCTGGTGCAATTGTGCTGCAAAGCCATGCTTTTCTCGCGGTAACTAGGCAATTGGCACAAATGTAGCTGTGTAAAGTTGCAAGAGAGCATTCGAGCTGAAGTATTGCACTTCTGGGGTTTGTAAATTACCTTTACTGAAGGATCATTTATGGATGTTAAAATTGCAAATAATGTTGGTGTCAATTGGCACTAAATCATAGCATATATTTTCTTTAAAAAATAGTAGGAGAAATTAGTTCGACCAACAATGTGCAGATCCTAATAAAAAATGTTGTGGTCAGCTTTATATAGTGAAGAGCTAATCACTTACTAATATGATAATGAGAAATTGATTTCTAGAAATTAACAGCTAATTGGTTATTGAATAATTTTTTTGTGCTGATATATATATATATATATATATTTTTTTTTATTTCTTTTATTGACTCAGATGCATTTCATAACACCTGCTTTTTAATGTACTTGCTCTGTATTCTACACCTACTATACATTCTTTGTATTCTCCATTATATTTTCATTAATAAACAGCAAGTGAGGCTAATATCCTAAATACAAGCGTCTATTTGTCTTTATCTTTGTACACCCCAGACATATGTGCTTCTATCGTTAGGTTATTGAAATTAATTTCATTGAATCAATTTGCTGATCTTCTCTATACATCGATTTCTCATCATCATATGAGTTAAGGTGCCCATACACTGCGATATAGCAGCCGATCTGATGGATTGGTACGATATCGCTGCTATATTGTACCGTGTGTAGGCATGATCTCTCACAGTGCGCGCTCCCGTGGGATCGTAGAGCGCACCTCCAGATCTTACTGCATGTTCACTTGATCTGGGGATGCGATGTACGGTTCCATGCAGTGCTATGCGGGTGGGAGAGGGGGGTGACTGCATATCGGGTGGCAAGCCACCTGATTGCTCCGTGTGTGGGGACGGATCGGCCAACGCAGCGAAGGTGCCTATCGCACCGTGTATGGGCACTTTAAGAGATTAGGGGGTAAATTTACTAAAGGTTGATTTCAATTGATTGAAAATCCATCAACATTGATGTTGTGTTTTTCAGGGGCTGAATCACATATTTACTAACAGACCACTTTTTATATAGATTTGTAAGTGTTAGTAAATGCATGATTTAGCTTCTGAAACACATTTAGTAACACTTAAAATTTGGTATAAAAAATTATCTGTTAGTAAATGTGTAATTTAGCCCCTGAAACACTACATCGATATTGATCTATATTTAATCTATTAAATTCGACCTTTAAATAAATTCACCCCTAGATCTCCACTATATGGGAATAATTCTGACCACAACTAGAGCCACATTAGGGTTTGCACATTGTTGGACTAATTTCTCTTATTTTTAAAGAAAATATATGTCCTGTCCAGTGCGGGAGAAACACACACTAACCTATTTCTTTAACCCATTAGGACTTTTTGGGATTCACTTATATTACTAGGCTGCAGGAATACTACACCCATCACTTTTTAAAATGTATTTGTTTTATTATATTTGGTAATATTCGGGTGACGCCAGTCAGAACATCTGCCTATACTAAACCATAGCAGCCAACTATCAGTGCAGTGTTGGCAAATGTCTTTTGGCACGGTGTTTAATTGGCACCTAGTGCCTTTTGGGTGTGTATGAATGACATCTTAAGTGGAACAAAGTTTATCATGAATGGAGATTATTAAATACAACTACTGTATTTCGCTATGACACATAGCCTTTCCCAACCAGCATATTTGTCTGTATGTCACATTAAACTGTCCCTGAGACACAGCCCCCCAATGTTTCTATATTCTGGGCCAGCAGGATGGCTTTATTTGCAACAAGAAGAAAAGAATGGTCATTAATTGATGCACTTATATTAAAATATAACTTATTTATCCATACATGGACTTTTAAAAAGCCAATAATAAAAAACAGTGAAATATAATTGATAGAGTATGTGTGTTTTTATTACACTTCATTTCAAACCAGGCTGCCCAGGGCTCATATGGTGACCTAATATCATATATACCTTTTGTGTAATGTTCTTTTTGCAATGAATAATTTGACTTGTTAATAAATATTTCTACTTCAGGGTCCATAGGGTATCCACAGGATACCTTGGGGTATAGGCGGATGACGTCAGACATCGGGCACCACAGTTAGTTTTCAGCCTCCCAGGATGCACTGGGGTCCCTCTCCTATACCTCGCCCCTGAGCCAAGGCAACCAGTTTCTTAGGTGCCCGGCTCGGAGTCGGATCACCATTTAACAGAGTGGGGCTGTAATGGCCCCTGAAGTTCTTTAAGGCAGCTGTGGCTGCACAAGATAAGCTGCACAGCATAGACAGTCTGTACTGACGTCTATGCTGTCGCTCCTCCACCCCTCCAGACCAGAACGCCGGTACTGATCCGGGGATGCTGGTGGGTGTCTGGGGTCACAGGTAGCGGAGACCCTGGATTACACGGACTGTGGCCGGATTCAAGGGGGCAGGTAAGCGGCGGGGTTCCACGGAGGGTACCCGCCGATACAGTCCTAAGTCCCCAGGCAGGGGGCTCCCTGGGGACTGGCTGCACGTAGAGCCAGGTATTAACCTGTGCCTCCACCAGACCACCAGGGACAGCGGGCCGCAGCTGAGCGGCAAAGCTCTGGTGTCCCAGGGGTTTATTGCATGCCAGGGGAGCGCACCTTCCCTGTCTCACAGTCGGTGCCTCCCCCGCTGCACAGTGTCTCTCCATAGCGGTCTGGTGGGCTGTCAGCGCTCCGGGCCTGCCTCCTCTATTTTCTAAGTGTGCAAACGCTGCTGGACGCTGATTAAGGTGGCATCGCGGTCCGGGTCCCCCCTCATACCTCTCCTGCGATTAAGGTCAGAGTATGCAGCACTGTTTCCTACCAGGCTCTGTGTCTGTGTAGTTGATCATAGTGCTGGTAGTGCAGGGATTTATTTCTGCATTGTTTGTGACTTACTGCTAGTGCTGCTGCCTGTACTTTCATTTCTTACTGTCAGCCATTTTACTATCCCTGTTCTTCCTCTGCTAAAGCCCTTGTGGTGCAGTGTTGCAGGGTGTTCATTAGCTCACTGTAAAAGCATTTATCTGTGAGGGGAGTCACATACAGCTCCGTTACACTCATCATGTCTGAGAGTGAACGTGAATTGCCTCTTCAGCTAAAGTGTACCACATCTAATGTACCATTAGCGGAGGGTGATGGAAACACTGAGGGGTTATGTATGGCGTGTTATCATCCATCACGCCCGATTTCTGTGACTGCGCCTGTGCAGGAACCGCCCTGGGCTTGTTTTGGTAAGGCACTTACAACCCTTGTGGGCCAGCTAGTGACTCCCCCTGCGTTCTCCCAGATGGGGTTATCACAGCAGTCTGTTGTGTTGTCACCCATGCAGGGGTTCCCCAGACAGTTGATGGTACCACAGTGTCTCCTGCCCAGAGCCCCCCCCCCCCCCCAGGTCTCGCAGGAGCTTGCGTGGGTGAATTCATTGTCCAATACGGCGAAACACCTGTCGGACAGTTTGCAGGGGGGCAGTCGTTGCGGCCTTTAGTGTCTCAGACGGCTCAGTATGATGAGGGTGATGTGTCGTCTGATGACTGAGATTTTTGACCTTTCAGACCAGGAGCCCTTCCGTACTAAGGAGGCGTAGTCTAAGTCTAAAGTCTATATACCTGGCCTTATACGGGCAGTCCGTGCGGCCCTGGTTATTGAGGATGACTAAATCCAAATACACCTTCTTTAAGGATATCAAGGGAGATGCCACTGTGTATTTCCTCTATCTGGTCAGCTAGTGGATCATTTAGAGGAGGCGTGGAAAAATCTGGGTAAGCTGTACTAGTCTCAAAACATTTGGCTTTTGCATACCCCTTTGCGGATAATAGTTTTCCAAGTGGGAATCTCCCCTGCAAGTGGATTCTCATGTAACACACCTAGTGAGGAGTGCTAAATTGCCGATGCCCTCCATGTCCTCCTTTTAAAGGCTGCTACGGATCGCAAGGTTGAAATATACCTGAAATCCATTTATTCCCTTGATGGGGGGTGTCCAGACCGGCTATGGCTGGGTGGCCAGAGCCATGGAGCGTTGGGCTGATAGGCTGAGGTGTCTCTGGACACTGACTCTTCACCTGAGCAGGTGGAGTTAGTGGGTAATCTCAGACTCAGCCACGTACATTAATGAGGCAGCCTTGGATATAGGTCTCCTCACTTCCAGAATCTCCTCGGCAGCAGTGGCAGCTCGCCGCGCCCTATGGTTGCACTCTTGGAAAGCAGACGCGGATTC
This sequence comes from Taudactylus pleione, assembly GCA_031769625.1. Lineage (NCBI taxonomy): Eukaryota > Metazoa > Chordata > Amphibia > Anura > Myobatrachidae > Taudactylus > Taudactylus pleione. Next base: position 6,401,116 of record JAUIMM010000725.1, read on the forward strand.
CAAAAAGGGTTTGGAATGCTTGTCTTTTAAGGGGCAGGTCCTATTTGGCCCTGATCTGGACAAAATTGTGGCCACTCTGGCAGCAGCCAAGTCTGCGTGTTTGCCATCTGCTACAGTCCCATCAGGGTCGGGTTCTTCGTAAGTCCAAAGTACAGTACTTTCCGAGAGACAGTCGGGGGCCAAGAAATCTACCAAGCCTAAGAAGCATGTTGGAATACAAGACGTCCTGTTCCCAGTCGGACGACAAGCCTTCCGCCTGACGGGACAGGCCTCTCTGGGGGGGACCCCAAAGTGGGAGGCCGGCTTCTTCAGTTCGCCCAGTGCTGGTGTCTCACCACCACGGACACTTGGGTAAGTGAAGTGGTCTCTTGGGGGTACAGCCTCTCCTTCCGGCAGAGGCCTCCCAGCCGATTTTTCACCACGGGCCGTCATTCGGATCAAGACAAGGCCCTGGAATTCCGGAAGGTGTTACACACTCTGCTCCAGGCTGGAGTTATAGTGCCGGTTCCGTTGTCCCAGAGGGGATCGGGGTATTATTCCAATCTTTTTCTGGTACAGAAACCCAATGGGTCTTACTGGCCTATCCTCAACCTCAAATCCCTCAACAAATTCTTGAGGGTTCCTCGGGTCTGGATGGAGACCCTGCATTCCATAATTTTAGCGATGGAGCCTGTGGATTTTATGGTGTCGCTAGATATTCAGGACGCTTACCTGCATATTCCCATTGTTTCAGCACACCAACGTTTCCTCAGGTTTGCAGTGGTCGACCAACACTTCCAGTTTCAGGCGCTGGCCTTTGGTCTGGCCACGGCGCCTTGAGTGTTTACCAAAGTCATGGCAGTTATGGCAGCCCACTTGTGGATGCAGGGGGTCCGCTTGTTGCAATATCTGGATGACCTCCTGTTGTTGGCAGAGATACTTCAGTGCCATCTGCAACTGACAGTCCTCTGTGTTGCAGACTCACGGCTGGCTGGTAAACTGGAAGAAGTCCTCCCTGGTTCCCTCACAGAGGATGCTCCATCTCGGAGCCCTGTTGGACCCTCGCCAACAGAGGATCTTTGTGACTGTGGAAAAGATCTCTACATTACATGCAAAAGTACGCAGTTGCCTGCAGAGTCGCCAGGTGTCTATTCACTCGGCGATGAGGTTACTGGGATCCATGGTGTCGATGTTCGACATGGTGGAGTACGCCCAGTTTCACTCTAGACCTCTGCAGAAGTTGATCCTCTCCAGATGGAATAGATTGTCCCACCGGATAAAGACACAGACAATGGTGCTTTCCCCGGAGGTACGTCTGTCTCTGGCCTGGTGGCTGCACACTGCTCACCTTTACAAGGGGTGCCCCTTTTTGGTTTGCGGACTGGGTCCTACTGACAACGAAGGCTGGGGAGTGGTGACGGGTCCGCACTTCTTCCAGGGAAGGTAGACGCCAGTAGAATCTGCGCTTCCGATAAACATCTTGCAACTTCGGGCAGTATTCAAAGCTCTCCAGCAAGCAAGACATGTCCTGCATGGAAAACCCGTGCAGGTGCAGTCAGACAACACCACCACAATGGCTTACATAAACTGCCAAGGAGGGACCCCCGCAGTCAGGCGGCCCTGACGGAGGTGTCCCGCATTCTAGCTTGGGCGGAAGGCAATCTCCCTGCCATATCTGCAGTGTTCATACCAGGAGTCCTCAACTGGGAGGCAGACTTCCTCAGACGTCAAGGAGAATGGTCTCTTCACCAGGAGGTGTTTCAACTCCTGGTGAACAAGTGGGGCCTTCCAGAGATAGACCTCATGGCCTCCCGACACCACAACAAGCTACCTGTGTACAGGTCAAGAACAAGAGACGCAGAGGCACTTCTGGTAGGCGCTCTGTCGGTCTGGTGGACCTTTCCGTTTGCGTACTTCTTCCCTCGGTTCTCCCTTCTTCCTCGAGTGACTCGCAAATTCAAGCAAGAAGGCACTGGTACTCCGATCTTCGGAGTCTCTCCGGAGACACTCCAATTCTGTTGCCTCTCCGTCCGGACCTGTGTCTCGAGGTCCTTGCCATTACCCGGACCTGGGTCGTCTGTCTTTGATGGCGTGGCTGTTGAGACGACCTTCTTAAGCTCCAGGGATTTTTCCAGCTCTGTAGTAAACGCCATGCTCAGAGCTTGAAAGCCTGCGTCTGCAAGAATGTACCATCGAGTATGGCATACTTTCTTTGAATGGTGTCGCCCTAGAGGCTATGATCCTCAGGTGTTCCGGATATCCAGGGTGTTGGCTTTACTGCAGGTGGGCTTAGGTCACGGTCTTCGCCTTGCTTCTCTGAAGGTGCAGGTTTCTGCCCTGTCAGTGTGGTTTCAGCGTAGGATTGCTACTCTTCCGGATGTCCGCACCTTTCTGCAATGTGTACTTCGTATTCAGCCTCCCTTTGTTCCACCAGTGGCTCCTTGGGATCTGTTGTAGTCCTGAGGGCTCTCCAAGGACCGCCATTTGAACCACTGAGCTCAGTGGATTTGAAAGGGCTTACAGCTAAGACCGTTTTTCTTCTGGCCATTGCTTCGGCCGGAAGGGTTTCAGAATTGGGGGCTCTCTCATGTCGGCCTCCTTTTCTCATTTTTCATAGGGACAGGGCGTTGCTTCGCACTCGCGCTAGTTTTCTCCCGAAAGTGGTATCTAGTTTCCACATCAACGAGGAAATGATAGTGCCGGCCTTTAATTCTCCAGACCTCTCGGTGGGTGAGGCCACCTTAGATGTGGTACGGGCACTAAGGACTTGTGTTGACCAATTCTTTTAGGAAGTCGGACTCCTTGTTTTGTCCTCTGTCTTCCGTAAGAAGGGTTGGCCTGCCACTAAGCAAACTTTGGCAGGATGGATTCGCATGCTATTTCTGAGGCTTATATTCATGAAGGCCTTCCTGATCCATCCTCTGTTAGGGCTCGTTCCACTAGGTCTGTGGGTCCTTCGTGGGCCGCTTGACGTGGTGCCTCTGCTGTTCAGCTTTGGTTGGCAGCCACGTGGTCTTCTGTCCATACCTTTTTGTAAGGTATTATGCATTCGATACCTCTGCCTCGCAGGATGCTTCCTTCGGGCGGCGGTTTCTCCTTCCAGCACAGAAGCATCCCCATTCTTAAAGGATACTGCTTTGGGACATCCCCAAGGTATCCTGTGGATACCCTATAGACCCTGAAGTAGAAAATCTGAGATGGTAAGAACTTACTCTTGTTCTCTCTCTTACTATGAAGTCCATAGGGTTCCACCAGACTTCCGCCCTGTCGCACCTGTACTGCAGATGGGCTTTGATCTGGTCACCGGTTTTTCCATCTCCTTCTGGTGAGAATGTGATTCTTGTGTGTTCTAGACTTTCTTCTTTCTTCCCCTCCTCCGGCCTATGGTTTGTTACGTAACTGGTTTGCCTTGGCTCGGGGGGGGTTTACCAGGGGGACCACAGTGCATCATGGGAGGCTGAAAGCTTTAACTCTGTGGTGCCCGATGTCTGACGTCATCCGCCTATACCCCAAGGTATCCTGTGGAACCCTATGGACTTCGTAGAAATAGAGATAACAAGGGTAAGTTCTTACCATATCTCATATTATTTTCCAAATAAGTGTGTGGATCTTTATTCTTCAAAGTATTTGTTCATGGGACCATGATACAAATTGCATCTGAAATATTTCATACAATGGTAATATAACATTTTCCTGTGCGAAAATAGTGACAAAGTAACAGATTCAGAGTTCCACACTAGTGGTTCTAATGAAGGTTATAATGTATCTCTATCCTCCCAATCTGAGACCTATCTCTGTGTTAATTTATTGACAGGGGAATTCCTCCCTGAATATAGATTCTCCACATACAGTATATGCTTCAACCACCAATTGTGAGGATCTCCATCCTCAAGGCACACATCCATTAGAAGACATGAAAACGACTGCACGATTATGACATTGTAATTGTGCAGTTGTTTGTCAGTCTGTGATGTGCCTGCAGTGAACGAGCAGTTGTTCAGCGTAGGAACATCAATCATCTGCAAACATGCTGAACCTGACGTTATCGTCCGGTTGTCCAGCATGTTTGTCTAAATGACCAGCGGGAGCACGCATTGCTGGTCGTTTTTAGACATTTTTGCAAACGATTTATTAACTATAACGATTTCATTCAATCGCTAAAGTCGTCTAGTGGATGGGCACTTTTACTCTCAAATGTATACAATATCAGGTTCTTATATTAGAATCATACACACTAAAAGATGTAAGGAATTCATTATTGAATTATGAACAGTTGTAGTCTCTCAGTCAGAGGCGGATCTTACTGTGAAACTAATGAAGCTGAAGCTTCAGGGCCCTGAAGCTAATTTTTTTTTTTTTTTTTTTTGTGAATTTTTCAACAAATTCAATTGAGTTTAAGTGTGTGTTATTAAAATAAGGTTATTTTAGAGAATCATGAGCCATTGGGTTGAAGTACTTAATATTAACCTTAGAATATGCTCTACAGTAGTGCATGTAGGGGAGGTTTCTGAGTACTCAGAACCCACTCCCCCCTTCCTGATCAGTACTGTCCGCGAGACACGCTATCTACAGCTCCGAGAGGGTGGCTCTGATGAGCTGGCCGGGCGCAGAATAGAGAGCTGCTGTCCATGTTGCTGCTGAGTGCAGTACTGCCAGGTGCCACTAGATGCTCCCATCTCCATTTCTCACATTAAGGGCGCCTTGCGGCCGGGAGCAAGCCGACGCACATTTCACGGATTAGCTTTCTCGACGCAAAATAATGTTGCCTACCCATTGTCAGGGATAGCACCCCCTTTTAAAAACTTGAGCTATATGTAAAAGCAGATAGTATTTATAGGGGTTATTTACAGTTGTATTTCTCCCCTAGGAGATTTAATTAAATCTATAGATAACTGTGCAGGCAAGTGTTCTTTCTTTAACAGCAGGATGGCTGTCATTCAGATCACATTTCTCCAGATATTGTGACCTAACATTTGTTGGAATAAGGGAGGTCATAGTTTAGGGAGAAGTATTAATAAAACAGTGAACGATTACAAGTTTAAACTATAAGTAGGTAATTTTTATGGGTAAATTATGAAGTTACGTAATAGAATTTTTTTGTTCTATATTGCCCAATAATGAGGTGGTAGGTTTATTTATCTTTTAAGAGGTTGCAATCGTATCACAATCTACAAAGGGCCATTTTTTGCAATTTGTCAGGCAGGCATGATATTTGTGATAAACCACACAGTGTTCATCATTTTATAGTGCACAAATTGATTTTGAATCTTAATAACCAAGCTTTGTTATTTTATAGGATGTGGTTAAGTTACCTTTGGATTTTCTGAAACGTCTGTGCTTGAAGGTCCAGTCGGAAAGGCCAGGTAAGTAACCAATTATACTGTTCAATTGGGGATAGGGGATTTGGGAGATACCTCTGCACTAGGTTTAGGTTAACAGGATTTGTTTATGCGATGGCCCCAATTATACGATTTAGATCAATAGATAATTACTCTGGGAGGGTGCTGTCAAGGACAATAAGGAGAGATGCACAAAAGAGAAAAAAAGGAAAGGAGAAACAAAGAAAAAAGAGATACTTTCCTATTTTTCTCTTCTGTAGTAACCAATTGTAACAGGACAAGAGTTTGTTGAAATAAATAAACTAAAATTTGAAATGGATATCTCGCTAGTATACAGAGATAGTATAAAAGTAAATTTAATAACCAGACATAAAATACATTCAAAGTGTTTTTGGAATATCCAAAGACCAGAAATGAAACACAGAGGAAATGGAGAAAATTAATTACTGAGGTCTAGTAGGGACAAATGAATGAGATATATAGACAAATGAATAAAACATACAACACAGCTACCTGTCTTCAACCAGGCAGTCCTAGTAGTATAAAACACATCAGTGTCTGGGCCATAGTAGCTCATTAAGTTTGTAGAACACACCCATACTTAACATGGTAAATTGAAAATAAATAAAAGTTTTGAGCTCCACCCAAATATACATTTTAGGTTTTGGGTGGAATACTTTTTTTAAACTTCCATGGCAGCTGGTAGTCTACAGCTCGTATTTATTTGTTTTTTATATAGAACAATCAGTTGCTGCACTTACACCCCTCCAATTATTGCTGCATTATATTGACTGATTTGTATACAGCCCGAATGCTTTAATGTGCTTTACCGCATACGCATCATACACATGAAACAGTTAGAACATAATGGAACCACACATCACAACACATTTAGTATAGGCTTTATAGAAAAACTGTAATAGTTTATTTTATGTTGCTACCTTGTTCAGGCTTCATTTACAAACTGGAACACAAATACTTTTATTTTTTTAATCCGGTTTACTTTATAGTTAGTTATTTTATTTTGCAACACATACATAAAGTATAGTTAACATTTCCCACCCTGC